>VXAY01004189.1:95862-116601 GCA_013399855.1 Oxyruncus cristatus
CCCCCTCCCCCCCAGCTTTGATGGGATGGGATTTCATATCACGGGCTGAAATACAGTAGGGAAGAAAAATGTCTTCCCCCTGTGGGACAGGAGTTGTGTGCTTTGGAAGAGCAGATGCCACCTGTGATGGCACCATTTAACCCACTCCCAGCTGCTGTGGTAGGTGACAACCCAGCTGTTGTGGTAGGTGACAACCCAGCTGTTGTAAAAGAAATGCAAACTACCACAAGTCCATTTCCCAGCTGAGCATCGCTAAAACAGGGACCCAGTTCCTCCTTCCAGAAGAATAAAAGCCGGATGTGGGAAAGACGTGACTTTTCCCGATGTCCCTGGAAGGCTCTGAGATATTTTGTGCTGGCTCTGCCAGTTCCAAACGTTTTCTTCCTCTGTTAGTACCTTAGGGTGGGAGCCTGGTGGACAGTCCCACAGCCTCCAGGGCTGTAATCATGCTGGAAAAGGGAATAGATTTCTGGGAATGAGCTTCAGGATATAATTAGGGGAAGACTCTGGGAACAGGCAAGATAAGGAAAATTATGTTGTTCCTTTCATTGGAGTCTACCATGGCTGGCCTTCCACTGTACCTACCAGAGAAATCTGCTCCCAAAAGAAACCCTGCCACAGCCTTTCCCATTCCTCTGTCCTTAGTGAGGAAAGGCATCCTCTTGAAAAGAGGCCACTGATTCAGAAAGGAGCACAACTTCTCTTTGGAAGTTTTAGTTTGACTGGGTTGGTTACAGAGGTGGTGGGTTGGTTATAGAAATGGTGAGTTGGCTGCAGAAGAGATGGGTTGGCTGTAGAGGTGATGAGTTGGTTACAGTGGAGGTGGGTTGATTGTAGAGGTGGTGGGTTGGTTTTAGAGGTGGTGGGTTGATTGTAGAGGTGGTGGGTTGATTGTAGAGGTAGGGGGTTGGTTTTAGGGGTGGTGGGTTGGTTTTAGAGGTGGTGGGTTGGTTTTAGAGGTGGCGGATTGGCTGCAGAAGAGAGGGTTGGCTTTAGAGGTCATGAGTTGGTCACAGTGGAGGTGGGGTGGTTGTAGAGCTGGTGGGTTGGTTGTAGAGGTGGTGGGTTGGTTGTAGAGGTGGTGGGGTGCTTACAAAGATGGTGGGGTGCTTGCAAAGATGGTGGGTTGGCTGCAGAAGAGATGGGTTGGTTGTAGAATTGATGAGCCAGTTACAGTGGAGGTGGGTTGTTTACAGAGGTGGTGGGTTGTTTATAGAGGTGGTGGGTTGGTTGCAGAAGTGGTGGCTTGGTTGAAGAGATGATGGATTGGTTACAGAGGTGGTGGGGTGGTTGTAGAGGGGATGGGTTGGTTGTAGAGATGATGGATTGGTTGTAGAGGTGGTGGGGTGGTTGTAGAGGTGATGGGTTGGTTGTAGAGGTGGGGGGTTGTAAAGGGGATGGGTTGGCTGCAGAAGAGATGGTTTGGTTGCAGAGGTGATGGGTTTTGTGGAACAGNTGGTGGGTTGGTTTTAGAGGTGGTGGGTTGGTTTTAGAGGTGGCGGATTGGCTGCAGAAGAGAGGGTTGGCTTTAGAGGTCATGAGTTGGTCACAGTGGAGGTGGGGTGGTTGTAGAGCTGGTGGGTTGGTTGTAGAGGTGGTGGGTTGGTTGTAGAGATGATGGATTGGTTGTAGAGGTGGTGGGGTGGTTGTAGAGGTGATGGGTTGGTTGTAGAGGTGGTGGGTTGTAAAGGTGATGGGTTGGCTGCAGAAGAGATGGTTTGGTTGCAGAGGTGATGGGTTTTGTGGAACAGAAACAGCTGCAGAGAGACAGGGCAGAATTTCCAGGGGCTCTGTGCCTGTTCAACTCCCACCTCCCCCAAACAGGAACTGATCAGATCCCACAGGTCTCCCTGTGGCCTTCTCTTAGGGGAGATTCCAGCCACCCAACCTGATCCCTCACAGACCAAGTATCTCCTCTAAGATCGTTCTTGACGACTCCTTTAGAGCCAGTGGAGGGATTTCAGCACGTCCACGGATTCATCCCACTTACTTAAGACATGGACTTCAGTTTGGATAAATCACCTTCCAGAGAAACCCTTCTTTCTCTGAAAGAACACATTTATAAGTGCCAAAAGCACCTTTGCCCCGGGAAGGGAGGGAAGCAGCCCACTGTGATGCCCCAGACGAAACATCCCCATCCCAAACACGCCCCCCATGCCTGGCTTTGGCTGGCACAGGTCAAACACCACCGAGAGCTTTCAGCATACCGGGCTCAGCATATTTTCCAGAAATAAATTATAAACATTCTCATTAAAGAGCACTTGAGATAAGTTTATTTGTCGAGCTGTGTTGCTCTGCTTCACCAGGTTGGAGCAAGAGCCTTTTATATTTTTTTTTTTTCACTTTAATAGGAAAAACTAAGAAATGAGTGAACATCTCTGTTGCTCTCACCTTACACATGCTATTAACCCCTACAGACACTTTTAGGAATAAAAGAAAATATGATTTTGGTCACTTATTGATGTCCCCTGACCTGGATTTTTCATGGTTGTGGAAGCTGTTGAAGTCCCCCTTTTGTTTTCTAGAACAGTCCTTTCCCTCTCCATGGGAAGGTAGCACAAATCATGGTCACATTTAGCCATGGCAGTGGCCTTTGCTCATGACAAAGAGGTCACCTAAAACTGTTCCACTCCCGAGTGGCAGCTTTGATGCACGGAGCCAAGAGTCAAATCTTGTTCCCAAGCATAATTTAAGGATCGAGGTGCACACAGGTCTTGATGCAGAGATGTAATCAGGTACCCAGCAGTCAGAAGAGTTGAGAACTCCGTGTTTCTCTGAGAAACAGTGCACTGAAGTTGGTCAAAGGTTTGTGTCCCAGCAAAAAACAACGGAAACATTGAATGGTTTGGGTTGGAAGGAACTCCGAAGATCATCTCCTTCCACCCCCCTGCCATGGGCAGGGACACCTTCTACTAGCCCAGGTTGCTCCAAGCCCTATCCAACCTGGCCTTGGACACTTCCAGGGATCCAGGGGCAGCCACAGCTTCTCTGGGAAACCTGTGCCAGGGCCTCCCCACCCTCACAGGGAAGAATTTCTTCATTGCATCTCACCTAAATTTCTGCTTTTTCAGTTTGAAGCCATTCCCCCTCGTCCTGTCACTACAGTTCCTGATGAACAGTCCCTCTCCAGATTCCCTGTATCCCCCTTCAGGTACTGGAAGGTGCTGTGAGGTCTCCACACAACCTTCCCTTCTCCAGGCTGAGCATTCCCAACCTTCTCAGCCTGTAAAATAAGCACTGACCACATTCCTCCTGATCAAACCGTGGCCAAGTTTAACTACTGGTAGCACTTCATCCCCTCTCCCGACTGCTTTCCATGCACTGGCTTCCCAGTCATGTACAAACAGTAACTCAAACCAGTCTGGGATGTGCCAGGTCCGTAGGACAGGTGAAAGTTGGGCTGTGTGTGTGGAGTGAGCTCACGGCTCCTGAGAGTTCCCCGAGTCCTCGCGCGCCGGTTTGGTGGAATCAAACCACCCACAATCAGACAAATCTGCACGTGAACGAGGCACCCAAAGCCTCCACAAACTCACAGCCTTGCCACACAGGCTTCACTGATTACAGGGAGTGGGATTCAGCTCATGGATTCACACGCACCAGGGTAGGTGCCCACAGAACCACAAGCAGGCATAGGGATGCCCTCGGGGCATTTCCATCTGGAGCCTTCTGCCTGTCCTCCAGGTGCTATTCCAGAACCACCTCGACCCTCCTGCAGGCCTGTGTCATGTCTGGCAGCTCCAGGAAGATGTCTCAGACACCCCAAGACGTGTCACCAGGCACCAGACACTTCAGTCAAGCGACAATTTGCCTCGATTTGAGGTCTGACCTTCAAGTTTCCGTTATTGTCGGTGAAGTCTAACGAGGGATTTGTTTCCCCTTAAGGGCTGAGGGCTGCCTTGGATCCCTTTGGCCATCTGCAATACCATGTGGAACTTGGCCCATGCAGACCCTTTAGGAGGTCCATGTGCCTGTGGATTGGGAGGGGGATACCCAGAGGAGTTACACCCAGATCCCACGGACGGTACTGGTGTTTAGTCAAGCACATTGAAAATTCCATCTCCGCCGGCTGTCACAGGAGCTTGGAGCCCTCAAGCACATGGAGGCAGCACATCACGCAGTGCCACCCAAATGAAGATGTCTTAACCTGCAAGTTGAATCCTGTTTGAGCAATCAGCCCAGTACAACACCCTTTGAAGCCGCGAAATCCAGCTGAAAGCAACTCCTGATCAGCAGCCGCTCTGTGGCCAAAGAAAATCAGAAAGGCTTTGCCATCTCCTTGCTACCCAGCCTGGCTTTGGAATTTGCTTACTGATCTCTTTTATTTGCAGGTGTGGAGGGTTTTTTTCCCCCCACCTCATGGAGTCATTTGGAGGCACAGAGCCAGATTTGCATTCCACAGGGCTTCAATCCGGTCTGGGATTTGCCTGCGAGTGTCAACAGCTGAAGTGTTCACTGATGAACTTGGCGGTGGTGTTAAGGTGAGGTCAGCTCCGTTTCTCTTCAAGTTGGTTTCATGCAAGGACAGCAAGGTTAAATAGACTTCAGCAGTCATCTAAAACAGATCTGTGCTCTGGACCTGCACCTTTGAACCCTTGTTCCGCTCTCCCTGGTTCCTGCAAATCCCAACACCCTAAATGGCATCAACTCTTCTGTCAGAGAGGAGGTACAGCAGTGTGTCTCACCAAGCCCTTGAGCTCCCAGAAATAAACTGTCCCTATAATACTTTTTTTCCTGGAATATGTGAGGTAATTCTCAGTTCTGTGTGTGGGAAACAATGGTGACTGATAAGTGATGAGGTGCCAGCTTGCTACAGGGAGAACTTCTTCCATGGAGGCATCCAAGGTGAGCCTTTTACCTGTTTGTTCTGTCCTAATCAATGTGGTTGGTTTATGCAGGAAGTGTCTTTCATCCTGGGAATGTCGAGGTCTTTATGGCAGCATATGGAAATCCAAGTGCAAGCCTCCCCTCCCTATCAGACTTGAACCTACAGCCCATATCCTGACTGAGTCACCAGCTGTCTCCAGGTGACAGACAACTCCAGCCTCGTCTTGAGCAACCCCGCCGGAATTCTGCTTTCAACAGACTGCTGCTTTCCAGGGGGGAAATGCTTCCTTTGGAATTTCTGTTCCTCACCCTGCTCCCTCAAAGGCAACACACCTGAATTCCAGCTGCTCTCAGGAATGAAGTAACTTGGGTCCTACTCACTCCTTAGACCCGAGCTGGCATGGGAGCCTTTGTCTGGTTGATGGGAATGAACATGGGGGAATTTTTGACAAAGACTTCCCTATTTGCACGTGGAATAAGGTGAGACACAGCCCCTTCAAACACCTACGGATGGTTTTGTCTCCCACATTGCTATCCCAGGCCGGGAATTTGCAGGGGATTTCTCTCCTCCAGGCTTTCCACGGTGTCACCTGGGACAATACGGTGTCTCAGTGGAGTGGAGAGGGCAGGACAGGTAAATAGCCCCGAAGTGGACAAGGGAAGGACCGTGGCTGACATGAACAGCTAAGTCAACAAGGAAACTTGTTCCCGGTTCAACCGTGGAGTGGGAACACCACCCTCCAAGCACCACAGTCAGCCAGAAGGAGATTGGCACACGGAGGGCTGGCAAGGGGCTCACCTTTAGGCTTGTTAATGAGTGATAATTGAGTGGTCCTCAAGAGCTCTGAATAAGCTCCCTGGCTGCCCAGCTGCTGCTACAGCCTGGCAGGCACTGCTGGGCACACCTCAGCCGAGCAGCAGATGTTGTTTCTCCTCCAGGGAGAGGATGGTTGTGCGTTAAAAGGCATCAGACACACTCCAAATATGGAATAAAACGCGACCAAAAGGCTGGCTGTGCAGCCTGGGTGAATGCTTTTTCCTCCCCTTTAATTTAGGATGTTTTGCTATCTGGGGAACACAAGTGAGATCCAGGTGCCGTTGTTCTTGTGATAGCCTTGATCCCACTGATAATCCTTGTCTTGTGATGGGATCTCTGGGCTCGTCACAGCTGGAGACCATCCCCAGTGCGAGGTGATGCACAAATACACAGCAGGGTGGTGGGCCCTGCCCTAAGGAACTTCCAGTTCCAGTGATCAGGTTTTATCTAACTCTGGTTACATCCACGGCGATGCTGGCGAATAAAACCAGCTCCTGACCAATGCTGTGGCCTGCCTGAAACATTTTTAGCGTAAAACAACCACACCCAAGGAGGCCACACAGCTGCACATACCAAGCTGATGTCTTGCAAGTCATCTAAATGCAGAAAAAAAGGTCAAATTATTGACAGTAAAATTCCTGGGTTAAGCAGAGAAAAGTCAGGCCCCACTTTTTAGCATCGTTTATCGTGCATGTAACGCCAAGGAAATTACCTTTTTTCACTTGTGGCTTGCAATTAGTACAAGCCAATAAAAAACTTAATGTCCTGCTGGGTCATCAAGCGTGTGGTTAGACCTTGCTGGCAGGAGGAAGGTGGGAACTGCTCTGTAAGCACGGGCTGTGCGGTGCAAGACGGCATAATCTTCCAAAGAAATCCTAGAGGCAACCAGGCTTTGGGAGACAACGGTAAATATGGGGTAAACAGCCACCATTTCTGGTGATATTAAACCTGGGAGACACCCACTGCAATTAGCAGGGTGAAAACAACAAAAAAAAATAGGGTTTTTTTTTCTCACGGGATGTTGTTTGGTGGTAGAAATCTCTGCTGTGGATATTTACATTTACCCAAGTTTAAAGAGCAACTGGGCAGTGTTCACAGAAGGAGGACACACGAGGACTCTTTACACTGAAAGACAAAACTCTCCCATCAGATATCCCAGCTGGGGGTTGCTGGGAGTGGGATTATCACCCTGGGTTTGTCCTATTTTGCTCTTCAGGCAGGAGATGGGGCCAACCCAACCTCCTGTCTGATCCCACCCGTATATTCATCAACACGAAGCAAATTCAGGAGAGACTAATATTCCTTTGGCACTTTCAGGGAGGAACGACTTGCAGAAAAAGGTGATTTATTCTCTCAACCCGACCGGAAAAAGAAATGAAGCCAGTAGAAAAAGTGGTCGTTTCACCTCACCTCAAAAAGATTAGAAGTCTGACCAGCCCTTCCAGCCAAGAGAGAGAGCGGGACATGTCCAGCAAGTGCTTTGCATGACCAACCTTGGGTGTCTGTTTTAAGAGATGAATCTCCCCCCGGGGGTGACTCTCCTCTCCCTTGACCACAAAGCAAGCCCGGGCTGACTGACTTGGACCCGGGCATCTAACTTTCAGAGGTGCAAATTAGGGCTGACGAAACCTTCCCGAAATTGCGAGCCTCGCCTCAAACTTTGCAGGGATCTCGGTCGTGAGGTAGAACAGGGAAGAAGCACCAAAGGAAAGGTATTAAACTAAGAGAAGTGAGCATTATTTCAATTTTATTCTGGATGGGTTAGTTAAATTTTGTCACCGAAAGTTTCTCTCGGCTTTTCGTGTCAGCTCTCAGCTCAAAAGTAGTTCTTCCTGAGAAGCCTGCGATGCTTTCCATGAGAAGGAAAAAGTCTTGATAATCACAGGACTTGAAGATTGAAGGCCACTTCTAACTAGGGAGAAACTTGTAGCAAACTTCGTTTCTGACCAAAAAATGGCCTCAATGTCTGTCCAGACCACGAAACAAAATGTCCTTACTGGGATTAATCTGAACAGACTCTGCTAAGCTGCTGAAGAAGCACAAAAGGTTTGAGTTGACTCAGCTGGATTTTGACTCCGTGGCTGCAAGGAAGAGTCAAACCTTGAAGGTTTTTAAATCCAAGATCACTTTGCTGAGTCTTCCAGAGTGTTCCAGGGGTAGGGAGAGGGCTCCTCTTTCCGGTCCAAAGCCATCAGAGCTGTTGTCTTTCACTTTCTGAAGTCAAAGGCTTCTTGTCAGATTTGGGATCTGGTTGTAAATCCAAACTGGAGGTGACTTAGAAGAGTAAATGTAAAGGGGCTGTAGCTCCACAAGGGACACAAACTCAGCTTGTCCTGCAGTTTTTAAAGAAAAACGTGGATGCCCTGTGGGAAAAGAGAAAATTCTTTGGGACATTCCTTTCCTAACCTGCTGTGGATTGACTAAACAAGCAGAATAAAATGATCTGTCCCAGTGGAAATCAGTCATGATTTGTAAGGACTGACAAATCATTACAAAGTTGTACTTTGTACAACAACTAGAAAGAGGAAGTTGTACCTACTTATTTCAGGACCTCTTAGTCTCAGAAAGGTGCAGTTCCACATGCAAATCCCACTTTTGTTTGGAATACTCTGAAGTGTCAAGTTGACACAATGGTCTCTGAATGTAAAACTCCCAAAATAAGTAGGAGGCAAAACTTTGCTTCAGACTTTGGATCGAGTCTTGGGTGTCCAAAGGATGAAAACCTTGGGAATAAAGAGTTTGGAGAAACAGCAGAGGTTGGAAACGAGTCCTCTGTGTGTCCATGCATGTTCTCCATGCTCTAAATTCATGGCTGGATGTTCTTCTTTGACTACTCCACTCCATCTTAGACACTCTGCCTTTTGAACCCCCCTCATTAAAGCTCCTCTGAGCTCCAAAAAGACCTTCTTAGCACTAACCTTGACCTGTGCAGCCGTGGCAGGCAAAACCCCCTCGATTTAAAAAGCTCCAGAGAATATTTATTCCGGCCTTCTCAACCCTTGGAGACGCCCCAAACCCCACCCCTGATAGCGGAGTATCTCTTGAGATGGTGAAAAAACCAACTCCAGGCTTCTTGTTTCATGAAGACCATGGTTAAAAGCTGTAAAAGAGCGGTTTTCCATGTGACACGAGCTCCAGCTTCAGCTCCCTTGTTCACCAGGGGAGCGTGGAGAGACATCTGGTGGTTAAATAGTTGCCTGCAAGCGGATTGCAGAGAACGCGTCTTCGGGGACGTGTTTTTGGAAGGAGAGGCGGGGGGGTGTCTCCAGAAGAAAGGGCCTCTGAGGAGCCTCGGTGCAGCAAAGATGGCCAAGGTGGTGGGTGCCAAGGAGTTTTTTCTGCCAGAACGGCCTCGAGGAAGTTAATTTTAACTTTTTGTTTCTTTTGCGGCACAACCACAACTGTGCAGGTACGCGGTGATGGGCATCCTGCGCCCCAGACATGTCCAAAATACGTTAAGAAGGATAAATGATGTCAAATCTATTTAGAGAAGAATAAAAACATCTCAGAGGGTGGTTGGAGGGAAGCAGGGAATAGAAGCAAATTCCTATGAGTTCTAGGCCTGCCTTCAAGCTTGTATTTCTCGTTCCAGCCCTCTTTCATGTCACCTCAGAGGACCAAAGGGTGCTGATCAATCAGGTCTTGATTTCTCATTTTCTAAACCAAATATGGGCAAAAAGGTTTCCTCCCACCAGGCTCCATAAGAAGCTCTTCTGCACTTGGCAGCGGAGATCCAGGTGGGGGAAAAGGGTTGGTTGATCCCTAAGAGAATAGTTACAGCATTAAAACTAGGATTTGGAACACGATCCTCCAGAAGATTCCTACTGAATCCTCCTAATTCTCCGCTGCATGACCAGTGCAGAAACCTTCTCAAGATCTTCAGGTGTGAGAGCTGAGGCACTGGTGTCTCCATCAAGGCACGCCTTTGCTGGTTGCAAATCCCTCCAGAATCTGAACCCGAGCAGTCACCAGCACAGGAATTTGATCTGGAATTTTCTGCTCAGAGGACGAAATAAAAGGTAAGAAAAAAAGATTTACCAAAATGACCTTCATCCTGGATTGTTGCCCCACACTACGTGGTTTTCCCGTGGTTCCTGGTACCCCAAAACTGAAGGGCAGCACAGAGCTGGTCACTACCACTGTCCCTGTTTTGCTATGGAATTCAAGGTACATGGATCTTCAGTGGTTGTTGCAGGCTGTGAAGTTCCCATCCCCAAAAGTGCTTCCACAGTGACATGCACTCTTTGCTCCTGTGTGTTGGACCAGGTTTTTAGGTCAGCACTTCAGTCAGGTCCAGGAGGGACAGCACAGTGATGGACAGACCTGCTCTTGAGGTCACCCTGAGCATCACCCAGTGACAACTGTTGTCTGTGGTTTTCCACCACTACAAAAATTCCCCAAGGTGCTTTTGCTTCAGGCAAGTTGGAGCACTTTGTCCTGAGCAAGAACCCAGGCCCAGGCCCATTTCCCCACCAAAACCATGAGTGTAACTAAACCCTCCTGCCAGTGATGGCTCCCAGTGGTGACGCTTCATTTTCATAGGATCATGGAAACATAGAATGGTTGGGGTTGGAAAGGACCTTAAAGATCATCTCATTCCACCCACCCTGCCATGGGTAGGGACACCTTCCACTAGTCCAGGTTGCTCCAAGCCCCGTCCAACCTGGCCTTGGACACTTCCAGGGATCCAGGGGTAGCCACAGATTCAGCTGTGTGACCACAGCACACACCCTCCCTCGTGGTCTCTGACACATCTCCAGCCACATCTTCCCTGTGGTGAAACACAGGACACTAATCTTCATTTTACAAATGAGGAGCAGAAGCACAAGATAACCAGGAGGTGAGTTGGTCTCCTCCAATTAAGGTGTCGAGTCTCTTGCTGCCTTTGGGACAGCCAGATGGACATGTCTCATTCTGCAAAGCCTGCTGGGACGAGGCTGGTTTCCCATACCTTGGGCTTACAGCCTTGCTCTGCCGCAGACATGGAGGGGGTAAATCACCCCCTAAGCAACCAGACCTCTCTAATTAACTGTAGGGGTGAAAGACTACCTTGAATTAGACATTGATTTGTCATAGAAGCTGTGAGATGGGTCCCACAGCAAACAACTTCCCCAAGGTTGCACCTGTAACGTGGAGATGGAAGCCCTGCAGCCCAAGGGCCAGTCTCTCCATCCAATCCTTGTAGGAGCCCCTTTGCCAACATTTGATCCACATACTGGGCAGAGAATTGGTCTTGCAGCACACTGACCTTGCAGCCCTTGCTCTCCAGAGCTGTCTGTTGGAATTCCTCAGGAACTGTCTCTCACCTAAGTCCAACCTGTCCTTTTGCAGCTGCAAAAGGCTCCCGAGGTTCATTCTGAGCAGAGCTTGGTGAGATAAGGCTCAGCTGGGAGGCTGCAAACCATTCACCACCACGGGGCACAATCCAATCCACCCCCTTCATGTGTCTGATCTCTTCTACTTTTGACTAATCCAGGTGGGAGGAAGACCCTTTGTACCCAGGAGCACATTTCTCTGCTCTGGTGGTATCTGGTGGCCTCATAAAAGATATTCCCCCTCCCCACGAACCCTCAGTGGCCTGTGTTCATTGGATCTTCGATTTTCCCTTGAATTCATGGAACGTCTTTCACCACAAACCCAAGGGCCTGACCACTTTTCCCAGCAATACTTGACTAGAGGGGAACATCCTGATTTTCTTCACCCCCTCCCCCCCACAAGAGCCCAGATTACTTATTTTTCATCAAATTGGTAGAACCCACGCAGGCGTCTCTCCTCTGGGGTGGTTGATATGGAGGTTCTGTGGCTCAGAGATGCTTTTCTGACGCTGCCTGAACATCATGTGTTATTTTCTTTTATCACTCCCTCTGGCCGACCAAAAAAAGAACCGTCACCTCCACCACGGACAGGATGGATGCTCCTGCAGGCAGGGCACTGCCAGGCAGTGGAGGCTTCCCAAGGGAGCCCAAAGACAACGGATCCACTTAAAAACATTTTAAATCCAGCTCAGAACACGCAGCTGGTGGGAGCTGAGATGCACAAAAGACGCTGCTTGGCGAGAGGCAACGGGGTGGGGGAATTAATGAGAAGGTGGGAATTGTGAATCCAGTTATGAAACAGAACTCAAGTGAAAAGGTTTTGTCCACAGGTGGCATCTTCAACCTTTATCACAGGGACTGCAACCAGTTTTGTCTGACACGTGTTCACCCTGAAAGGGCAACAGGTACCTGATCTGAACTGTCCCACCCCATGTCTGAGAACAGAAATCACCTGAAGAAGGGTTTGTTGCATCACCACTCTCACAAATGTAGGTTAAGCTCTGAATTTTGGCTTCCTTTCTAATTAGCAAAGGGGTAAAGGTTTATGGAAAGAAGTTCATCCACCCTAGGACACCTGAGACAGCTGAGACCAACAGCCTTCTGGAGGGTCCTCTCATGCCAGTAACTGCAGAGGGAGACAAGGTGGGCAGCTCACACTGGACAGTGTATTTTAGGCAACGTGATTTTAAGGAGGAATAGCCCATTTTTGCTACATGACCCCGCAGTTCAGAGCATGATCTGAGCACGGTGTTAACGTGGCCACACCACATCTGACCCTCCTGGTGCCAGGTACCTCTCGGTGTTCCCATGTGCTGCTCTCCACACACCCGTTTCAGCGCCTTCCCCAATGGGGGCAATTCGCCTGGAATAAAATCCCTTTCCTCTGGAATAAAATCTCTTTCCTCTGGAAGAGTGGCACCACGGAAAGCTAATTCCAAAATAGCTATTCTGGTCACATTTGCCACGAAGACAAGTCCTAAGGAGATGTAAAACTGGCACCACAGACCTCGGGGCGTCGTTGTCCCCCCGTAGTGAGTTTCTCAAAGAATGTCTATTGTCTTGCTTGCCTCTGACTGAGAGGTGATAAAACCGAGGAGCTGAGGGGAGCACAGAAAGGAAAAGCTCTGCTCTGGCGAGTCCTGCACGTTGCATGGGAAATCTGGGCTCTTTTCTGGCAAATGTATTTTAATTACCTCCTTTTGTTTCCAGGACCGTTTCCGTGTAGCGGAGCCCGGCGCTCGCCCTGGCCGAGCAGCCCAAAATCTCTGGGCATTTCCACAACTGAAATCATCAGGTCTGTTCAAAAATCATGACAGCTCAGGGATGATTTGGGTTGGATTCATATAATTTGTTTTCTGAGTCCTTGTAGGGATTTTTCTCCAACCTGGTTCTGAGCACTAAAAACCCGGTGAAGAGGGGTTTTTTTTGTTTCTTTTCACACGCATTTATCCCATGGCTGAGAATGCAAACACCAGGGAAAGTCCAGATCGAAGAGATCTGCAGTGTAATAATAATCTGCCATAAGCAAGAAAAAATACAGGCAAAAAATAGTAACAATTCAGCGCGCGAAGACACAGACAAAAATAAATGCAAATCACATTTGTTCATCCTGGTGTCCATGCAGGTAGAGGAGGCATCTTTAATAATTCATGCAAGCACATACCAGGGTCTTTGAATGAAACTATTAAGCTTTTTCTGAGGTTACAAGAAGCTTTTTTTTACACTGCAAAAGGAAATCTGTAAGCAAAACACTCTGTCAGTGGAAGCTCCACTAACCCTTGCTTTAATGGTTATCCATTAATGATGATGTTGAGATTTGCAGCCAAGAAAAAAAATCATCTGTCAAATTCTCCTCTGCAAATTGTCATCCTTAGGCAGCTTCAGGGAAAGCCAGGGCTCAGTGCAAGGGGCACAGGCCGAAGTTTAATTGATTCCAGCAAAATCCAGAAGCCATCCCAAATGAAAAACACGTTTGTGCAGGCAAAGGGATGAATAATTTCTATGAAAAAGTGAAAAAGAAAGGGGTAGATTTGTCAGATTATTTCTGCTGCGCTGGGACTGCCAAGTATTTCTTGCTGTCCTTTCACTTTTCCCATCCTCTTTGCTGGTATATTCTGCTTATCCGGGAGGCTCCATGTGGATGGAGTAGCTCTGCTGGGTTTAGAAGGACCTTTCACGAGCAAGGATCACTTGTGGCAAGGCAGCCAGAAGAAGGTCTGATGCTCCAGGTATCTCCAGGCAGGGACCTTTCATTTTGAAACTGTTAATAAAGGGACGTGTGCACCACCAGCAACCACCACCCACCTCTTTAACAAACCCAACTGTGAAATTGGATCCTTCCCCATTAAGCCTGGATTTGCCTTTGATGCAGTTCCAGAGTTTAGGTTGCCTTATTTGCCTTTAATTTCTAAGCCAGGCACAAAGCCAAGTTTAGGACACATTGTCTCCTGTGTTAGGGTGCCTTCAGCACAGGCTGTAGCAGTTATATGAGCATCCTACAGCTCAAGAGGATCAACCAAAGGCCCCCTGAGCTCCAGGACTTGTATCCAAGACAAAATAGGACAGTTAGAGATGCCCTCAAGGAACAGGGCACTTTGGGGAGGATCCCTTCTCCTGAGATCCTCCTTGTCTGATCTCCAAGGTTGTGACCAGGAAGGCTGAGTGTTACCAGGAGGGGATGTGTCCTTGAGAAGGTTTTGCTCCCACAAACACCATCAGCCATTCCTGCTCAGCCCCAGCTGGGTGCTCCTCCTTCATGCTGACCTCAGATGTCCAACAAAGTGTGCTGAGGAGTGGCCTGGAGCGGGAATCACAGCAGGGAAAGTCAGGGAGCACCTGCTGGGCAGTGCAGGGTGTCCTCCCCTGAGTATCCGCGGGATGTGGCTGTTCAGTGAGGTGGCACTTGTGCATGGTGCCTGGAAATGGGCAGGGAAGGATCCAGGGCACCAGCCACTCTTCCTGACAGCAGTGCTGAGGTTTGACTAACCAGGGAAATGGGTGTGAAGTCATGAGCTAACGTCTGAGGGGTCTCCAGGAGAGGATTCCTTAGAAGAGAATCTTCTTGTCATCTGCCCTGAAAGACCCGAGGATGTTTTCCCACTCGGAAAGGGCCAGGGGCAACATTACACACAGGTGGTGCAAGTGTTTTCCTGGGGCATTCCCCCGTGACCTCAGGTGGGAAGCGTGATGACGGAGCAGACAGCCGGAGAGGAAACATCCCGGGGTGGGATGGGGAACAAACGTCTGCTCCAAAGGAAGGCAATCAACAGCTTCCCCATGTCTGGCTCATCCCAAGACGTTTGGCTGTCTTGGGCTGCAGTGGAATATCCACTTCCCCTGGCTGTGACTCACGGTGAGATCCCTCAGCATGTCCTCCATCCTTCTCCCACCCTCGTAGGTGACTCAAGCAAGCAGGGGTGGACTTGTCCTCTTGAGCGGTGCCAGGAGAACAAACAAAGCCCTCTCACACCTCCCTCCCAAGCCAGCGTCATGCCAGGGGTAGAGAGACAACTCTATCCCCGGCAGTGCACGCACAAAAAAAGACCCAAATCGAGAACACACGGAGATAATGCAACTCCTCCCTCCTCCCAGCTGGCAAAGGAGCCCTGGACGCCTTCCCCCCCCCAGTTTAAAACATCTCAGGCTTCCTGGCTGAACTTGGCTGAGGTCTCCCAACATGAACAAGCTTCCCCTGTCTGGAAGCCAACTGGCAAAGGCAGCTTGGATGGGACCCTCCATTTGTTACGGGGAAAACGGCTGGTCCGGTTCTCCTTGTCCGGCCTCGCGCTGCCGGTCGGGAAATAAAGACAGGAGGTCTGTTTGTAACACTGAACACACAATCCCTTCCAGCCTCAGAGACACGGAGGCGGCACCAAATCCCCCCTATTCACCGGGGTGACCCAGTTCTGTTGTCAGCAGGTTCGAGCGGAGCAAAGTTGAGGGAGAATATCCTGGTTAGAGGGGTCTCCCACAACGGGGCAGCGAGTGCCCTTTTGTCCCTCGATTTTCACCCCCACACCCGAACTCTGGGCTTGCCCTCAGCGTTGGAACTCGCTGGGTCACGGGCCCATCCGCTTTTACGCCCGCTGAACTCTGCTGGCACCAAGTTCTTGCACCAGGAGAAGGTCCGGCATCGAGTTTTGCCGCCCCCTCCCCGGTGCTGGCCACTGGCGTGGTTTGTTTTGACAATTTCTAATTGTTTTTTTTCTTTTTTTTTCTTTTTTTTTTTTTTTCCTTAACCCTTCTCGTTCTGCGAGATCCCTGAGAAAGCCTGGAAAAGGTGGCACCAGCTTCGCCCTCTGTGACCGTGGGTTTCCATCCCCCCGCCCCCAGCAGAAGGGGGATGCAACACCCTCCCCACAACCACTTTCTCTGCAACCTGAGGGACCTGAAGCCCAGCTGGGTTCCAAAATCCACGGCCTTTTCCTCCCATCTCCAAGACAATGCTGCTCCTCGGCACACGCAGAGGAGAAACAGCCAAGAAAAGAGACAGATCACACATGAAAAGCCACTTAGTCCCTAAAAAAAAAGAGGAGAGCGATTAAATTGCTTGTCTGTACCTACCCTGATGGATTGAGGACGGGGAGACAGGCACACAGACATTTCCTTATTGCCCTTTCGTGGCATTACACCAATTAAATGCTTCTCTAAATTTAACATGTGTAGACATTTAAAAAACATGGCACACTGTACAGCCAGCCCACCAAACAGCACACTAATGGTTTATTGACTGCCTATAAATGTTAAAAATAGAGGCTTGGAAGAAAAGGTTTCCCTCTCCTCTTCCCTCTTCTGGTGGTGACTGTTAATGAAGGATTTAATCACCCGTTTTACATCCTGTTTAAAGAAGAAGGGGCTTTCCTGATAACAGATGCCCCTCTGGCCAACTGGCAAGGAAAAGGGGAATGTATGAGGGATATAAATGTATTTCAGAGGACAGCCAACAAAAAGAGGGAGAGGGGGAGAGAGAAAGAGAGGGAGGGAGGGAGGGAGGAAGAGGAGGAGGAGGAGAAGGGGGGAAGGACAGAAAGGAAAAAAAAAAAAAAAAAAGAAAGAAAGAGAAAAAAAGAACCTGAAAGGATTAGAAATTAAAAAGAAGGTATTTTGTGCTGAGCTAAATATTATTTTGTTTCCATTGAAAGGGTTAAGAAAACAAAGACAGAGTTGACAATTTCTCCCGACTGGAAGCTGGGAATGGCCCACGGTGGCACAATGCTATTATTCTTGCATGGGCCCATTCTCACTGGATTTTCCACAAAATCTTTAATAATTTGATTCTTTTCAGCCTCAGCAGCCAGCTGAGCTCTTTAAGAAACAGTAACAAAAACCCAGAGAAAAACCCACTACTGAGAGGGGAGCTTTGGCGGAGAGAGGAGCTGAAGCCGATTAGTTTGGCCTGAATAGAACCAGCCGGGTCCTCGAGCTCTTGCTCAGCCTGGAGCCCTCTGTCTCATTCATTGCAGCACAATATCACCACCAGAGCCCAGGCCTAGACACTAAATTACACTATTATAAAACTAGCTTGATACACAAACTTTCCCTCCCAGGCTGAGTAGGGGACTTTTTCAACAATGTTTTGGGTTTGGGGGTTTTTTTGTGGGTTTCTTTTTGTTTTCCCTTTTTTTCTTTTCATTAAAAAATTGGGTACATGTATCTTCTATAATAAATTCAGAGGGTTTAAGGATATTGTATAAGCTGGAGTTTTGTATTTCAGTTTGTGCTGCAACAGCCTTAAAGTACTCCAGTGTCTGTGCTGAATATGTTCTCATTTTTTGCTCACAAATCCCAGTCAGCACTGAGATGAAGTGCTGCATGTAAAAGGCAGGTGTGTAAGTGCCACCCTGATTTCCCATCTGAGTTGCCTGTACAGGGATAAAAGTTTAATCACTGGCATTTTTGTGATTTCTCAGTAGGATTTTGGAAGCCAGTGTTTGGCTGGGTTTAATCAGGAGGCTCCAGGTGGCTGCTATCACTCGGACCATGTACTTTTCATGGCCATTTCTGNAGCGATGGCATGAAGCGGGAAAGGCAGACGTTTGACCCTCGTCTGGGCATCCCTGAGCATCACCCCTGTCCCGCTCCGAGCATTCCCCCTCCCCGCTCCGAGCATCCCCCCTCCCCGGTCCCCCCTCTCCTCCAGATGCTCCCCCTGGCCGGGTGACGGACCCACTTTGTAAACGTGCGCTTTTAGGAGGGAGAGAAGTAAAAAATAAAAGACCCTCGAGGCCCCTTTTAAGGACCCTCCTCTTCCGTTTCGACAGGCAAGTCTGGATCGCGATCCCCAAAAACCAGCGAGTGAGCGAGGCTGACCCTGGGCGCTGGTTGGTGTTGTCACCACACCGAAGCTCGGCAGCTCAGGGGTGGCAAAATCTGATTAGATCCCTTTCGTGCCCAGGGAAAAAAAACCACCTTCCTACAGCTGTTTGTTTTTTGTTTTGTTTTGTTTTTTAAACCTCTTGAAAAATACTAAATCCTCCTTTAAGGAGGGACGAGGGCCCTCAGCAAGGAATCCTCAGCATTAGCACCTCCTCCTGCAGCCTGGAGGAAACCTCCTCCCGGTAACACTTTGCTCTTTTCGGGCTCTAAAACAACAACAACAACAAAAATCAGGAATTTTGGAAAGAAGCAATTTGGAGGCGGGCAGGGGAGAGGGATGAAGCGATCTGGGAGAAAGAGTGGTTCATGTGTCAGAAAACATGCTCTGTCCGTGTGTCCCCATCCCACGCCCCCTCATCCTCACGGACAGCCCTCGGGATGCAAAACGCCACCCGAACATACGTAGTCCAACATTGTCCATGGAAAGCTCTGCATAATCCCCTTTATATTAAATTTTCCAGGGTATTTTTGGCTGGGAGCTGCATGTCTGCATACATCCTTCTGATTAATCTTTCCCTGGGACTTATCTACCTTAATCCCTTCCTAGTTTTTTGCTGGGTTTTCGTTGGTTCAGTTTTTTTTTTTTTCCTTGCCATTGCTGCAATTATTTTTATTAAAATAGATGTTATTAAATTGAAAAAAAAAATAAAATTAAAAGGAGGAAGGACAGGCTTATTGCCGATTTTTCCTGGGGAAAAATACACATTAAAAAAAAAAAAAATCCTCCTTTTCCTTGCCTGTGCAAATTTATTTTCCCCGACTTTTTAATTTCTTCCCTCAAAGCCACATTCGTCAATGGAAACAATCTCGCTCTGCTCTGCCTCCAAACCTCGGGATCCCCAAAACGCCCTGCACGCATTAAAAGCAACAGGCAAAAAGAGCGGGCAACCCAACATGCAAATTAAATCAAAACTCACTCCCCGCAAGAGGGAAACAAACAAACAAACCAAACCCCCGCAGCTTCTCTCCACACAAAGAGGAGAAATTAAAAGAGATTTAACAGTTTGGAAGGACTTTGGCCCGTTTTCAATGTTTTTTTTTTTTTCCTCAATGGGAGCTGCTGAGTGACATCAGCACCAACCCTCACAGCCGTCGTTTCTCCAGGAGGGGAGTTTTTCACGAATCGTTCATCAACAGGAAAGTCTTTCGAGGAGCTGCCGCTTAAAACATTTCGGGCGCTGCGGATAAGCCAGAATAAACGTCAGGAAAAGGAATCTTGGCCGTCATCAGCGTCATATTCGTCGTTCCGAAGCGTTCGCGGGGGAGATTTGGGACGTGGTTTTAGCACTGGGTTTTAGTTGTGGGAACCCTCTGGTTAAGACAGAGCGATTAGGAGGTGACAGAAGCGGCTCTTTGCTCTCCGGGATGGGGATCATAGAATCATAGAATCATAGAATCATAGAATCATAGAATCATAGAATCATAGAATCAGAGGGGTTGGAAAGGACCTCTGAGATCATCAAGTCCAACCCTTGATCCAACACCACCGCGGTTCCCAGACTATGGCACTCAGCACCACGTCCAACCTCATCTTAAACACCTCCAGGGATGGAGAATCCACCACTTCCCTGGGCAGCCCATTCCAGTGGCTGATTACTCTCTCTGGAAAGAATTTCTGTCTAATATTCAACCTAAACCTCCCCTGGCACAGCTTAAGGCCGAGCCCTCTTGTCCTACTGCTGGTTCCTGGGAGCAGAGACCAACCCCCCCGGCTCCCCCCTCCTGTCAGGGGGTTGTGCAGAGCGATGAGGTCTCCCCTGAGCCTCCTCCTCTCCAGGCTGAGCCCCCCCAGCTCCCTCAGCCTCTCCTCCCAGCACTGGTGCTCCAGTCCCTTCCCAGCCTGGCTGCTCTTCCCTGGCCCTGCTCCAGCCCCTCCATGGCCTTGCTGAGCTGAGGGCCCAGAGCTGGACACGGCACTCCAGGGGTGGCCTCCCCAGCGCTGAGTCCAGGGGCACAATCCCTGCCCTGCTCCTGCTGCCACACTGCTCCTGAGCCAGGCCAGGAGCCATCGGCCCTCTTGGCCCCCTGGGCACACTCTGGCTCCTCTTCAGCTCCCTGTCCATCCCAACTCCCGGCTCCCTTCCTGCCTGGCTGCTCTCCAGCCCCTCTGGCCCAGCCTGGAGCTGCCGGGGTTTGTTGTGACCAAAGGGCAGGACCCGGCCCTTGGCCTGGTTGAACCTCATCCCGTTGGGATCAGCCCATGGATCCAGCCTGTCCAGGTCCCTCTGCAGAGCCCTCCTGCCTTCCAGCTCATCAACACTCCCTCCCAGCTTGGTGTCCTCCCACAGCTCTGGGTTGTCCCGGGCAGGGTTTATCCTGGGAATCGGGTGTGTGACGCGGCCCAGGTGGCCGGGACTGACGGGTAAAGCTGCATTAGGGCCAGAGGAATAATTGGCATAATTGGAGGACTGACCCTCAAACCTCTGAGAGCTGCGGCTGCTCACAGAGAGAAATGAAGGAGGCCGGGGAGGGAAGAAAGCAGCAATTAGGAAGGAGAGAAGGAGCTGCGGTGTCGAACCACAGATCTGCAAATGGACACAAATTGTCCCGAGTTACTTTATTCCACCCCCAGCCTCGCCCTGCTTTCCTCTGCAGCGTCAGGAAAACTCACCTGGGAATGGTTGGATCGGCCCTAAAAATGCGAGGGGCGGGGGCCCATCCCTGCGCTGTGAGGTGCGGGTGGAGGTGCTTGGATGTTCATGAAATTCATTCCGATCTTGGCCGGGATCGGTGAAATAAATGTGTGGGAAGTAGAGAGGTGTTTTCTTCCTGTGTCATGGAAAGGAAATTTCAGGAAAGGAAAAAGGGAAAGGAGAGGAGAAGGAAAAAGGTTAGATTAGGTTAGATTAGGTTAGATTAGGTTAGGTTAGGTTAGGTTAGGTTAGGTTAGGTTAGGTTAGGTTAGGT
>VXAY01004189.1:121216-151544 GCA_013399855.1 Oxyruncus cristatus
CCTTTCCTTTCCTTTCCTTTCCTTTCCTTTCCTTTCCTTTCCTTTCCTTTCCTTTCCTTTCCTTTCCTTTCCTTTCCTTTCCTTTCCTTTCCTTTCCTTTCCTTTCCTTTCCTTGCCTTGCCTTGCCTTGCCTTGCCTTGCCTTGCCTTGCCTTGCCTTGCCTCTTGCCTTGCCTTTCATTTCCATTTTCCTTTTCCTTTCTCCTTTCCTTTTTCCTTTCCTCTCCTTTTCCCTTTCCTTTTTCCTTTTGGTTTTTTGTTTCCTTTTCCCTTTCCCTTTCCTTTTCCCTTTCCTTTTCCCTTTCCTTTTCCCTTTCCTTTTCCCTTTCCCTTTCCCTTTCCCTTTCCCTTTCCTTTTTCCTTTCCTTTTTCTTTCCTCTTTCCTTTCCTTTTCCCTTTCCTTTTTCCTCTCCTTTCCCCTCTTATTTTCCCAAGAAGAAAGTGCTGCTTGCAGAGAACCCATAGAAACAAACTCAGGGGATTTGCAAGTTGAAGGATCTGATTGCACAGACTGATTTCTTCCCAGTTCCAGAGCTGAAGCAACTGGGAAAAGGGAAAGGAGGAGCAAACATGGGGGGTTATAGGGAGAGAGAAGGTGTTTGGGGGTCTGGAGGGGGTCTGAGGGGAGTTTGTGACGTTGGGTTGAGCCCCTTCATCCGAACAGACACCTCAGAACCAGTTTGGTGTCTCCTGCCTCTCTTCCCTGTGCTCTTGAGTCCAATTTCAGGGAGTGGAGCTCCCAGTGGAGCTGGGGGAAGGCACAGCCTGGAACCAGGGGCTGGAGGAAAGCTTGGGGTTCGACTGCTTTGCCCCTTTTAACAGGAAATGGGAGGGAGAGCAGTTGGAAATGGTTTGGATGTGGGAAAAAGCTCAAAGGGAAAGGAGGAGAAGGGAGAGGAGAAGGGAGGAGCTTTAACAAAGCTTGATAAAAGGGCCAATCAATCACAGAAACCAGGGAATTCTCCAAAATTCCCAAGAGAAGCCACACTTTTCCCCCAGTCCTCCCACACAGTCTCCTGGGGACATCCCAAGAGAAGAACAGAGCCCTGATCCACTCAGGTACAAATACAGTCTTTGTAGATATGGCTTTGATGTTCCTTTTCTTCCCTAAAACAGCTGGAAGTTCAAAGCATCTACCCAAAAGCCCAGGGAATTCCATCACCTTGTAGATTTATGCTTAAAAAAAACCAAAACCCAACAACTTTTTGATAGGAGTTGCCGGGAAGGCTTTATCTGACATCTTGTTCCTGCTTGAAACTCCAAATATGGTTTGTATCCTGATGGTAGAAGAGCAAAAGGCAGCACTGAGCCTGGAAAAGTCTCCCCTTGGAAACCTCCGCTGTGCAGGAACAGGGATCAGGTGGCTCTTTTGCAAGAGATTTCCCGTCCTTTGGAAAACTGTCACAGGAAAACCCCTCTCAGATGTGCCCACGGGAGCCTTGGCAAAGCCATTCCAGCTGTCGGCCGCCTTCTCAGTCTGGTGGGGTTTAAGCCGTGGAGGTGAATTTCCCATACCTGGCTTCCAAATTCTGAGTTCCCAATGCCCAGAAAAAAAAAAAAAAAAACAAAACCCAAACCTTCCAGCCAACCTGCTAAAAGGAACAACCCCAACAATCAGCGCAGACCAAAGCTCGGCTGGGATGAAGACCTGCATCTCCCGTGGGAAAGGTGCACAGGTCAACGCTGGGACTGAAACACCCAGCTCTGGATTTATTCCTGTTTCAATTCCTGATTCCCCCCTCTCCAAGGTGAGATCATACCGAGCACACACCAGCTCCTGTTTTGCGTGGATTTATTTGGCTGTTGGTGGTTGCAGAGGAAGGCTCAGCACGGAGTGAGGGGTTAGAGAAAGGAAAAGGCAGCTCAGAGACCGACTGAAGGGCTGTGACAAACATTTCATCTGCTTTCCAGCACAGCCCAAGCCAAAGGATTTCCCTTCCATCGGGTTGTGATCCCTGGCTTTGCTTCAGCTTCTTCTCCCTCCTCATTTAATGGCGTCCCAGACATCACCTGTTTAAATTTGGGACATTTAGCAGAGCCAACAAGGCTTTCCTGGGCTGCTAAAGCCAAACAGCTGAGCTGAAACACCTTCCTGGGCCTCATTTCTAGTGTATTTATCCATGTTTTCATCTCCCACTGCTCGTTTTTGGGCAGTTCCCCATTGGATTGAGGAGCCATCGAACAGGCAGCGTTCTCTCCCCAGGGAGGCTCCGGGGAAGGCATTTTTACACCACCCTTTGGAAAATCCAGAGGTGCTTTGCCAGGGAAGGTGGTAAGAGGCTCTGCAGAGGGAAGGGGGGAGAGAGGAGGTTTTGAGGGGCTGGAAGCAGCCCCCTCAAGAACAACGGCCATCACACCGGCACCGCAGCCCAGCAAGACACGGGGTCCAGCCTCCTCCCTGCCGAGCCCAACTAAATGAAGCTGTTCAACCTGCTGCCTTCAGCTGTCATTTCCTGGGCACAGTTTCTCATTTCTGATCCCCCCCCTTTCCCGGAAAGCCACCTGTTAATGGGATTCCCGGGTTCCTTCCTGCTCTGCGGCTGCTCTTTGCTGCTCATCAAACGGCTCTGCAACCGGTCGCAGCAAAAGCCGCCCGGTGGATCTTGCACCGGGGCAGGGGAAAAAAAAAGCCCCCAGCCCATAAATAAATACAGAAGGAAGCACGAAAGGCAAGGCTTTCTCAAAGCAATGGCTTGCAGCTAAGTGTTTTCAGTCACCTCCAGTGACCAGACAGGTTACTCAGAGTAATTCCAGCCCTGGAGATGACATTTGACGTGACACGTACATGAGATGTATCGTTTAGGTCACTGTGCCGAAGCACAGGACAAACCCACCCCCCTTCCTCCTCCTCCTCCTCCTCCTCCTCCCCTCCTCTGTGCCCCTCAGGGAATCTAAAAGTTCAGGGTCTTTAAAGCCGAATTCCCCACACAAGGGTTCAGCACCTTTCAACCTTTTCAGACCTATTACAGGAAGAAAACGGGGTGGAAGGCAGGAGGGAGGGTCGGGGGGGTTATTTCAAGGAGGGTTATTCACAGGCAGGTTTGGAAGGTGAAGAGAAAAGAGGCTTTTTGCATTGGTTGGAAGGGAGATAAAAGGCATTAGATTGGTTCATCTCCAGGGCCAGTGGCAGGGCACAGGCTCCTGCTAAAAGCTTTATAAATATACCTTTAATTCTGTGGTAATCCCTGCATAATTAAGAGATAAAGGCAGCGGAGCATGATGTGTCATCGTGGGATAGCAGAGCAGTGGTTTAAAATTAAAAACAAACAGATCAGGAAAAAAAAAAAAAGCAACGTAATGTATCCAGCCATGATCAACTAATTCACTCCTTTGGTCATGTTTGGGATTAATTTGGGCCCTTTGGCTGGCACTGAACAGCAGTTTGGGATGGGAAGGTGACAGCTGAGACTCAAACAAAGCCATGTGCACGATCAGGCCAGCTCCTCTGACCAGAGCCTGCAACAGGAGGATCATCCATCCGTGGGATGCAGTTCCCCCAGGAAAATCCTTCGCTATTTCTATTTCTCTTCATTTTTTTTCCCCCCCGCACAGTTTCACATAGTTCTCTAAATCCCTCAGCTCAGAGAAATATGTAAAACTATCAGCAGATGAAGGATATGGTTCTGAGCAGGGTAAAATCACAGAATCACACTTCCCACACAGGGAAATGGAATCGCCATCCCTGGAAGTGTTCAGAAAACATACGGATGAGGCACTTTGGGACATGGTTTAGTGGTGGCTTTGGCAGTGCTGGATTAACAGTTGGACTTGATGATCTTAGAGATGTTTTCCAACCTTGGCGATTCCACGATTCTATGGAGTAAGAGCAGTGTTCAGAAGCTGCAGGTGGGACATCATGATGGACAAACATGGAACCACCAGGAAAAGCCTTCTAGGCCCATCTGTGATGATACTTCCAATAACAGGGAGCTGGAGCTGGAGCTGGAAGGGAGTCGAAGATGTTGCTCAGCCTGTTGCCCGTGTGGTGTTCGTGCCATCTCCAGAGCATGGAATGTCTGCCTGGGACTGGCTGGGAGCCAGGAGAGCTGACAGTGATGGACTGGCCAGGAGCAGGGACCAGGACAGACCTCCTAGGTGGTGTGTCCAGCCATACTGCGGGGGAAAACAAGTCAGGGTGTTCAAAAACCAGCTCAAGTATGGCTTCATCCTACAATATTGGAGATGGAGCCAGGAGGGGCTCCAAGGTGGGCTCGTTGCTCCCCATGGAGTAAGAGTACTCCTGGGATGCCCCTTCTGGCTGTGAATTGCTCCTAAACTTCCCTCTTCCCTGCCTGAGACCAGAAGAAAACAGCCCTCGGCCTTCAGGAGCAAAATGTGTTTCTGGAAAGTTGGATACTCCTGATACAACCCGTCCAGAGTGATATTTCTGAGAGGTCCCTCCCCAACAACTGTATCCCAAGTTCTGCAGGCTGCAGCTTCCCTAAAATCCAGAACACGCCCTGCCCCGTGGTGTCACGTGTCCTCCAGTTTGGCGGCACAAGCTGTTTTCACACTTGTCGTGCTCACGTGTTCGGCCCCACAAACACCCTGCCCAATATTCAGAGCTCGTTCTCCAAAGCTTCAGGGGCTCTTTGGATCTCAAGCTCCTTGTTCTCCCAAGGTTGCTCCTTCTATCACTCCAAGTCGCCGAGTTCTTTCACGTTTCCCCCCATCAAACTCCATCCTCGAGGAGGTTTATGTCATGCTGCATCCTGCTCTCACTGGGAGGACCAGCCTAGATGATTGCAATCAACTCTGAGCCCGGAGAGGGACTCAAATCCTGGATGCTGAACTTCCTGGACCAAGACTGGAGACTCCCTCGTGTCCTCACAGCTCCACGGCAGCACCCACGGACAATCCACACTCCAAGACCAGCAAAACCTCTGAGTTCATGCCCACTGAACAAGGTGTTTTGGAGGGGAACATCCTGGACTTCATCAAAAGTTGGAAATGAATGAAAATAGTCTGTGGTTGTTCAGCTGCAGTTCAGGATTTAACAGTGACAGTTGCTCCTGTTGGCCACTTTACACAGAGAATTAAGGAGAATTGTAATCAAAGTGTATCATCCCATCCAAAGGTCAGAGAAGCATCCTTAGGGATTTCTGCTTCTGTCAACTGGATATAAAAGGAGAGCAAGGAATCTCGTTTAGAATGGAATGGTTTGACTTCTGAAGACAGGTAAAATTATCCAGTAGCAAAGCTTCAGGAACAGCATGTCTCCCTTGCTAAACATTTGTTAATTTGTGGCTTAACCCCAAATTTTT
Source organism: Oxyruncus cristatus (assembly GCA_013399855.1). Taxonomy (NCBI): domain Eukaryota; kingdom Metazoa; phylum Chordata; class Aves; order Passeriformes; family Cotingidae; genus Oxyruncus; species Oxyruncus cristatus. The sequence continues at coordinate 126,480 of VXAY01004189.1, forward strand.
CTTCTCTATCCTAGAGGTATCCTCACCCCTACTGATTTCAGTCCCTATTTTTTCCCACGTCCATAGGAGCAAAGAACAGGCTGATTATTCTCCTGACTTCCAGAAAGGCTTGGCAAGAAAATGAGTTCTCAAGGTTAGGTGGCAAAAAAAACATAAAAAAATTATTTAAAAAAAAAAATAAAAATATATTAAAAAAACCTGACCTTTCAGCGAAATTCTTTTCATGCTCTGTGTTAGAAATGGACTCAGCTTCCTTTGCCTGTAATTCCTCATGTACCAAAAATTCCCATAATCATTCCAGCTACACTTCCTACACAAAGGAGACAAATCTAATGTTGCTCATGTCCCCTTCACACCTCACACTTCACGTCTGTTCTTTCTGCTTCCTTTGACACCGCGGACAGTTTTCCTCCACGGCCGGTGTTTATTCCAGCCTTGTTTTCCAAACCCCACTCAGACCCTTCTGCTGACCACCGGGCCTTGCAGCACACCAGCAACACCTGCACTGCACTAAAAAAACAGCAATATGGAAAGAAAATAAAAAATAAAAAATGAAGTATTTGTCTCCCAGCCCCCCTTCCCACCTTGTCCCGACCCATCTGCTGGGTATAAAAGAGCATCCGTAATCTAATTAATCTCCCCATTGCCTGTCACGGCTGGAAGGCAATTTTGAAAGACTATTGCCTTGTGTTTTACCTCCTCTCAGAAGTTAATCTCCTCAAAGCAAAGGGACTTCCCCAAGCCCCCCAGAACCCTCAATCTTCCCTCTTAACCAGTTGCTGGTGGATGTGGCTCGGTGGCTGGGTGGAAGAACGTGTCGGAGGGAGGCGTCCCCTCCTCCTCTCCTCTGCCAAAGACAACTTGTGAGAGGAGCTGCTGCTCCTTCTCCCACCACAGAAGGACCTGGACAGGCTGGATCCATGGGCTGATCCCAACGGGATGAGGTTCAACCAGGCCAAGGGCCGGGTCCTGCCCTTTGGCCACAACAAGCCCCGGTAGCTCCAGGCTGGGCCAGAGGGGCTGGAGAGCAGCCAGGCAGGAAGGGAGCCGGGAGTTGGGATGGACAGGGAGCTGAAGAGGAGCCAGAGTGTGCCCAGGGGGCCAAGAGGGCCGATGGCTCCTGGCCTGGCTCAGGAGCAGTGTGGCAGCAGGAGCAGGGCAGGGATTGTGCCCCTGGACTCAGCGCTGGGGAGGCCACCCCTGGAGTGCCGTGTCCAGCTCTGGGCCCTCAGCTCAGCAAGGCCATGGAGGGGCTGGAGCAGGGCCAGGGAAGAGCAGCCAGGCTGGGAAGGGACTGGAGCACCAGTGCTGGGAGGAGAGGCTGAGGGAGCTGGGGGGGCTCAGCCTGGAGAGGAGGAGGCTCAGGGGAGACCTCATCGCTCTGCACAACCCCCTGACAGGAGGGGGGAGCCGGGGGGGGGTGGTCTCTGCTCCCAGGAACCAGCAGTGGGACAAGAGGGCTCGGCCTCCAGCTGTGCCAGGGCAGGTTTGGGTTGGATATCAGGAAGAAATTCTTTCCAGCGAGAGGGATCAGCCCTTGGAATGGGCTGCCCAGGGAGGGGTGGAGTCCCCGTCCCTGGAGGTGTTTAAGGACAGACTGGATGTGGCATCAGTGCCATGTGCTGGGAACCACGGTGGGGCTGGATCAAAGGTTGGACTGGATGATCTCAGAAGGCTTTTCCAACCCATCTGATTCCACAATTCCGTGATTCTATGGCCCCAGCTCCCCAGCCTCACTCTGTGGTGAAGCAATTACCCTATCTCTTCCATCATCCAGCTCTTTTCCCCTCTCCCTTTTCTTTTGTGGGGTGAAGATTAAAAGATCTCAGAGAGAAGAAAGAGCCTCCAGTCCATCCCCACCTTGTCAATTATAAACGAGGGGCTGGGGAGAGTTGCACACACTGTTATTGACTTGAGCACTTTGGAAAGGTCATCTTCAAGGTCTGAACCTTCCCTTTGCCACTCCAAGCTCACCTGGGCCCATTAAGAAGGAATTTCTTGGTCCGTCCTCGTGTTTCATTCCGGGCCCACTGGCACTTCTGAGGACTAATAGGCAAGGTGGAGAGGGAGGAGGTGGGATGGGGGCACAGAGGGGAAAATGAAGACAGGTGAGGGGAAAGAGAAGTCATTGAGAGACTTCAAAGTGGAACAAAGACCCATCCAGATGTGAATAATTGCTGGGTCAGCACGTTAATCACAGGCAAGGGCCGCACTGTGAGACGTCCCTGGTCGCTTCGCAGGGGCAAGAAGGGGAGGGGGGAAGGGACAAGAAGAGAGAGATGCAAAAACAGGGCTTTGATACGGCAAAGAACAAGCCTGAGAAATACATTTTCCAGGTGATTATGTGAACAACGAGCCAACCCCTGTTTTATTAAGGGCACGCTGGGCCTGTAATTGCAGCGCTGAGGACAGAGGTGGAGGCACCAAGCTCTCACACACATCCCCAGCCCAACAAAAGCTCCATCTCACCACCTGACAGAGGATTTCCTGCCCTGTCCACCACAGTGCCTGGGCTCTCAGATCTTAGCGTGGTGGGAGGGAACGATTAGGGTTTTGTTCTCGTGCCTTTGATTGAATTATGGCTCCAGCAGCCTCTAACCAAAGGTTGAGAAGACGCTGGCTCGTCATCTTTGCCTCTTTTTGTTTTTCCCCCCCAGTCCCGTGTTCCCGTGCCACAACACCAGCTGTGTTTATCTCTTTCTTCTAAATCAAGCCACAGGGTTTCACTAACTACAGACAAAACACCTTCCCACGTGGCTTTTTGCTGTGTAAATAAACATCCAGCATCTAAATAGCTGGGGGGTGATGGCCTGTTGCTGACGTCTGCATGTTCCCTCAGTATAAAAGAAGTTTCTTATTGCAATTGCAGCATTATTTCGGGGCAGCAGCCGGTCTCTCCAGTTTCCTGTGCTCATTTTTAAACTCATGTTTCCTATAAAAATTCTTATTTTTCTCAAATATTCTTGTCATAATATCTGACCCCCCCCCTTCCTGAATTGAGGGATGTGGCTTAGGTAGGGTCTGTGCTTTCCTCCACAGAGGTTTTTGGTGGGGTATTTTGTTTTGGTAGGGTTGTGACCCTGCTGTTTTTAGTGAATGTACTGCACAGGGTCAGTGCTGGTGAGGACAGAGGAGGGAAGAGCTGGGCTCTGCCTCTGGAGCAGGTGACACTCCTGTTTGCAGCAGGATCTCCACCCAGGACTCAGGAAGGCTCCCGTAGCCTTCTCCTGATGCAAGAGCTGTGAAATGCCATTTCTTCACCCTCCCCATCAATCCCCTTCCATCCACCACCATTCCCAATTTTGGGAAGTATGCACATAGTTCCTCCATCATCAGGTCCTTCCTGGAAGCTCCCTGCTTCAACTGGGACCTCAAAACTAGCCCAAAAACTTCCACAAACACCACTGTGCAGACCTCAGACCTCTGACCCACACACCCGAGGAAATCAGGTATTTGGATTTGTGAAGGAAAGGCAAAGGCAGAGACTCTCCTTGAAGTGATTCTCCTTTAATGGAATGAGTGAGATACTGTGGGGTATCCATAGGGAATGCAAAACACTGGGGAGCCACAAAATCTGGAGTCAAGGCTGATGAGAAAAGAGAGGAGTTCCTTGTTTAGAAGCTCTTTCTTGAGTAAGAAATGTGTGTCAAACTTAGACAATGGGTAAGTGAACAGAGTTAACAGTTTATCTTTGGACACCCAATTTTCAGTAAGGTGTAGACAAGCCAGAAAAGGGCAGAAAGAGGAAAGAATTAGTTATAAGGAAGCTTAGAAGGGATTTGCCGCTCCGGAAAAGAGGAGGCTGAAAACTAGAAGCAAAGGCCCTCACTCAGCAGAGCTTTTAGGAACAAGTGTCTGCCCCAAACACTTCATCTTTTGACGAAAGGCAGCTACTGATAAAAGATGTTTCTCCCGTAAAGTCTCTGATGGTTCTCAGTCATGTAATTTCCACGTCCAAGAGCTTTGTAGGAGCTCCACAGGACAATGAAGACCATGATGTCTGCACAGATAAACAGCCCCAAATCATGTCACACCTCAAAATAAATGTTTGGAAGCGTAAGAGGCCTCAAACTGCAAGAGGAGAAAGAGCTCAGATCTCAGTGAGGGGAAGGTCTGAAGCAACACTGCAGCTCCTACATGGCTCCAAACCATAAGGACAATCAAAAAGCTGTGATTTGAGGCTGTGCAGAGCAATGAGGAAAGGACACCATGGACACTGGTTATTGCCTTCTTCTCACTTGAGTTTTTCTCTCTTCTTTGCAAAGCGTCTCTTGCTCAGCTGCCAGGACCAGGGGAGGATTCATTCCTCCCCCATCCATTCCACCCCTGGGTTAATTGGGAAGAGCTCTTCATCCCAGGGAATGCAATAACCTTCCTCTGTAGCTGAGCCTGGAGAGATGGTCCCGTGCCAGTCATGGCTCTGAGGTGCTATTTGGCTTTGGCACTACCGCTGCCTCATAAACACCTACTTGGCCTCCTCCTCATAAACATCTCATAAACAACTGTTTGGCTTGGTGTGGGTCTCCAAATTAGTGTTTATAGCCAGGCAGAGAGCAAGCTGTTTGCATAAGTAATCCTGAAGCAAAACTTGCCTTCTCAGCCAAAAAAAAAAAAAAAAAAAGAAAAGAAAAAAAAAAAGAAAAAATGAAAATTACTCCCCTGCATCTGCTGGTTTGCTGCACGTGCACGAGGGACGTCGGTGCCACCAGCCCTCCCATGGCATAACCCAGGGCAGAATCCTCTGCTCCCACCAGCCTGGCTCCGATTTCTCGAGTCAAGGAATACATTTCACCCTCTAGGATGGGGATCTGTGGATTCCAGGTGCCTCGGAATAACGTAATCACACGGAGCTGAACAGGTCTGATGTTCAAGCCGGCACAAGCCAGCGGGGATGGGGTTCAGCTCAGCTCGTCTCAGATGGGAGCTGCTCACACGGGAACCCTCCCAGGGTCAGCAGGGAGAAATCAGCACCATCAGGGATTATTCTGTCTGATTTACCTCAGATGGTTGTGCATGGGCTGGTAAACCCTCACAACACAATTGTGGAACGACGACCAGAAATCCAGAAACGTGGAAGTGGTGATGGCAACGCTCAGAGTGACAAAATTTGGGATCCATTGCACCATAGCAGGGGATAAATTTAGGCTTTATGACTTGTGTTTGTGTTTTCCTTGAGCAGGTCTCAGCTCCCTGGGTCCTGTGGTGATCAAACCTTCACTAATAGCAGCCAAGCTGCTCCCATTTGTTGGTTGGAATGTCATTCTGGAAGCTCTGAGGCCCCAAGGAAAGTGCTGTTCACTCAAGATAGGCTGTTCCTTTCTAATTTTCTTTATTTCCACCTGCATGGAGTGGGCAGTGTTGCCACTTGCAAGTCTGAAAACAATTTGTGGGATATCTACATCTCCCTGGCCCCACAGCACTGGGGGGCAATGCCGTGTCCTTCCTCCCCCTCTCCATCACCTTCATCACAAGCTCTTCAAGGTAAGAACTGCCCCTCCTCAGCTGGAAGATTTACAATACAGAAAAAAAAAATAGACATGGATTTGAGGATAACTCACATCTGGTTGAACTTTTAGCCTGGCCCCTGGCACTGATCAGTCCTGTGCAGTGTCTGGCTCGGTTCAGGAGCCTGAGGAAGGCGCTTTGGATTCAGTCACACCGTTTCCAGGGGGTGGAAAGGGGTTTTGATGCCAGTCAGGTCAGCCACAGGACTGAAGATCAGCCCTTGGCCTGAGCACAAATGCAGAGTTTACGCTCCTGCATGAAAGCAGGCACAGTGGAGACTTCATTTCATTAAGAACTGAGATGCTGCTGTAAAACAAAGGTTTCAAACCCTGTGGTTCGTGGACCTCTCAGCCAGTGGTGGTACCTTTGTCCACCATCTGCTTGCTCTCTTGTGTTCCAATGTCAACACAATATTTCTCAGGAATATTTCTCATTTTGGGGGTTTCAGACTTGCAGAGGTGAGCACCAGCTTGGGGAAACCAAGCATGGAACTGCAAATGTCACCACTGTCTCCCAGGTAGCTCTTCCAGGGCTCACCAGCTCAGGCTGGTGAAACCTGAGTGAAATGAAAGCTTTGGCTGCACACAGAGATACCACAAAGGGAGCAAATTCCAAAGTGAGTGTTGGGATCCCATTTTAACGAGCTGGAAGTATATGTTTTCCACCTTCAATGAGAGAGTTGCTTGTTCAGCTCCGCTGGTTCTGAGCGTGGAGGTCCCAACACAGGAGTGTTCTGTGGCTCCTCCTCTCCTCAGGAAGGTTTATTATGGTTGCCCAGATGGCACAGAAAACCACCCCACTCTTGCACCTCCCAAACCAGTGCAGGCAGGACACAGAAGGCCCAGTTTCACTCGTATGAAAGGTTGGGAATTGCTACCAGCAGGAGAAGCTGTGGATAAAGGGAGGGGGGGTGTTCGCCTGTAAAGACCATCCAAAGCAAGGAGTCAACCCAACCTGGGTGTTTATTCATTCTTGTTCTACAGGAAAGCCAAGGAAAAGCTCGGGAATGAGCTAACATTGTGTGTGAGTGCTTCTGAGTTTGGGTGGGATTTAGGACAAGGTAGAAATGTCGGGTTTTCCCAGCTGAGTTTTGACACTCTTCCAGCTTTTACTGCAGCAAGTCCCTGTTTCATCAAACCAACAAGTCAAATGAACACCTTTGCATTTTTTTCCCTTTGCAATCCCAACAAAATACCCAGCAGCGTGGGCTGCAGTGTCATAGAATCACAGAATACCCTGAGCTGGAACCTAAATAACCTACAGATAGTTCAGGGTTTGGGTTTTTTGTTTTGGTTTTTTTGTTGGGTTTTTTTTTGGGGGGGGGGGTGGTTTTTTTTTTTCATTCTTCTTGGAGCTCTAAACGTTTCTAGAGGCACAGATAGTCCTGCTTGAAGGAACTTGGAAAAATCTACTCCATCTCTCTGCCCTGTGCAAAATTAACTCTGTGTTAAACACGACATCCCTTCCAGGATGTCCCTAATTGGCCTGTTCTTATCACAGTCATTCAGCTGCTCAAGTGCAGCATGAGCAGGGGTTTTTTTTTTGCTGTCAGAGAGGAGATACGACTCATTATGATGAGTTATAGATTGGTGCAATTAATTACCCTCTCAGAAACTTTTAGTTTCTGTGACTTCCCTTTGTCTACTCGTCATATCCTTCCTTGGAGGAGGTAGAGCTGCATCCCAATCTCTAAGAACCTTCAACTAAGCTCGTAAATGGGAAGGAGGAAATTACAGAAGGATATGAGCTGTGTTATTTTTCCAGATGGGATGAAATGGAGCTTCTGTGACCGCAGTTGTCCATCTATCCTGGAGCTGTTCTGGTTTCAAAGCCTGACAGTTCACAACCCATAAAAACAGCACCGCACAGATGCCAGGAATCCTCCTCTTCAATTTTTGCACATGGAGATAAAGTTAAGTTTAATTGCCCCTTTCTCTGCTCAGAGGTTAGGCAGAATTCCATGAGAAAAACCTACTTGGAGGCATCATTTACGTGGAGCAGAGCTCAGCCAAACTGAACATTCTTCTTGAGGTGCAGGGGAGAAAGATCTGATCCTTGGTGGGTCACAAGGTGGAAGGAGCATGGATTCCTGCTGGAATTCCTTGCCAAGCTCACTCAGACCAGACTGGCACAGTCCAGGCACAGAAGGGACAGAAAGTTATTTCTCCCCTGTTATCAAAGAGCAGCTTTGCTTGGAGGAATGAAAGAAAAATTATTAAGGATATGTTTGGGGTGCCAGAAAGCTGGAGAGAAAATTTACTCTCGACTTACAGGTTGTTCAAAGCAGAGAAAACAGAGCTGGCTTTGCCTCCACCAGATTTTTAGTGACCCTCCTCAGTGATATTTACCACTCACCATTTGCTACCCAAAAACAAACCTGACCATCTTAAAGGCTTTCAAGCACGTTTTCCTTCTCATTGCTTCAGACCCTCCTTCCCAAGTCTGACTTATTTATCACCATAAACAATTTTCCCCGTTCCCTGTGAAGTTTAAGTGCTAATCCTGTGATGCCAGGATCAGTTTTGATCAGGTCATGCTCAAAAAATTCCCATCTTCAGTCATAAATCCGTAGAACAACTGAGGCTGGAAGAGACACTTTTGGCCATTTGACATATCCTGCTGATCTGAGAGGTGGAGACACTCAGATAAGAAATGCATTTGTGTCTTCAAACAGAACTCGCACGTCTTGGGAGCAGTTTCAGTCTGGATTAACAGGATCCCCCATCTTCTCATATCACCTTCTATCTGCACCTCGTGGAAAGGTTCGCTTGACCCTGAGGGAAAAATGCTCTGTATCCTGCAGTGCTGCTCTTAGGATTGGGAACTGGGTTTGGGATTCATCTCCTCCATCAAAATGTTCAGTCTTACCTGGCTGTCCCCGGGCTCAGCTCCCTGGAGATGTCTTTGGATCCCTGCTGGCATCCAGCAGGTTCAGCAGTGTGGGGTCTCTAATGTTCATGCCCCACTGCCACCATTTTTGGCTGTTGTCAATACTCCAAGGCATCTCAAAGGGCTCTAAAGTCTTGTTTTGGACAAATTAATCTGACCCCAGACCCCATGGTCAGTGGGAAAACAGTTCTACCTGTGCAGGAGGCAGCGAATCACCAAATCATGGAATGGTTTGGGTTGGACAGACCATCTTGTCCAAACCCCTGCCACGAGCAGGGACGTCTTCAACAGGCCAGGCTGCTTAGATCCCCGTCCAACCGGACCTTGGATGTCTCCAGGAACGGGGAATCCCTCACCTCCCTGAACAACCTGTTCCACTGTTTCACAACCCTCATAACGAAAAGTTTCTTCCTTACACCTGAAATCCCCCTCTGAAGGTCCTGTTGCCGTTGACTCCTGGAGTCACAGAGCGGTTTGGGTTGGAAGGAACCTTTCAAAGCCCACCTCGTCCAACCGCCCCCTGCCATGAGCAGGGACATCTTCCATCAGATCAGGTTGCTCTGGTGGAAAACCTAATTCTCAAGGGGCTGAACTCACTTCCACCCTGTGGAGATCCCCACCTCCAGGGGCGGCAGCAGCCTGGGTCGGGACTGGAACCACAAGCGTCGTGTTCCCGCTGCTGCTGCTGCCGCGAACTGGCTTGGGGGTATTTGCTCGTCCCTTCACGCTCCCCTTCCCCGGGGGCAGCAACACTGCCTTTGTTGTCTTCTGGGGGCTCTGCGGGGCAGGGCCTCTCCTTCGGTGCGCGCCTGCAGAGCTCCTCACCCCTCGGCATCGCGGCGGAGCCTCCAGCTCAAGGCGTAAATAACAATAACACGCGTTAGCTGCTAAGTGGGGGAATTAGGGGCTGGTTGTGTGCGCGGCGTGATGATACCCCCGTGCTTAACGCAACTGGATCCTGCCATTATTGAAGCAGCGGGAGAACTGATGTTTGATCTACAGGGCTAATTCTAGTTTTTGGAGACATCAAACAGCTGCTTTTTTTTTCTTTTTTTTCTTGCCCTTTTTTTTTATTATTATCATTATTTTTTTTTTTCTCCCTTGGCGAATGCACACGTTGTAAGCAAATCTGAAATTACCAGGTTCACAAGTTGAGTTTCACGCAGAGAGAAATGTTTACTTTGATGCCAGAGAGCCTGGCTCCTTTCCATTTACAGTAAATGAGGAAGAAAATTGATTTGCAGCAGCAGGAGGGGTGTCAAACCTTTATTGCTGCTCAGGACATGTATGCAACTGCTAACCGGGAAGATAATTAACCTAAATTAACCTTCTGCCTTAAGATGAGTCATAGTTTGGGGAGGGCGAGCGGGGAGAAGGTGGGAAGCGGGGGTGGAGAGGGTGTAGGGAGGAGTGTAGTGCTGTGGAGCTGTATGGACACGTCCTGTGCACTGCCAAGCACAAAAATAATGGGCCCGGGTAGCAAGTGATGAGATTGAAATGGAAATTCGCGATGGGCATTTTTACCTCATGAAGGAAAGAAGGGAAAAAAAAAAACCCACAAAAAAAATACAAAAACAAAACCCCTGTTGTTTAAATTAGGGCTGGACTGTGAATTGCCTGAGTTGTGCCTGTGAAGTGGGGCAGGAAGGTGTATTTCCAGGTGCTGCTGAGCCGGGAAAAGGCGAGTTCATGGCTTTGACCGGCCATTAACGCTTCAAGGAGGGTGAAAAGCTGCGGCCGCCCCTTGAGAAGGGGGTTTGGTGCTTTGTTAATCTTTGATTACAGAGGTTATCCACTTCCTCCAGCAGTGGTGCCCCCGGAACAAGTTTTGGGCATCCCATGGCAGTCTGGCTGTCAGACCAGCCGAGTAGGATTTGGGATGGCTGCCCACCGGGGGTGGTCCCACCCCCGGGAAAACAAGAGGAAGGTCACGTACCTCCGTTCTCCCCATTCGTAAACGAAGGTGATTTGGTGGCCTCATCTGCGGGTCCCCCTCAGAGCTCTTGTTGAGGGTCATGGGAGAGCTGCCAGTGGTGGGACTCTGCTCCGGGCTGTGAGGATGAGGTGGTTCCCAGGTGGAGGGCAAGGCATGAACCACGCTGCTGTTATCCCCCCGCCCAGGTACTGAGATTCGGATTTCATTATGAATTCAAAAGAAATAACCGTGCAGCTACTGAGAGGAGCCATCAGGCACTTGTGGGTGGTGGAGGGGGAAAACTGGCTGTGTTTCAGTTCTGCCTGAAGTGGTGGGCAGGGAACACACACTGAAAACAGCCTAAAATCCAGGTCCTGCATTCAGTGATGTTTGAATGTTCTAGATTCACAAAGATCCAGCAGCCAAGCGCTCCATTTCCAAGGAAAGTAATCGCCAGAAGTGACCTCTTACCATCAAGGGTGGGGGAAAAACCACCAAGGTGCCCAAAAGCTGCTCCATGATCGCTCCAAGCTGCTCCAGGATGAGCAGGTGGGTGTGAAACCTCCCTTCCCTGGATCCAGGCCCGGGACATCATCTGGGTCAGGGAACAATTAAATATTTTTATTTTGCGCCTCCTTCATCACGGAATCGTTTTCCTCGGAAGAGACATCCAGGGTCATCGAGTCCAAACATTACCCCACCACTAACCCACGTCCCCAGGTGCCACATCCACATGCCTTAAATCCCTTCAGGGATGGGGACTCCACCACTTCCCTGGGAAACCACAAGCTGCTACTCACACAGAGCCAAAGCTGGATGTCTTTTATTTAGAGGGGCTTTTTTTCCAGGGAGGCTTCAGATTCCCAAGTGCCTTTGGCACAGGAAATCTGTAGGAAATCGGAGTCCCAGGTTGGAGGGAGAAAACCCTTCGGCGTGGCCCAGGCAGAGTCACTCAGCCAAAGGAGGTTGTCCCGGCTCCATAAGGACGTGTGTCCTGCTGAGATCCCACGGGAACAGCTCTGGGTCTGAGCCCACAGCTCAGCACACCCCAACACACCCCCTCAGAGACACCCCACGTTCACCGGGGTCCTTCTCCACTCCCCCTCTCCCACCTGGGAGTGCAACCTTCATTTCAGTGAAGCTCATCCCAAGTTAAATCTCATCCCCCCTGCCCCACCAGCCATTCCACATCCCAAGAAAATTCCTTCCTCTTCAGAGGTGAAATCCAGGGTACTGGGGAGAAAACACGCCTTTCTGGGGAATAAAAAACCAGGCCGAGAGAGGGGCAGGCAAAACAGATCTAGGGGCCTTTCTGCTCGGCCTGGGCCTCACAGGAGGTGGCAGCTCCCACCTGAAGGACCTGTGTGGATCCTGTGTGTTCCCCATCCCGCCCTTCCAGCAGTGGAGATCATCCTTCCCTCTCCATCAGGAAGGTGTGAGGGTGGTGAGGAGTGGGTCAGCATTTCAACACGAGGGGCAGTCAAGCCTCCACTTCTCTGGTGGCTTTACCCCACCACCTGTAGAGGTGGAGAAGTTGTCAGTGAGGCCACCACGCAGTTTTCCTTCATTCCAGGTGCCTTTGTGACAGAATTTAGGCTGATTTACAGAAAAGGTTCTCGGGGAAGAAAGAGAACACCTCAAAAAGTCAAACCCCGTCGTTCGGGGTTTTTTTTAGTAGGTGTTTCTTGCCTTCAAAAAAAAAGGAAAATAAAATCAAACATTAAGTAATTAAAGTCATCCAGGGAGAGCTCAGGAGCAACACAAAACGGATCATTTCGGAGCCAAACACAGCATTCCACTCATCCCGGTGCAAAGTGGTTTTGACGTTTTTTTGGTTCTCTGAGCAATTTGGGAAGGCAGTGAACCAAAAGACCAGCAGTTGTGGGCACCACCCTCCACCTGCCCAGCACCAACACCGAGAGCTGAGAAACCTGATGTTGGGGCAAACCCATCCTGCACCTCTGGCTCTCTCTGCCTGGACAGAGGTGGACCCGAACACGGTGGATCCCAGAGGGGAATTTTAAACCACACAACCCAGCCCTCCTTTCCCTCGTCACATTTTTAAGCCACTCATGAACTTTTAAATTTTTTGGCCACTTTGGGCTGAATCCACCAACATTTTGGCAGCCCTGTTGATGTAAGCCCATCCACATCCTGGGGGACCTGTGCAGGATCTGTGCTGCATTCTGAGCCCCAAACAGGGTCCCCCCTCCTCCAAAGACAAACAGGATTTCTTTTGAAGTCTGACTGTCTGTTCCCGGGCCAATAAAGTGCCTCATTTCCCCAGCAAGAAGGTAAAGGTGGTGAAAGGTGTTAGCAAGCACCTCCTTGTGAAGTGCAATTAGCAGCTGGGTGAAGGGGGGAAGTGTTGGCACAACAAGGGGGAGGGATGGCTGTGTCACCTCACTCGGGATGGGCCAGATGGGCCAGGCAGGACCCCGAACACCAGGGCTGGAGACAGTCTGGCATCCCAGCCCCTGGCCATTGGAGCCCTGAAGGGAGCCAGAGGGGATTCCTTACACCATATCTCATCCTGCTGGTGGCAGGGCTGCGTGGCCGAAAGGGAACTGTTCGGCAAAGGAGATATTTGGTCTGGCCAGGAGAATCTTCTGCAGCCTCCTGAGCTGTGGTGTGTGTAAGAATGGCCCATCTCACCCCATCTCCAGCCTCTGAAAAGACATCCCAGGCAGTAAGACCTGTCCTTTTAGGTATTTCTTGGCTCTTCCATTGTCTCCAAAGGATGTGGCTGCAGAGGGAAACAGCTCAGCTTCAGAAATGCAGGGGAGGGGTTACTTACAGAGGGGAAAACTGTGGCTGCTGTGAGGAAAAGGACATGGAAATGCTGCTCTGCTGAAGATATTCCAGGCGATTTTCCCCAGGGTTCTCTGCAAAAACAGGGAAGGAGAGGAAAATGGAAGGGTCATGAAACTCCATAATTTCTGGTGTCTAATCCTCCAGAAATAATCCACACATAGTTGTCACTGGAGACTGGGGAAGTTTTGGCATAAACTTGGTGACAAGCCCTGAGGAACAGACCTTTTTAAGACTGGCCCAGTTGCCTCCACCTTTAATGAAGTCGTTGTCAAGCAAACAGGAGAACCCAAGGACATCCACAGGAGCAAACTTTAATCACCTTTAAACCCGCTGCAGGAACACCTAAAAGCTCACTGCACCAAACACCATCCCATCCCTACACTAACCCTTGTGTCAGGCTCTTGGCTGGGGAGTAAATGCCTTTTTTGGGGGGACTCAGGTGGATCAAACATTCAAGGAACCTGGGGTTTGCACATCTGTTTTTATCAGCAGACACTTCACTTGTACAAACACATCCAGTCCGAGGGCAAGGCAAACCCTTTCCAATATTAAGCCACTAAAAGCCAGGGGAATAGGTTAAGGACTGGCTCTCAGCCAGTGAGGTTTGCAAAACAGTGGAATCTAATAAAAATAATTGAAATATTTAAAGGCAGTTGCTTCACTTTATAAAGAAGCACCTGCAACAATTACCCAAAACATTTGCAGGTGGAAAAAAGGGCTGAGCACGTCACTGGTGTTAATATCATTTATGCTCAGAGGGCAAATTAGGCATTGTAATTGTGAGGAATCACTGGAGCTATTTCAATAATGGGATGAGCCTGGTAATGAAGGATGATTCCTTCAGATGGCCTTCAGTGGGGAACACTGCAAAGCCAAGGCTTGGCTGCGCTGAACACCTGACATCAAGGGGAAAGGTGTGCTCTGTAGCCAGGACTGGGTACCAAGGATCCTTCGCCTGCTCCAGCCTGTTGCTGCCTGGAGAAAACTGAGGCTAATTCCCCTAAAACCCCTCCAGCCAATCCCTCAGCTGATACAACTCAGTAGGAAGATGCCATTTCACGCCAGCTGGGCGTTTGGCCTTTTGGGTTCTGGGTTTGGGTGCTGAGCCATCACCTCCTGATTCCTGGCTGCATCCCAGAGCACTGAGGCGTCGCTTCAAACCCCGGCAAACAAAGGATAAAAATTCGCAAGGAAGGGGTGATGGACTCCCAAATCTCCATCTCCAAATGGAGCTACACTGGCTCCAGCCCCAGCACCAGCCTCTCACCAAACATTTTAAAAGCAGAATCACACGTTCTCTTTAAAAATAGGTGCATTTAAGAACACACCCCTCCATCCTTGCTCTCCTGCATTCCCAGTGGAATGCAGCCACCCTTCTGCACCCGGTCCAAAGCCCACTCATTTCCATGGAAAACACTCCTTTTTTCCCCATAAAATTTACACCAAGCACTATTAAAATTTCTTTCAAGGGTTGGCAAGTAGGAGGAGTGATCCCTGACTGTGCCTCATGTGGGCATCGGGCAGCTTCTTGGCATTGAGGAATAAATGCACCCAAGGGCCTAGGACACAGAAAATTATAAATCCGCTGTGGGTGGGACACAGAAAATTATAAGACCAGTTTGGGGTATCCCAGAGCCAAATAACTTAAAAAAAAACCCAACAAAATATGGACTAGAGAAGTCAGATGTTGCTCAATGTCTTGCTAAGATTTTTTTTAAATCCTGTTCAGCACATGGTGTCTTGGGTATTTTCCATCCCAGGAGAAAGATGAGTGGGGGTTAAAATTCCTTTACCTGAGGAGAACTTCAGCCTTAATAGAGGATTCACAGATTTAGAAAAGATTTTCCTATAGAAAGCAGAGAAAACATCATACAGGCATCGTCTGGCCAAGTGCAAACATGAAATAAAACCCTCTGGCTTTTTTTCTGGAAGTCCTCATGGACTCCTTTGATGGACCATGGAGATCTGGGTAGTACCATCAGTGGAGTTCAACTTATCCCACCCTAAAGCAGCAAACCTGAACCTCATCCTTAATTCCCACTGGCTCTGAGGATCTTAAAACTACTTCATCTTGGAACCAGGTGATCTTCGAGGTCCCTTCCGATCCAAGCCTTTCCAAAACACTCAGAAGGGCAAATTATCCTGCAGGGAGCACAACAAACATGAACTCCAGAGTATTTTCATGATGTTGGCCCCAAAACTTAGAGATTTCTTCCCAGCTCTGGCAGTGGCTGATACTCCTCCTCTACTGAAGAAGCAAATCACACGAACACCGGTCATCTGGGATGAGACTTTCTTTGCCAGGAAGAGGTTTCCAAGGCCTTTAAGCCCTTTAAGACTTTGTGCTCCTGCTAATCACTGCAGCAAGTGAGTCAGGAAGGGCCTCGAGGACTGGCTTAGCCCAAATTTAGGGGGCTGACACCTGCTGACTCTGCCAAACCCTGAGTTTTTCCGAAGCACCGGGGAACATCTCTCATACCTGTTGGTTGCCATGTGAACGGAAAAGTGGGATGCACCTTTTCCTTTGAGGAGGTGAGCCTTGGTGCTCATCTGGGCACAGATGGACAACTAAGCCAGGTATTCAGCCAAATTTTGTGCGTATCCATCAACCCTTCCCAGAGATCTGTGAATTCCCTCCAAAATGCTGCATTGCAGCGCAGCACAAGATGCTCCATCAGCAGATGTGTCCTCAATTTATGGATTTTTGTCATGGTGTGATTTTGTGGCTGTCCAGAGCAGAGCCAGGAGTTGGACTCGATGATCCTTGTGGTCCCCTTCCAGCTCTGGGGTCTCTGTGATTTTAACAAACAGAACTGAGCATGTCACCATCCAAGAGCTACAAGATAAAGCTCCCAGGTTGGATTCCTCTCACACGACTGGATGTGGGGGATGTCTGTCCAAGAAAACCTCACTCAGCTGCCTTCATGGTCAGCGTGGATCTCGCAAGCAGAGCCTTTGGAACCGTGGGATTCATTCCCTCCATCCTAAAGCAGATTGAACAGATGGACTCACTGGATCATCTGGGGATAGAAATAAAACAGAAGCTTTCGACCTGGAGTAGAAATAATTTACCAGCTAATGAGATCAACTCATGAAATCGTAGAATCACAGAACGGTTTGGGTTGGAAGGGACCTGAAAGATCATCCCCTGCCAACCCCTGCCATGGGCAGGGACACCTTCCACTAGCCCTGGTTGCTCCAAACCCATCCAACCTGGCCTTGGACACTTCCAGGGATCCAGGGGCAGCCACAGCTTCTCTGGGCAACCTGTGCCAGGGCCTCCCCACCCTCACAGGGAGGAATTTCTTCCATATGTCTCATCTAAACCTGCTCTCTGTCAGTCTGAAGCCATCCCCCCTTGTCCTGTCAGTGCATACTCTTGTAACACCAACCCTATTTTCCCTCAGGAAGATTTTAGACTGGTATTTAAATCTCGCCCCTGGAACCACCAGGTGGAGATCTCTGTTTCCTGTGATGCCAGGGGTCAGATCAGGTGATCATTTGTGTTGTTACCCCCCAGTTTTAGGAGCCTAAGGATTTATTGTTTTAGTCTTGAATCTTAGGGCTCAGAGTCCGTAATTGCCCAAAAAAGTGCAATTTGGTGGTGTTGGATTCACAAAGATCAGCTGAGGACAAATGCCCCGTAAGGTTTGTTCTCCAAACTTACGCTCTTAGATTCTGGATATGAGAGGAGACAGATGGGCCCAGCTGCTGCAGAAATTAAACTTCTCCCTCATGGTAGGACACAGCACTGGAGGAGCCTGTTCTCAGGAGGCACTTCCCTAATTGCACAGAGTCAGCAAGTTGAGGCCTTTGGAGGAGTTTTGGACAACATCCCGTGCCTCTCACCCTGCACAGCCATGCCCAGTGCCCTCCAAAGCCTACTGAACCCTTCTGCTCCTGCAGCACCAAGGGCTGTTGGACCAGGTTCACAAACCTGAGCACCACTAAGAGAAAATACTCCCAATATCAGCACTCTCCGCTCGCTTACACCTACTTTGCATTTTAAACACCGGTAAATGACTGCCCAGGGGGAGCAGAGAATCAGACCCATCAATGTTTCAGCAACCCCGACCCCAGGAATTTTGGAAGCTCACCAGCATTAAGCATTATTAATGCATATTGAAAAGTAGCTGGAAATCTCCCCGGCATTGTTAACGAATGATTTAATTATTATTAACTGAGTCACGGAGGGCAGGTTTATGAAACCGATACACTGAGTAACCGAAGACTCCAGACGAGATCCCTTTGTGCCAACCTTTGTAATTAAGCTGTGGCCCAAGGATGGGAGCCTGATGCATTCAGCAAGTGCCCTCTGCTGGGCTCTGATCCCAGCTAGAATCTTCTGCCTCCGCTCCACAGACTCCTCTGCGAGGCAGGATGCACCGGCACATCCTTCCGGGGAGCCGACTGCCCTTTGCAGCCACCGCCCGCCATTAGACTTCCCAGAAAGAGCAATTATTCAGGAAAAAAAAATCACACAGCCAACCAGCAACTATTAAGTTACACCCCAGCTTAGTTAGACTTGGGCTGTGGGCGCAGCTCTGCCCTTTCCTACCCCATTCCCAGCGGCTCTCCCGGGTGACTGGGAAATGTCCATCTTCACCGGTTAGCTCACCATGACTAAAGCAAGGTGGGGCACAGATACGATGTGAGAGAAACCAGGGCAATTAAACAACAGGGCTTTCAACACCCAGCTCCCAGGGCCTTGTTCAACTAATTAAGAGAGCCCCGCATTCCCCTGGGCTGTTTCCAGCCCTGCCAAGGTCAGATTTGCTGCTGACCATTCATAATGGGCCCTGCTGACCATTCATGATTCCCAGTGCCAAGCCACAAGAGCTGGCTTAGAGAGCGTTAGGCTTCCCTAACTGGGACAGATAACAGTCCTAGGCCGCTAACAGATCACCAGGGCTCCAGCATTCTGCTGGTCACTGCCCAGTGACCCCGTGCTCTTTGCTCCATTCACATTTTCCAGCTCCATCCCCTGTTTTGGCCGCCAGGTACTCGGGGCAGGGACCGGCTCTCCTTAGGTCGACGTGTAGGACCCGGCACAGCGAGGCCTCTGGGCAATCTTATAATGCAAACAGAGAGATTAGATCAAGTCTGGCCTCTCTCTCAACGCTGTAGGCAGCAGAAGAGTGTAGTGTTTGCCTCTTATCTGGAGTCTTGGGGGATTGGCCCAACATATTGACATAAACTCCTGCCAATGTCAGTTTACACTAAGAAAAACGGGTTGTAAAATGTGTTGGCTCAGGAGCAAGATCAGAGTCCTGGGAAGGCATCCCTGGGCAGAGCCAGGAACCTCCCGTGGAGAGGAAGGGACCGTCCAAACCAGTCACAGCTTTGGAGCCCCAAACCACCCGGATGCCCGGGCAGGGGTCTGTAACTCAGCCAGGATTCGAGGCAAAGCTTTGGGGAGGTGCTCACAGAGGGATTGAGGTCCTGCAGGCACCCACAGAGTTGTCTGGAGACGCAGAAAGCAAGCTTTGAAAATCTGGTGGGAAATTCAACAGTCAGAGGGGGAAAAGACGAATGTCAAAGCAATCTCCACTGAAAAACTCCTTTTTCACCTTAAGAAACGTCATAAGAAAATGAAAGTGCCAGAAATGCTTCCCTGAGTCAGAGCAGCAGTCAGTGCACGTCAGCAACCTGCGTGTGACCACAGCAACAGGAGCTGCTCTCCAGGGAGGCCACACTCTGCAGCCTTTGCCCTCGTGCTGCCCCAGCACCCAGAGCCTCCACACAGGGTTCACCTCTGCCTGCTCCTCCATCTGTGGCTGAACCTGTTGGCCGTGAGCTCGCCCAGCCCTTTCGTGAGCCCGGTGATCCTGGGTGCCTCAACAACCTTCTGTAGCAACAGGTCTCAGGAGTTCATCAGTGCTTTTTTCATGTTCATGACTTAAAATCCAGGAGAGTCACCCCCAGGCTCAGACACCCACGTGCTGGCTGTCCCCGGGGATGGGGGTGTCAGGGCTCCCCACTGCAGCCTGGGGTGCCCCATGCCAAGTTAGATGCCCCCAGGCTGTCACATCCTGAGCTGGAAGGGACCCACAGGATCACCAAGTCCAGCGCCTGGCCCTGCCAGGGCACCCTGGCAATCCCACAATCCAACAATCCCACCCTGTCCCCCAGAGCGTTGTCCAAATCCTCCTGGAGCTCTGACAGCCTTGAGGCTGTGCCCACTGCCCTGGGGAGCCTGGTCAGTGCCCAACCACCCTCTGGGGGAAGAACCTTTTCCTAACTATGGCTGCAAAGGACACTGGGCTGCCCCAAGATCCTGTGCCATGTGTTTGTCCTGCTCAGGGGTCTGCAATCCCACATGGCACCACGTATCCACCACGTGAGCAGATCAGCAGCAAATCCCAGAGCTCCCAGTGCAGCTCACCCAGCTTTTTAGACTGGCTAGGCTGCTCTATGGGCTCTAGTGACCAGATTTCTATGGATTATCGTGAAACCTCAGGCACAAGGTTAGATGGTGTGGACATCTAAACGTAGGTACCCGAGTCCGGTGCCTCAAACCTACCAGGAAACATATTTTAGTCGGGAAAGGTAAGTTAGAAATTAAGCCAAAATCAAAATTTTTGTTTTTCAGGCACAGTGCCTTGTATTTTTGAGTGAGGAGACCAACCAAAGAATAGAGCATAATTCAGCTTGGAAAGGGACTTCACCTCTCAAAGCAGGGCCGACTGTGGGGTCAAACCAGGCTGCTTTAAGGAACAAAACACAAAGTCTTGGAAGTAGAAAACTCCAAAACAAGGTCCAGTGCTAAGGACCTGCTTTGACTGCCGAGGTCCCTGGCAAACGTTTCATCCGGGTGCGAGGGAAAGCTCTGGGTGTGCACACAGCAGCAACACCAGGTAACTGTCCACAACCACAAGGACAGCTGTCCAGAGGTGAGGCGTGGAAAGGAAGGCACCAGGAAACCTTCATAACCACACAAGAAGGAAGAGCAGGGGCTGGTGTGGATTAATGACAACCAGGGCAAGACAACCTTGTCCTCGAGCACCTTTCTGCTCTGCGAGGGACGCTGGATACATGGACGAGGAAGATTCTACTTGAGTGATGTAAACTGGGCCACAAACCAGAGAAAGACCCCTAACGCCTCTGAAAATTAAGGGTGGTAGGGATTTGTTGTATCCCAGGGAGGGGAATTCCATACAACCCTCGTTCTACAACAAAGGGGGAACAGATCCAAACGGTCAAACAGCAGGAGCTTCAACAGGAGAGACTTTACAAGAGTCAATATGTGAACTATTTCAAGAGTGTTTCTACTCACTGATTTAAAATCTACAACCCTTATCAATGAGGAGAGAGACCGTAGTGGCTTCTCTTTAAGCCAGATTAAGAAGGAAAGTAAAAGTAGGTATTTAAGATAAGGAATAAAACAGGCGAGTTGTTGTATTAAAATAAAACCAGCGTAATGAGTGGAGAAAGAAAGACATTTTTGTCCTCCCGGAGCTCAGGA
Organism: Oxyruncus cristatus; assembly: GCA_013399855.1. Classification (NCBI taxonomy): domain Eukaryota; kingdom Metazoa; phylum Chordata; class Aves; order Passeriformes; family Cotingidae; genus Oxyruncus; species Oxyruncus cristatus. The sequence continues at coordinate 147,068 of VXAY01004189.1, forward strand.
GTGGGGAAAATCAATCAGGGAAATAAAGGACTTGAAGAAATATTTATAGTCAGCAGAGTGAAGGTTGAAGAGAAGGCACCTTTCTTGTGCAAGCAACAAAAGAAACCCTGACGAGAGCATTAATTTGTTACTCCAGGGGAATGGTGGAACCACGGATAATAACCAAGAAAAGCCCTGAGTGTTCAATAAAGGCTTCAGCTCTGCATGTTGAGAAAGAGCTGCACAAGCTACTTCTACCACACACTGCTGATGATCACACTTAGGGCTCTAACCATAAGCAAGGGAGATGGTAATCAGCATCTCCCACAGCTAGCCATTAATAAATCTGCACATTCAGATCATTTACACCCAGGAGCTTTTAAAGACTTGGCCAGGAAGAGATTGGAGCCTGTTCAAAACTCTCTGAACCCCAGGGGAGTTCTAGAGGACCAGAAGAAAATGAGTGTTCTGTCGGTGTGTTAAAAGAGGACAACACGGGTTCTAGAGTGCCATTAATCCCAGCAGGAAAAAAAAAAAAAAGAAAAAAAAAAAAGAAGAAAAAGAATGGAATAGCTCGTATGAGATTTGTTTATTATGGAATCAAAGGAAGGTAATATAATTGCTGCCAATCAACTTGGGTTTATGAAAAATAGATCTTGTCAAATTAATTTGATGTATTTTCTGATAACAGCACAAGCGTGGTTAATAAGGGGAAGAGTGCTGATGTAATTTTTTTTACTGGGATTTTCCTCAAGGCACTGCCTGGGTGCTGCATGATATTTTGATTAAGAAACTGGAGTACCAAACATGGCACACATTAAAGGGATTAAAAAGCCAGCTAACGTAGGTCTCGGAGCGTTCCTCTAAACAAGGGATCGCGGCCAGATGGGTGTGTTCCCAGCCAGGTCCCACAGGGATCCACTCCTCAGTGCACATTTTAACATTTTCTTTGCGTCCTGGGAAGGAAGAAAAAAAAAATAAAAATTAAAAATTAAAAATTGCTGATGACAACACAGGGTTCCACTGGATCAGCGCGTAAGGAAGAGGCTGAGGTCGAAAGGGGGGTGAAGGCAGGTGAGGGACAAACGTAAAGGGAAGTGTGTCAAAGAGAATAATGTGGCCATATTCCCGCTCCTGGGAAGCAGCAACGGTGGAAGAGACTTTGGGCATCACAGCAGGAACCCCACAAGGAGCAGCTTAGGTCACTGGGCTTGTTCAGCTTGGAGGAGACTGAGGGGAGACTCGTCGGGGTCTGCAGCTTCAGCATGAGGGGCAGGGAAGGGCAGCTCCAAGCTCTGCTCTCTGTGAGCAGGGACAGGCCCCAGGAAAGGGCTGGAGCTGTGCCAGGGCAGGCTCAGGTTGGATCTCAGCGCAAGGTTCTTCCCCCAGAGGGGGGTTGGCCCTGACCAGGCTCCCCATGGAATGGTTATTTCCTAAGGCTGCCAGAGCTCCAGGAGGGTTTGGATGATCCTCTGGGGCACAGGGTGGGATTGTTGGGTGTCTGTGCAGGGCCAGGAGTTGGACTGGGTGGTCTTTGTGTGCCCCTTCCAGCTCAGGATATTCCATGATTCCATGATTCAGCCCAGTCTGTTTGCAGCAGGTGTTTATTCCTAAAAGGTCCAGTGCTCTCAGAGGCCAGAAAGGAGGAAGTGTGGAATTTATGGGATGTCCCCATGACCCCACACTCCTGTCGGAGGCAGCTGATTCCCCTGGGCTGCTTCTGCAGGCAGTGGAGGGGGAGGCTCTTTCTGGGAAGGATCCAAAGCAGGTTACCAGAGATGGTGAAGCAGATGCCGAATGGCCCCTCTGCCAGGGAGCAAAGGGACACGAGCCGTCTGAGCCCTCCCACTGCCCAAGCCAGTCCTCCCAGGTGGCAAACTGGGCACTTCTGAAGCACCAGGACTTACAATCCCAAAAGGATGTTGTTAAATCAAACGGGAGATGGAGAAGAGTCCCGGGAACAGAGGCAAAGTTGGAAACCCTTGGAGGAGTTCGGTCCACCAACACAACAACAGAAGGATGAGAGTTTGTGAGCCCAGGAATTGTCTATTGGATGGACTTGCAGCAGCAGAGAGCTCTTCAGCCTGTCACCCAAAGGGACAAGGAGATTTAAATGCAAGAAACCAAAGTCAGCTCTAATCAAACATCAAACATGACACCTGTTTGAACACTGAAGTTCAGGGCTGGTGGACGAATTCAGCAGAGAGAACGACAATTCACAGATTTTAGAAGAAGGGCCAAATGTTTTATCCAAGTGTGTTTTCTAGCTCTAGTGGGAATTTGTGCAGTGTCCTCCTCTGGGTTTTTTCACACAAGAGGTCTGGGGGAGGAATCTCAGCCCTTCTCTGGCCATTTAGACTCTTTCCCTAAACTGAGGCAGAGGATGAGGAGGAACACTGTCCTCTGGGAACCATGGAAGCACCCTTACATGTTCACTCCCTGCCAAATTAGTCTTCCACACAGACACCACCAGGTTGGAATTCTTCATGAGTTGCCTGGAGAAAGGACTTTAGTGTGAAGACCGCAATGCTCAGAAATCCTCTCGTCCCTTCTGACAAGGGAGGGCTTTCCTTGCATTCTTCCCATATTCTTTCCTCCTCCTTTCCATACATGAATGCACACACACTCACTCCATCCCACCTCTCCCATGAGGGGTTGAGAGCACTGGGGGTGTTCAGCCTGGAAAAGAGAAGGCTCCAGGGAGAGCTGAGAGCCCCTTTCAGGACCTGAAGTGGCTCCAGGAGAGCAGGAGAGGGACTTGGGATAAGGGATGGAGGGACAGGACAGGCAGGAATGGTTTTAGACTGAAAGAGGGGAGATTTAGATTGGATATTGGGAAGGAATTCTTCCCTGTGAGGGTGGGGAGGCCCTGGCACAGGTTGCCCAGAGAAGCTGTGGCTGCCCCTGGATCCCTGGAAGTGTCCAAGGCCAGGCTGGATGGGGTTGGAGCAACTTGGGCTAGGGGAATGTGTCCCTACCCACAGCAGGGGGTTGGAATGAGAAGATCTTTCAGGTCCCTTCCAACTCAAACCATTCTGTGATTCTGGGACTACAGAAGAACAACATCTTCTTAAAACACCATTGCTGGTGGCAGATTTGGTCATGTCTCTGTGGAGAATGAGCCCCCCCTCATTCTCCTTCCCATTTCATCAGCCTGACTTTTGGACTCAAATAGAGGTTAGAGAGGCCTCAACTCAAACCCTTCAGTGGTGACTTGATTAAGGACTATTTTGTTTTATCACTGCATTATTTAGGAACCTTCCTATATTTATACCTAATACATGAATTTCCAGAGGCCCCTCAGCAATCGAGCCCTGGGACCAAATTTCTGAGAGGGGTAAACCCACCGAAACCGGGTAAGTCTTGCAGTCTTTGGAACAGGGAGTGGTCCCCATCTTTGCCTCTTCCTACCCCTTGCCTGTGGAGCTTGTCTCCTGTGTGGTTTGCTCGTAGAGGACCTCGCACAGTCAGACCTTTTCCCAGCAGGACCTGGACCTTTTCATGGCATCAGTGCAGGAGGGTGTCACTCCCAACAGCCACCCCCTTCCAGGGAGAGCTGAGGGAAGCTGGGCTGTGATGATGGACACGTAAACAAGAAGAGCCCGTGATGCTTCGAGCTGGGTACTGGGAACACCGACGGGATCACACCCTCCAGCCACGGCACAGGGTGGCTCAGTGTCAGGGAACAGCATCACCCCCCGGCCATCCCTCACCCCGCGACCCCACAGCCCAGGTACAACCAGTCCATGGGATGATGTGGAGCCCCCAAGGCAGCTGTTCCCGGGACAAGGTGGCGGCTGCTCCTTCAGCCGGTGCTTACCCAGGGCTGCCGAACGAAACCTGCCCGGGAAAGCTTTTCACCAAGATATTCATCGCGCAGATATCACTCGGGCTAATTAGATCCGAAGCCAACACCACAATCTCTCCGCATGTCAGAGCAGGGCACGGATTGTTCCAGGGAGAGGTCGGGGAACGGCAGATCAGAGCCAAGCCCAGCTCTCGGCCACAGAGGGCTCAGCTCAGCCAATTCCGCCGCAGCAGCGCCTGTAAATCAGTCACTGATCAAATAAAGCTGAAGGCAGCGCTCGCACGCTGTGGTTTCTACCACCCACTGCTGTGAGGATCACAGAACCCTCGGATTCACACAGAGACCTGCTCCGACCGCCAGCCTGAGCCGTGCCAGGGGTGGCATTCCTCTTGTTAGCTCTGCTAAAGGCTCCCTCCGAGCTGCCTTTGCTGCTCTGGAGTCAGGAATCAGGGCCGCTGCAGAACTTTCCCCCTCGTGTTTCCCTCCATGCTGACTCCAGGTCATTTCATTGGGTGGAAAAGCTGTAAAACCCCTTTTCATGCAGAGTGAATTTGTCCCTTATATATATATATATATTTTAATTTTTTTTGTTTGTTTTGGTTTTATTTCTATTTTTCTATTTTTATTTTAATTTTATTTTTATATGTTTATATCTAGATTTATAATCTACATTTTTATATTTTATATTAT
>VXAY01004189.1:152008-192092 GCA_013399855.1 Oxyruncus cristatus
ATTATTCTGTGATTTGGCACATAAATGTATTTATATTTATCTTCATTATTTATATTTATCTTTATTATTTATATTTATCTTCATTATTTATATTTATCTTCTCATAAATGTATTTCTTTGCTCTTCACACTCTTTAAAGACATCTGTGCACACAGACCTTAGAGAGACACGCATAAACCTCATACATATAAAAATAAAAATATGTAATGTATAAATATATCTTTCTATATTTGTATATTTATATATTATGTATAAAAAATACATATTTATATATAAGTATAAAAATAGCTGTATCTTTGATTTTGTGTGTGTTTCTGTCCCCTATACCTGTCTCCCTTTTGAGGGAACGAGGTCAGTCCTACCCCCTGGAGGGAACACCCCACCGTCCCTCCCTGGCTGGGAACTGCAGTTTGCTGTGGCCACATAAAGGAATAAACTGGGAAATGGGGTTGGCAAGGACCGTAATCACAGAACCAACCTCAACAAATCGATGCAGGTATTTAAGATAAAGGTTTATTTTTCAAAGGCATCTTCCCATCAGCTCCCTGAACTCTGCTTCCGATGGCAGGCAGGGTCAGGGATCGTCTCATGGACCAACAGTTCCTGCTCAGGGGCCTTTGGAAACATTCACCCAAAACCCACAGTGGGGAGAAATACCTGGAAATAACTCGTTCTTTGTCCCAAATGTTTTAATCATTACAAAAGAACCATCTTCCCACACAGGGACTGCACACCCCCCTCAGCCGATGCATTTACACAAGGAAGAGTTTCTGTTTCAGAGGCCAAACCCCTCACAAGGCATCAAATGCGTGTGTCAACCGTGGGGGTGTTTTCAAAACAGGCAGAAGGTTTTGGAGTTACTTGTAGCTGGCAAGTGAGTCTTGTGAAAAAGCACTGGGGAGCCACGGGGGGTGGAGAAGGGCAAGGTACCCTCTGCGTGGTACCTGCTGTGGGGTCTTCATCCCAAGACCCAGACAGAGCAGGTGATGGCTGGTGAGAAGCAGGGATGGGGAGCTGGCGTTGGTTGGGGAAGGTTGGAAGGATGGTGGCTTTGGTTAGGGAAACACCACACCTGTCAAGGGATTGCAAAACAGGGGATTGAGGTGGGCCACCAGGGTCTCACCCCACCAAACACTGCACCGGGAAAAATGGCCACACCACCACGGAAAGCGGATTTGCCCCTTCAGACCCAAATCGGGAGGGCTCGGGCTGTCCTGCAGCACCTGCAGCTAAAGGCACGACCTGTTTTCCTCCAGCTGTTCCCAGCACAGTTTCTCCCTTGTGGCACCACTTCCCTGGGCCGCTCTGGGCCAGCATCCCTGCTCCCCTCACAGCTGACAGCCCTTTGAAGGGGCTGAGCCCTGGCTTTATCTCTGGGGTTTTTCTAATGAGCTCTTAAACCTCCCCTCAATGACACATTCCATCAGTGGATCAAGGCACCTAAATAAAATTGACATAAGGCAAGGCCTTTTAATTATCCAATTATTTTGTTTCAAGCAGCAGCTGGTTAAAAGTAAAAAGACTCAGTGTTCTTCTTTTCGTCTCCGCTGACATAAAATCAAGGATCAAAGCACCTTAATTTTTGGCCTCTGATTTTTCTTTCCTTGATTTAAACACGCCTGTTATGAGTTCAGTGGCCTTCCTGCCCCTTTGCTTATTTAGCAGTGATTAGTGAGTGGTGAAGCTGCAAAGCCTTGGAGTTTGCTGACATGGGATGAAGCCCCCGTGGCACTGGGAGCTGATGTGGGACAGAACAGGCTGTCACCCCGTCACCAAAATGGTTTTCAAGCTCAGGAGGGAGACAGGGGAGATTCACCCATGGGGAACCAACACAGGCAGAGCTGATGGGCTGCGTGGAAGTGTTTGGGAGACACAAGCACCTGGCACAGGTCACTTCTCCATTCAGGGACCTACTAAGGTGATGGTTTGAACTTCCACGTGTCTTGGATCCCCTGTGTCAAAGCAGACTGGAGATTTTAAACCCTGCTTTCTATTCTTTCCCAGTTTTACAGAGCAGCCCTGTAGATCCAGCCTGATTATCCCCTGGGTTTGTTCCTCCAAAGGAGAGCAGGTACCCTGTGGATGCACGTGATCAGGCTTATTTTACACCAGGCTTCATCTCCACGAGAGGGGAGGAAGGGAAATCTCGTCCCAGTGGGCAGCTCAGGTCACCCCAGATCCAGCCTGCCAGTGCAGAGGCCTGTCCCTCTCCAAGGGATGGGTGATCCCAGGTTTCAGGCAGGTGGGAGAGATCTGGGCACAAGTACCAGCGTAGCACAACAACAAACACAACCCGGTTTCCCGATTTCTCCCTCCTGGGCCGGGACCTGCGGGTGTGGTGGGCCGGGAGTCCCTCCCACGGGACCCCGAGTCCGGATCCGTGTGCGTGCACAGGCACGGACGGGCAGCGTTGAGGGGGAGCGAGGAGCCCAGGAAAGGGTTCCCGGTGGCCTGATTTGGGAGCAGAGAGGCGGTGGCAGAGCTCCAGCAGCAGGACAGCTGCCTGCACACAGCAGAGCGTGCCGGTGTGGGATCCTGCAGGCAGCAGCACGTCCCCGGGTCTGCACTGCCGGCAGCGCGGGGGGAAGGCTGTGCTCCTGCAGGTGTCTCTGTGGACGAGATCCAGCAGACACCAGCACGGGGCAGGGGGAGGCCTCTGCACAAAGCTCTGCCTGCCAAGCAAGGCAGACACCACCCAAACGAGCAAACCAGTGCTCGGGATGGTATCAGGTACTCGCAGCTCCTCCACGGCCCTGAACAGAGGCTTTTCTGGTGTCTCTCTTGCCAGACTGGCACAAAAAAGGGTTTTACAGCCCTACCAAGGCTGTTAAACTGGCGTGAGCTTTGTGTGAGTAGGTCTGATCTGGAATTCTTGTCGCTCCAGTCAGCCATGCTGGAGGACCTGCTTCTAAGTCATGCAGCTTTCTCCCAGCCAGTGCTGCCAAACCCCCTGGAAGAGATCTCTTTTACTGGGGAATGTTGCAAAATCCGCATTTCCGACCAGCAGGAGAAGCTCGCTCAGTCACCCTCCATCTCCCCTTCCCCGGATGCAGCTGTGAAAAATAAAAAATTAAATAAACGAGGGGTAGCAATTCCAAACCTGCCTTTTGTCACAGGGTGGGAGGTGAGGGGCATGTTGGCCTTCCCAGTCAATCCCTGCAGGGGGATGTTTCCTGAGTCCTTGTGAAAATACGGTGTGTCCTACATCAGCTTGTTTGGACACCCACAGCAGGCAGAGCCTCTCCTGGGATGGAGACCTGGATGATCCCATGCTGGTTCTACGAGGGGGCTTTGCTTAGGATTTTGGCTCCTGTTGGCAAAGCCAAGGCGGCGTTTGGTCATCCCCTCAGCTCTGAAATGCAACGTCTGGAGGAGCTGGACAGTAAAGATCATGCCCATCAGCAACCACACACTCTGCTGCTGCTGTCTCCAAGCTAAAATATTGTCTCCACCAGCTCTTCTCCTTCAGTTTTGTCCTGTGGTGGGTCTGGCCCCTTCTGTGACCTTGGGCAAGCACAGAAAGGTGTGTTTGGGCCCCAAAGGTCTAGTTAACAGTGTCAAAACTAGTGTGGTGAATGTCCATGTGTACAACACAGACCAGATCCAGCCCCTCACTCACCTTGGCTCCACCAAGAGTTGGACTCGGTGATCCTTGTGGGTCCCTTCCAACTCAGGATATTCCATGATTTTATGATCTAAGAACACAAGTACAGCCCAGTTGCTGTCTTCCCTGTCAAAAATGAGTCCACTTGGATGTGAAGACCTTGGGAATGGTCGAAAACCCTCTTAACTTTGAACATCCAGACAAGGTGGCAACTTCCCTGCTGTTCCTTCAGCTCCTGTCTGACGCAGACTGAACCTTTCCTCAAGATTTTCCTGTTTTTTTTCGTAGCCAACAAAGTGCAGGTGACTCTCTCAGGCTGCCAAACCCACATTTTGGGCACCTAAAGGCAGGTGAGATGAACACTGTCCTTCCTGAATCTGCTGGAATTCAGCCCCAGCCAAGGGGGCTGAGATTCCTCTGTGTATTTTCTGAGTTAGTTCCACTGGTGGCTTCAGGTTTCCCCCAGGACCTGTGATATCCAGGGGGCCATTTAGCAGGGAGATGACCGCAGGAAAGTGGAAGTGTGAAAAGCCCTGGATGTGGCACCACCTGAGGATTTGAGGAAGCCTGAGAAGCAGTGGGACGCCGGGCAAACTCACACCTCCAAGCGGGTCTCCGTCTCTGAGGATGGAGACTTTACCTTGGGCTGAAAGGAACAGAATTTTTTGGGGGAAAGAAACCCAGAATTGGGGTTTGAGTGTTCCCATAAACCGGATTTGGAGGACTGGCAAGACTACATGGCACAGGTCAGCTCAGATTAAAGTTGTATGGGAAGCTCAGATGGGATTTGGGGTGTCAGTGATCTTCCGGCTGCCTCCCCCATCTCAAAGGTTCGAAATCGTATCAACAATCCCAGGTTATTCCTCTCAGAATTAAAGAATAATTGAAGAGGAATTCCAAGGCAGAGGTTGGCAGCAGGTCTCCCTCAGAGGAACATGGATTTCACACAGCAGACACGGGAGTGACAAACCATAATTAACATCTGGGAGCACCAGGCGAGGCCCTGGAGAGGCAGCTACTCCTATGGTAAATTAAATATCACTTTGGTCAGAGGATCATTAAAAATAGGCTTTCACCTGCTCCTAATTATTCTACCCACTACAATAGCTGTTTGTTCCCACCCAGGGAAGGCTGGGGCTGTGGGGCAGAGCCTCTGAGGGTGGAATTTGCCTCTCTGAAGCAGCTCTGACCCGCTCGCACTCAGGGGGGGGGCTTCGGGAGGGCAAAAGCCCTTTGCAATAAAGGTGCTTTTTACTCCCTTGCGAAGCTCAGAGCACCTGAAAAGCTGCACACCTGAACCTGCTGAGCCCGTGGGTGCTGCTGGCTGGCTCTGGCAGCCCTGGGGGTGGCTGCAGCCCCAGCTGCCAGCCCAGGCCTTTTCCCTGTGTCCGTGTGCAGGCAGCGTGTGCTGAGGCATCTGTGTGAGTCCACCCGCGGCTCGGTTTTGATGCATTTAAACGTCAGCCCGAAAATAAAAACTCAAAACGAAGAAAAAAGGGAAAATAAAAAAAAAAAAAAAGGACAGAAAACCCCCACATTTTTCAAGCCTTCCAAACAAACCCTCTTTTCAAGCCACTGGCAATTACTGGAGAGGTCCTGATCCTTTCTGCGTGTTACTGTCAAACAAGTTTTCAGTAGGATTCAATAAAGCGATCTGACGTTTCTTTGGAGATCTTTACACACAGTAGCTCAAGCCAGGGAAGAACTTCACTTCTGGCAGCTCTGTGAATATTTTATTTTGCCCAAAGCTAGACAGGTGTGATCAAGAAGAGCGGGGCGGGGGGGGGGAGGAAATATATTAGCAAAAGGCCTTTCAGTGGCAATACAGGTGTTTGCAGGAGTGCAGTCGGTTTGGGTTCTGTGTGTGTCTGTGTGTGTGTGCGTGCTTTTAAAGAAGAAAACCCTAGCAGGGCAAGGTTAAAGGCACAGGACCTTTATTTCTCATAGGCTGAAAGATAGGAAAGCATTTAAAAAAGAAAATAATAAAGGTCACGGTGCTGGGTGATGCAGGTGCTAATTCTGAATTTTTAACCCGCAGATGTGTCAGGGTTTGCCACTGAAAAGGGGTATTTTGAACCAGATCCGGAACGAGGATCAAGCTCCTCATTCCCATAAGCCTGAAGACTTTGGCACATTAGATATTCCCTGGATCTGAGCCCTTCTCACCGAGCACTGGGGAGTCACTAAAGGGTTAACGCAGATTATAATTCACAGAACAAGTCAATACACTCACTCAAACAGCTACAGAAAGGTCACGGGCTGAGATGCCTGAAACCTGCTTAAGCAACAATTTTTTGCTCCCAGGGAAAGGCAAAACACGGGACACGTTTCCTGGAAGAGGCTGGAGATGCTGCTGAGGCACCAGGACTGGGGGAAGGAGCTGCTTTGGGTGGTTTGAGAGCTGGGAAAGCAAATCCCAACCCAGGGGCTCGGGGAGCTGGTTGAGGATGAAGAGGAGGGTTGGAAAATCCAGCTTTCTGGAGCAGAAATTCCATGGTCTGTTTTATCCTTGCATTGGTGTACACGGGTTTTCAGGCTCTCACACACAGAGAGGGACAAGGTATCGACCTGCAGGTGTTTCAAGAGTGTGAAGGGGAACAGACCTGGTGGGGGAAAGGAAGAAGGAAATAAAATAAAGATTAGAAAAAAGAAGAAGGAAAAAGCAAAAGAAAGAAGAAAAAAAAAATGCAAAAGAAAAGAGGAAAAAAAAAAAAGAAAAAATAGAAAGAGGAAAAGGAAAAGGGAAAGGAAAGGGAAAAGGGAAAGGGAAAGGGAAAGGGAAAGGAAAAGGAAAAGGAAAAGGAAAAGGAAAAGGAAAAGGAAAAGGAAAAGGAAAAGGAAAAGGAAAAGGAAAAGGAAAAGGAAAAGGAAAAGGAAAAGGAAAAGGAAAAGGAAAAGGAAAAGGAAAAGGAAAAGGAAAAGGAAAAGGAAAAGGAAAAGGAAAAGGAAAAGGAAAAGGAAAAGGAAAAGGAAAAGGAAAAGGAAAAGGAAAAGGAAAAGGAAAAGGAAAAGGAAAAGGAAAAGGAAAAGGAAAAGGAAAAGGAAAAGGAAAAGGAAAAGGAAAAGGAAAAGGAAAAGGAAAAGGAAAAGGAAAAGGAAAAGGAAAAGGAAAAGGAAAAGGAAAAGGAAAAGGAAAAGGAAAAGGAAAAGGAAAAGGAAAAGGAAAAGGAAAAGGAAAAGGAAAAGGAAAAGGAAAAGGAAAAGGAAAAGGAAAAGGAAAAGGAAAAGGAAAAGGAAAAGGAAAAGGAAAAGGAAAAGGAAAAGGAAAAGGAAAAGGAAAAGGAAAAGGAAAAGGAAAAGGAAAAGGAAAAGGAAAAGGAAAAGGAAAAGGAAAAGGAAAAGGAAAAGGAAAAGGAAAAGGAAAAGGAAAAGGAAAAGGAAAAGGAAAAGGAAGAAAAGGAGAAAGAGAAAGAGAAGGGAAAGAGACGAAAGAGAAAGAGAAAGAGAAAGAGAAAGAGAAAGAGAAAGAGAAAGAGAAAGAGAAAGAGAAAGAGAAAGAGAAAGAGAAAGAGAAAAAAAAGAAAAAGAAAAAAGAAAGAGAAAAAAGAAAAAGAAAAGAAAAAGAAAAAGATGAAAAAGAAAAAAGATTAAAAGATGAAAAGATGAAAGGAAGGGGAAAAGGCCGTTTCTCAGATTGAAACACTAAGATATGTCTGGAAGGGACTTTGAGTGGGTCCCTCAATCAGGGTAGTCACTGTTAGAGGGTTGTTTTCCATTATTTGGTGTCCTGAACTGCCCCAACCAGTGGAGACAGAAGCGCTGTGCCCAACAAAATAGAAATAAGTTGAATAATTCCCAGGCAACTTCCAGTTTGAGTCTCCTCTTTGACAGAGCAAATGCAGAACTAAATACATATCAGGGCCAGAAAAGGCCACAACTCTCCTCACCTGAAAATACTCAAATATTAAGCCAGGACTAAAATGATAGAAATGAAACCTGCTTTCTGCAATGTGTCACAGCAGCACCTGGTGGACAGGACACCTCTGGGTGTCCACCCTCCATCAAGGAGTGGGAAAGAGGAGGAAGAGGATTGGGATGGGCCCTTTCGGCTCGGATGGGTCACTTGGCTGAATGGCTAAAACTCAACTGCACCCAATTATTTCTGTCTTAGTAAAGATGGTGTGGACCAAAAATGGAACATATTCTGTATTTTCTACCTGTATTTTATAGGCAGCACAGGGTGTTCCACCAAGGGAGGCATCGCTCCCCTTGCTGTGCAGAAGGAAGATCTCTCCTGAAGAGCTTCAGTCTCCTTTTGTAATCACTGCAGGTAAAAGGTACCTTTTTCTCGAGGTTAAGGCGAGTCTCACTGTGGCTGTGCTGATCACGCACACAGTGAGGCTCAAGGGATCCCCACTGCCAGAACTGGGTAAGAAATACCTCTTCGAGCCTTCAGAGGAATGGGAAAAAAATGATTATGTGTCTCTGGGAGGTGCCTCAGGGGAAAACTCCGGCTTAGGAGCTCTGAACATCACCCTGGAGGAAATTGTGTCCCTGAAGACAGAGCAGATGAGCTGGTAGTTCAACCCCCTCTCTCAGGTGCCTTCACCTGGCCAGTGCCTACTCTGTGTCACCTGCTAGAGAGGGTTGGGCCCAAACCAAGCATTTGAAGAAGAGAAGGAAGCTTTGGAGCTGATGAGCAGAGATGGGACAGTGCAGGATAAAGAGAGCGAAGGTTGTTGGTCAAGCACAGCGAGCACCGGAGGCAACTGCTGTGGGCTCTGTCGCCTTTTGGGGCTGTAAAGCATGTCAGGGACCAGCAGCACTGTTGTGACTTGCCATTAGCTTGTGGGAAGGTGCACACACTGCCCAGGCTGTGCTCCCACAGGCAGCCCAGCTCTCCTGCGAGGGCAATTTTGGACCGACCACACCGGCGTCTCCTCCTCAGCCACCAACGCATAAAGCAGCGTTCAGGGGTCAGACCCAGGTGAGCTCAGCACCTCCAGCCACAGGCAAGGAGAAGGGTGAGTCATGACAACAGGTCACCAGCAAACCACCTCTTCTGGAGAGTGACACCACCAGGGAAACCCAGGCAGAAGCCACGTGGCTCTGGGAACACGGTGTGTGTGTCCCCCCGACCCTGCATTGATGTGCTATTCACCACAATGTCACTTCTCTGGGCAAAATCAGAGCAACTGGGTCGCCAAACTTTGCTTGTGACAGCCCAGGGCCCAGATAAATGTTGTCCATGTGCCAGGAGAAGTGATGACTGGATGACACGCGGCACATTTTCCATCTGGGAAACTGAGGCAGGAGGCTTTGTCTGCTCTGACAGCCAAGAAAGGGGCGCTGAGCCACCTCCAGCCTCACCAACTGGCCCATGCTCTTCACCTGCAAACCCACCCTCCGCATTTCCAGAGAGGATTTACAATCCTAGGAACGTTTTTTTGCATTGGTGGTGCCTTATGCCCATAACTGAGGAGGTGCCCGGCGCCTCCCTGAGTTACTAAAAATCTCTGGTTCTGTTTTGGGGAGGATAAAGCCACTTTTCTTGCTGTTGAAGCAACGCAGCCCCTGACTGAAGGAGGGCTCTGGGCTGGGAAAGCTGCAGGATCTAAGGAGCCTCCCAAAACCCTTTTAATTATGTTTGAAATGGGACAGCTCTCGCTCTTCGGGGAACATCACGAGACCTGAGAGCTGAAAAAAGCTGAGAGAGCTGGTCCCACCGACTCCCAGCTCCAAGCCAAACAGGTTTGGCCAGCTCTAATTAAGGTAATTAATATCCCCAAGCCTGTTATTAAGCAAGGAGCAGTAAAAGGGAGTCTCCCCTTTACCTCGGGGTCCTGCCGAGTGCCTCAGCCCAACAGGCAGCCCATTGTCAGCCACGGATCCTGCTGCTCAGGGGACCTGGGGAAGCCACCAGGGGAGTCTCCAGCCCCTTCTTGGTGCTGGGAAGCCACTTTCAGGCCGTGTCCCAACATCTGCTTTGGACCTGGTGATGGCTGGTGCGATGTTTAGGCAGTGGGAGGTGTCAGAGCTGCCTCAGAGGTGGCCCAGCTCATTCCCTGCTCCCCAGCAAACAGGGTGGGTCAGGTGGGACCATCCATGGGGCAGGGGCAGGGCTGCACATCACCCCCAGAGAGCTGGAGTCTGAACTGGGACCTGAATTTGGACCTTGAGCCAGCAGACCCAGGAACACAAAGGAGCACCGGGAAGGGAGGTTGTTATTCGCTTTCTTCGAAACAAAACCATTAATAGGACACAAATTGAAATTTAAGATCCCATTTAAATGTAAGAAGAAGCTTTTGCAATGTGAGGGCGGTCAAACAGTGGGTGGGGTTGCCCAGAGGGGCTGTGGAACCTCCATCCTTGGGGTCAGACAAAACCCAGTGGGGCACAACCCTGGGCAACCTGTCCCGGGTGACGCTGCTTGAGCAGAAGGTTGGACCAGATGATCTCCAGAGATCCCTGCCAACATCTACTCTGCCATGGCTCTGTGAAATCAGACATATATTAAGCAAATTCATAGGATCAGGGAATGGTTTGGGTTGGAAGTGACCTGAAAGATCATCCCCTGCCAACCCCTGCCATGGGCAGGGACACCTTCCACTGCCCCAGGCTGCTCCAAGCCCCGTCCAACCTGGCCTTGGACACCTCCAGGGATCCAGGAGCAGCCACAGCTTCTCTGGGCAACCTGTGCCAGGGCCTCCCCACCCTCACAGCCAGAATTTCTTCCCAATATCCAATCTATCCCTGCCCTCTGGCAGTGGGAAGCCATTCCCTGTGTCCTGTCCCTCCAGACCTTGTCCCCAGTCCCTCTCCAGCTCTCCTGGAGCCCCTTTAGGCACTGGAAGGGGCTCTCAGCTCTCCCTGGAGCCTTCTCTTCTCCAGGCTGAACAATCCCAACTCTCTCAGTCTTTCCTCATGGGAGAGCTGCTCCAGCCCCTGGAGCATCTTCATGGCCCTGAATGCACATGAACATACAACAAATTCCATGGTAGAATAGAGCGTGTTCCAGCCCTTCCTTGGCTGACGGATCCATCCAGCTCCACCAGTGCACAGGGAAAACACAAGGAGGAGTCCAAAGCCACCACCCCTGGTGCACAGCACCTGCAGGACACAAGCCCTGGAACCAACCTCCCCTTTTACTTGGGCAAAAGAAGGACCCGACAATTTTTTAACCTCATTCCTGTCAGTTCAAACCCCCCCCCAAAACTGCCCCCAGGTAGGAAAATTCCTCCCAGAGGAAAGGCTGTTGCAACCTATTTTGGTTCTCAGTCAAGTGCAAGAGTTTGGTATTTTTCCACTGGAAATTCTTCTCTGGGGCCTCTCTTTCAAACTGTGCCCAGAAGGGGAATTTGCTTTCCCACTGCTGGTCAGTGAGAGCCCAGAGGTGTCAGGCTGCCTGCAGGAATGTGGGGGTGATACCAGGCAGGGAGTGAGGTTGCAGGAGATGAGCAGCTCCCCCTGGAGCAGCAAGCCCAGGGAATGGCTGATGCATCCCTTAAAATCCCTTAAAAACATGGCTGCCCCATCCCTGGAAGAGCCCAAGGCCAGGTTGGAGCAACCTGGGATGGTGGAAGGTGTCCCTGCCCGTGGCAGGGGGGTGGAACGAGGTGAGTTTTAGGGTCCCCTCCAACCCAAACCATTCTATAATTCCGTGATGTTCTGCAGGGCCTGGCGTCCTTTTTCATGAAGGTTTTATATCTTCATGGGATTTGCCAGGCTCTGCTAATTTTCAGGTCTTCCTTGAGGCACCACTCATAGCCACTGACCTGGAAAGCTTCTAGGGAAGACCAGCAAGCTCCCAGGACCAGGACAGGCCGTGGCAATGGCTCTGTGTCTGGTGAAGATGGGCTGTTGCTGGGTTTGGCTTCTGCCCTCGTGAACAAGTTTCCCCTGGACACGTGAAAACAGGGGTTTTCTGGAGGAATACACTTCTCTTTTCCTTTTACAGGAGGAAAAACTCCTCGGGTTAACACCACTTCCAGCTGGGGTGGAGGTTCTTGCCCCGAAAGCGAGCGAGCTCAAACCAGCAAAACCAGCAGCTGTTACTGGGAGGGACGACCCAGCGAGGTTTTTGGCTCTTCGACAGCAGCCAACAGGCAGAGGTGGGCCTGGAACAATTCACCCCGAGTACTGACAGGCTGACATTGCTCAGGGGCGCTGGAAACACCATACTCTGATGGGAAATGTCAGGCCAAGCAGAAACCAGGAGGCAGTGCAGGCTCAGCCACTGCTGCCATCCACCCTCTGCACGGGGATCCCCCCCCAGAACAAAGCAGAGGTCGATCTCCACACCAGGGAGATGCTCCTCACGCTTGAAGAGCAGGGAGGTGCTTGGTGGGGCCTGGGGGCTGTGTCTGTGTCCTGGGGCACTCGGGGAAGATGGGAGAGGAGACCTGCCCAGATCCAGCTGCTCCGGCCCCGGGGCAGGCGTTGAGTGAGAGCCGGGCTGGCCCCGGCCCCCCAGCAGGTCATCTCCTTTGGTGGTCCTGGGGGTCTGTCCTGCAGCCCTGATTGCTGCCTGCTGACGTGTTTTGTGCTGCCAACACGCTGCCCTGTGGTCACGGCCGGGACCGGAGCCAGGATTCTCCCAGGGCTGTGTCACACACCGCCCTCCTTTCCCGTGCTCTGGTCCGTCGTGCCACCGTCCCTCGCTTCTTCTCTTGCTTGTGGGTCCTGAGGGTCCCCCTGGCTGGGTGTCAGCTCCACCCTGGAGCAGAGAGGCGAGACCTTTGCAAAGGCTGCACAGGCACTGAGTGCACAGGGCTGGCTCTGACCCCATCCCTGAAAGCCCCACATCATGACCCCAAGAGCAGGGCACCCCCTCCCTGGGGCTGCAGCGGCCCAAGTCCATCCCTCTGGGACCTGGGGGCTGAGTGAAGGGGTCTGACTCCATTCCATCCATCTCTCCAGCAAGGGGGGGATGCATCCAAGCTGCCTCCTAAGCTGAGGGCAGGGTCTGGGGTTGCCTGGGAGGGCCTTGGCTGGCCCAGGTCCAAACCACATTGATGACAGTCTCCAAGAATTTCAGATCACGGAGAATTGGGATCCTGTGCAGTCCCACCCATGCTGAACAGTCACCATCCTGTCCCCAAATCGTGCTCAGGTAATACCTTAAAGCACACCATAGGCTGAAGCAGGTGACCTCTGGAGGTCCCTTCCCACCCAAATCATGATTCTGTGAGTCCAGGGCCGTTGCAAGAGAGAAGAAAATCCTCTTATAAAGGAGTTCAGAACCCTCAGCAGACAATTTCTCTTCCATCCTGGCCAGGCACCTTCACTGCACCAGCTTCCCACCCCACGGAGCTGGAGAAGAAAAGCACATTAATTTCTTTGAACACAACCTGCAGAAGCTTTATAGGGACAGGTAAAACACCCATAAACCAGTGGAAAAGATAATAAAGGGGTAATTGGAATAATCAAGCTTTGCCTGAGGTGTGTTGTTGCCCTGGGGAACAGAGATTTCAGCAGGTTTCAAAAGCAAACTGGACATCGATGCAGAGGGAGATGCAGAAGTGTGACCTCCCCGGTGTCCAAAGCCTGGGATTTTGGAACTAAGGTCATTCTTCACCGGGAGGTATCTGCTGTACTTCTTTTCCCGCCTCGGGTGTGAGTTTATGAGCTCAGAGCCTGATTCAAAGTCCACAACAGCTTTGCACTGACTCCAAGAAGCTCTGGATCAGGCACAGGGTGAACTCAAAACCAACATCTTCGAGCTTCCTCAAGAGAAGTTCCCTCTCTTAACATTTCTGAGGCCAAGCAAACACTTGAGCACAGTGGCTGCTTTCAGGGCTGGGCTCAGGTACACGGCCTCAAGTACGTTCAGCACAGCAGAGGAGGAAGCTCTCCACATGAGAATGGGCTTTTCTGGTTGGCTGAGGAGAAATCTCTTCAACAAAAAGCATCTGGGTGGACAAACATCCTTCCTCAGCACAGCCCAGCCCTGATAAGGTGCCAGCACCAGACGGGCAGAATCTCTCCAGAAAGTTTCTCTCATTCCTCCCCTCTTGGTCAGGTGCCAGTTGCTCAACCTGGGCAATAATTTGCTTTGTGGGTCAGTCCAAACCCAGATTCCTCGTTCCTGACCTGTGTCCTTGCTGGAAAATTCAGAGGAGTTATCAGGGAACCACCTTGGCCCTGTGACAGAGCCCCGCTCCCACGGGAGTGCCCGTGTCGGCTCGTCCATCATCCCCACGATGCTGACGAGCCCTACAACAGCCACCGGTGTACAAAGCCAGGAGATCAATGCACGGCGTTGTCCCCTCGGTGATGATCAAACCACCAGGAAAAGCCTGACTACGGGATAAATCCCTGGCTGGAGGAGAACGGGAGGCAGCCGTGCCAGCAGAGGGAGTTCTCCGGCTCACGATCCCGCCGGAGCACGGGAGCCAACAACCTGTCGGGGGAGACGGAGGGGAAATGCCCAGGCACCAGATATTTCTTAAGCAGAGTCATCAAACCAAGCCAATTCCCATCACTTGGCGCGCTCAGCAGCCCGTCACGACGCAAAACCAAGGAGGGAGTGGGGGAAAGGAGGAGAACAGACAGGGGGCAACTCTTAAACCTATGGGAACTGTGCCCCCTGCGACGCCCAGAGGCTGCCAGCCCCCGCTCCCTGCCCTGCCAAAGGATGCCCAGCGTCCCGGGGAAGCCCATCCAGACGCCTGCAGGGAGGGACAAGCGGCTGATTAGAGCCCTGACCATGAAGGGCACTCGCCAGCTCTCCGAGGGGCTCTCCCAAAGACCCAAAAAACGATGCGCTGCCAAAGGGAAAACACGCCAAGCACCAGCTGGGAGCTGCAGCCACACTGCTCGTGTCCCCTGGCGGTTTTCTGGTTTTCCTTTCTTTTCCCGGGGGGGTGTGATGATTTTTCGGGGGTTATCACCTTTGGCTGGTTCAACCATCTCACGGGGCTGGCAACTCAAATGCCCAGCGGCTGACAAGCAAGGAGAGGGACGAGCAGGTTTGGGGTCAGGGAGGATTTCAAACCTCTGCCATCACTTCGACCCCCTCCACCTCGGGGACAGCCCTTTTCTCTCGGTCAGCCTCGGATTTGTCGAGCCCGGCTTTTCCAAGGTCAGCTGTGCTCCTTGGTGAGCTAAAAGCTGCTGCTTTCTCAGAAGGAAGGGCGTGGTTTCCCTGAAATTTCAGTCCAGAAGTTGGAACCCCAAGAATGCTGAAATGCTGAGTGCTGAAAACCACCAAAAAAATGTGGAAAAAACCACTGAAAATAGTTAGTAGCTTGACAACCCTACCGAGGTTTTCCCTAAACCAGTGGTGTTTATTTTGCAGTTCAGAAGAGCTGAGGAGCTTCGAAACTGCTCCTGGCATTTTTTTTTTTTTTTAATTTTATTTTTTTTTTGGTTTTGGTGAGTGGGAAGCTGGGGCTCAGAGTGATCAAATCATGTTTCCGAGCTCAGCCATGAATTTTTTTAATCCCTGTTTGGGGCCCTCTGGCTGTTCTCATTTGGACTTGCCCCGGAAGAAGTCACTAAACTCAGCTTTGGTGTTGCACCTAAAACTAGCAGCTACTTTTTAACTGCAGAGTTAAGCTCCAAATAAAGTGATTTAGCAGCAATGGAGAAAACAACCCAAATTTCTCATCCTTATCTTGGCCATGTCTCAGAAAGACCTGAGATAAAGCAACCAAATTTTCCATGAGTGGCAAATTCACTCCATCTTCTCCTAAAGTCTCCTTGGAAGGGATTCCTACCCCTATTTCACTTCTCACCCTCAATTAATTTTATCCCTCCTGAAGTCCCCACCGAAGGTGCCTGCTGAAATATTTCTGCCATGGGCTGAACCAAACCTTTATTTGCAGAAATCCCTGAGGGGCAAAGGCTTTTTGCAACATTTTTGTACTATCCTTTCCTACTTTGTCCTGGCCAAATTATCACCCAGTTTAGGCCACCAAAGAGAGAAGCTGAGTCGTGTTCTGGAGAATTTTTGGAGGTGGTTTTTTTTTTTTTTCTTTCATAAAATAACAAATTTTTCCCAGGAACGTCTCAGTTCTCACCGGACTTGCCAGGAAATATTCTTTTGCCCCAAAATTTCTGTTTAAAAGCAAAGGAGAAAAATCCATCCCAAGAGCAGTTCATGCCCACTCCGATGAGTAATTGAGTTGTTGTGCCATCAAATCACACCCTTCCTTAAGGACTTTGTGAGAAGGGCAAGACAGAGGGCGAAAAGAGGCTTGAATTTGGATCTCTGATCTCAGGAAGGGCAGATCCACCAGTGAGAGCTGCTCTTTGCTCTTCCCCTCATGGCCTGGAGCTCACCTTGCTGAGGAACAAGAAAATTCCCACTATTCCCATTCCTATTATAATTAATTCCCACCCTGTTCAAGCTGGAAGGATCCTGTTGCACCCCACACAACCCACTGAGCCCTGAAATGGGTGGGGATAAAACCCCGTTCTCATCCTTGTGGGGGATCTTCCCAAGGCACTGGAGGAGGGGACGCGGGAGCAGGAGCCTGGGTGGCCCTGCCAGTGTCAAAACAGCTTTTCCAGAAGCCCTTGAATAGTACTCAGGGCTGGATTTGCTGGCACACCTTTTATTCGTTTATTTTTTTTTTTAATGCAGAGCATTTCTTCCTTGGCACTCAAGAGGCATCAAATCAATTACTTCATCCAGCAGATCTGCATCAGTAAATCACCCGAGTGTATTGGCCAAAAGGGGAGGGGAAGGGGAAAAAAAGGAGGGGGGGTGTGTGAAAATCAGCTGCTGGTTTTAAGCCTAAATAACTTTGTTGCTTGACAGTTCCAGGGGTGGGGTTGAAACTCAGCCCTTGGTTTGGGGACTAACGGAAATAACCCCAGACCACACAGCTGGTGGGATATTTCCACACGGCCAGGCTGCATTTGTGCAAGAAGAAAACAAGGAAAAATGCTCTGCTGAGGACTTGGAGCGTGATCCCACCACTGCCGGTTGGAACTGAGGTGGGATTCATCCCACCTAACGTTAGGGATGGAAGTCAGCAGACAAATTAAGACCCCCAAATTGAGGTGTCCACGGAAAATGTCTTCTTGGGCACCCGGTGTCTGAGCTCCCAGTGAAACCTGGGCTTCATCCAGGCCCCTAAACCGCAGAGAACCCGATCTGAGGGATTTTCCCATGAAGCTCCTGAGCGAAGACACGTCGAAAAGCTCTGCCCTGCTTTCCAGCTTCCTTCCCCACCATCACCCGAGGCGGCAGCAGCCTGCAAAGAGACTCAGGCACCACCAGTGGCTGGGATTATCTGCCTGCCTGGATGGGCTCCGTGTGATACCAACACAAGCACGCTGAAAACACCAGGAATTGCCCCGTTTTGCTCCAGGGAGGGCTGTAATTAGATAGTGTCACACGAGAGAGAGAAGCCACAGCACTGCAAAGCACTGGGAGCATTTCAGAGCCTGGTCTGTCACTCAAGAGGGAAACGATCCCGGGGGAAGTGGCAGCTTGCCATGAAAATGTTCCCAGTCCTCACGTGGCACCGGGAGCTCAGTGCCTGAGATGTGTCCCGACACGGAACTCGACGCCTGACACGCTTTGCAGCATCACTGGGGGGCTGGAAAGGCCTGGAGCGGACAGGAGTCCACCCAAACCTGGGGAGCTGCTGTGGAGAAACAACTGTTCTTTGCTTGGGAAAAGAGCCCAGGGCCCAACCCGGAACAGGCCGATCCTGCAGAGTTCAGGGGTTCCAAGGACCGTGTTGGAGCAGCACTGCCCGAGACGGGAACATCCCCAAGTGGGAAGACAGAGATTTGGTGGGATGAGTTGTCTCTGTTGGCTGTGGCAGTTGCTCAGATGGGAACATCTCCAGGGGGAAAGTTGGAGGTTCGGTGGGAGAAGATGCCTTGGGAAGGTCCCCCTCTCCACGGGCATGAATCCCATCCTCAGCAGGTGCACCCTGGAGCAGAGGCAGGAAGGCAAGGACTCGTGTCCATGCAGGAATATTTCCTCTCCAGTGTTTGCCTTCAGCCACTCTCAGTTTGAAATTGCTGAATGGTGAAAAGACAAAAGTAAAGAAATCAATCCTTCACGTATGGAGGCACTTTGGGGTTGGAAATGGTGGTTCATCCACCCCAAGGCAGAAGAGGTCAAGATTATGGAAGAAGGTGGAGAAGGCTGGTGGGTGGGGGAGAAGGATGGAGTGGGACTTTTGAGAACTGGGGCACTGAAGAGGAACGTGTCAGGATTTAACCCTTCCTCATAAAATCAGCCATATTCCCAAATAGCCAGCTCTTGGTCTCTTTGTGCCCAAATTTCCCCAGGAAATCTTAACTGCCATGAGTTTCTTTTTTTTTGGGGGGGGTTAAGTTGGGGATGGTCCCAACTGGCTTTGCAGAGGAGGACACAGCATGTCCCATTGGCCTTCCAGCCCTGCTGACCACCAGGCTCCACAGATGTGCCCAGGGAGCCTCCCTGGCTCCATCCCAGGACACAGAGTGAGGGATCCCGGTGCTGGGACATCCCAGCAAGGTGGTTATGGACAGGAATTTCCCAGATGATGTCACAGGACCAACTCAAGGAGTGGGAAAGGCGGGACACTGCACGTGGAGTGAAGCTGATGATCCTGCAAGCAGAACCTGGAGCCAGGGAAACCTGCGGGACCCAAAGGAAGAGGAGGAGGAGGTGACCTCCTTGCTGGGTCCATGCTCAGGGTGAACCTGGCCATGCAAAATACACACAGGTGGTCCAAGGGATCTGGACACAGGAGATGAGGCTCCTACTCCAAACTGCCACATCCCAGCTGCCTTTGACGGTCTCAGTTTCCCTCTCCTCGCACTTTCTGGAGACAGAAGGTGGTTTCTCACCTCTGTCTGTCCTCGCCTGCAGAGCTTCAGCTGAAACACAGCTTGGGAGGACGTGATAAGGTGATGCCAAGGCTGTTTGCCAGCCTGCCCAGCAGCAGGGAGCTGGTTTGACAGCGAGGAAGGACAGGGAAAGGGGAGAATTACAACGGGCTGCCCGTCCTGGGAGCAAGGCAAGACGCTGGGGGTGTCCGTGGGTTTTACCTGGAACATCTGGTCACCTGTGGGAGGTGAAGGAGGAGCACTCAGCAAAACCCAATTCCCTATTCCAGGGAGCGTTTTAGTGGGTAAAGCCTCGAAAATTTGTCTTCTCCCTCCTGAAGCCAGGGGCGGGACATCACTTAGAGAGGGGTCGTTGTCCAGGCACTCACTGGCATCTCCTGGGAGAGTGGCATTTGCAGGGACGTAACTGATCACAGATAATCATGATTTTTGTCGTATTAACAACAATTCTTCTTATTGTCAAGGTGTTGCTGCCAGTTAGAACTGAAGGCGGTGGCGGAGGGGGTGACAGGGACTTTCTCAGGCCAACACCAGTGGGGTTTGTCCTCTGAGCTGCTTTCACAGGGACATCTCAGAGCCTTGCCTCCGTGGTGGGAATGAAAGATGGTCTTCCCGGGATAGCAGCAGGGCCGGACTGAGCGTCCTGCTGGAGCTGAGCAATTCCCTCACCCAAGCAGGTGGGAATTGGGCCTCCGAGGTGAATGTTGTAGTGGATCACCAGTTTCCTGGAGTTCTCGGCTGCAGCTGGGACGGAGCAGTCGTGGAGCCCTTCGCTGCAACCTGGACGTACAAAAAAGGGCCAGCTCTGCACCCCTGAGCTTTCCCTGGTGGAAACCCGCCTCCTCCAGGAATTCCTGTGACCCCAGCTGGTCTCACAGGGGACAGCTGAGAGGAGACACAGGCATGAAGGTGGTGGGCAGTGTTGGATGGAGCCCTTGCTCACCACCCACCACTTCTGGCTTTTATTATTCTCAGTAATTAATATTAGTAATTATTATCGTCGCCAACCACCGCTCCCCACCCTCCCCCCCCTCACCCCATGCTGGCATCCGTGTGCCCTGAAAGCAAATTTGCTTTTCAAGGAGGCTTAAAAACGTGCACTTGAGGAGGAAGGGAATAGACCCAACTCGTTTACACAAACAAGCAGGAGAACGGGCTTGTCACATTCCTGGCGTGTTTCCCCCAGCCCACAGCCCCCTCCTGCTCCCCTAAAGGAAAAGGTGGCGTTTTTTTATCAAAGAAATCCAGCATGGAAAGCTCCCCATCTACAATAATCCAGAGGGGAACCTATCTGTGGGGAGATCTGGTGATATTTGAGCTCCCCGAAGTAATTTTTCTGTCCTTGCCTTGCTTTGAGGCACGAAGTGAAGGGGGTTGAATTTTTGACCCCCAAAAGAGCAGCTGGTTGGGAGGGCTGTCATCATCTCAGTCTCTTCCGTGAGAAACGTGGGACAGCCCCTGTCCTGCCTGGGAAATTGTTTAGTGTCCAAAAAACAGCAGCTGTTGGAGAATGGTTCTGGGTCCACGCTCTGGGAAGACTTTAGGGCACCAGCACCCTGCTGATGCTCCCCCAGGGAACCTTGCTCTGACATCCCACAGGGGAGCCTCAGCCTTGCTTTGCAGGGCTGGGGAAGAGCAAATCCAGGAGGGAAATCAGATAAGGCACATTCCTGGGGGCACATTGCTGAAATGACTCCCCATCGCTGAGTTAATGCCCACACTTGACCGAGGAGCTGCACAAACCCACTTGATTTATGGAGAGCGAGCCCAAGGAGGGTATTTTCCCACTCCCCTGGTGCCCCTCACCTGGGAGCTCGAGGAACAGTGGCAATGTCTCTGTTGTGTGTGAAGTGCTGCCCGAGAGAAAATGGGAAGTGCCAGGAGGGCGAGAAGCGGCGGCTCCAGCCAGGAAGGCAAACCCGGCGCGTGTCCGTCGCTCCTCGGCTCTTTGTCAGCCACCCGGGCCCCCTGGATGGAGGGATTCTGCCGCCTCAGGGCTTGCAGAGGTACAGAGGCCCCAAAGCCAACGAGGGGAAAAGTAGTTTGTGGATCAGCCTCACCCCACACCACGGGGCTGTCCCCGCTCTGCCCCAGAGCCACCAGTAGTGATGGGTTTTCTCCAGCTCTCCTTCACCCACCTCCTCACACCTACTTGATTTTCCCTCCCTTGACTGGATGCTTGGAAGAGAAAATTTTGGAAGTCATAACTATGTTCAGAGCACAGAATCCCAGGATGGTTTGGGTTGGAAGGGACCTTAAAGATCACCCAGTCCCACCCCCTGCCATGGGCAGGGACACCTTCCACTAGCCCAGGTTGCTCCAAGCCCCATCCAACTTGGCCTGGGACACTTCCAGGGATCCAGGGGCAGCAACAGCTTCTCTGGGCAACTTGTGCCAGTACTTCATCCCTCTCATAACCAGGAATTTTTTCCTCGTATTTAATTTTAATCCCTCCTCTTTCAGTTTAAGGGAAAGAGGATGCTTTGATAGGTCTCATTTTGTGTAAGGGGAAACTGAGGCACAGTTTGGATGGACAGATGGACCCACTCCCAGGAGGTGCACCCAAAGCCTGAACATGGACTGGAAGCTCCTGGGGTGATGCTTGACCTTCCCTGAGGGAAATTTCTTTGCCTTCTCACCTCAGGCCAGAGGGGGAATTTAGAGGGTTGGGCCATGAAAAGCCCCACTGGGATCCAGCCCCAACTGCTGAGATTTGGGGCTGTTTATTTTCTGACCCCCAGAGAGACTGGGGTCACAGCAAGGACTCAGAACCACCGCAGACACGAGCTACAAACTCCCATGTGCTCCCTGCCTCAGTTTCCCCACCTCCAGTGGGATGAACTCTGCTTTTATCCCCCCACCTCAGCAGAAATCCCATGGGAATGCTGTGATTTCTCCCACCACCTGGGCCAGCAGTGCAGCTCTGGCAGCCCCGGGTGTTGCTCAGCAGTGCTGCCAAAATCTACCCTCACTCTGCTCTCAAGTACAGCCCGGGGTGCTGAGACCATCCCCCAAATCCTGCTGCCTCGGGTCCTGCTGCTGATTATCACCCAAATCCTGCTGCCTCGGGTCCTGCTGCTGATTATCACCCAAATCCTGCTGCCTTGGGTCCTGCTGCTGATTATCACCCAAATCCTGCTGCCTTGGGTCCTGCTGCTCTCCCTCAGACCCACCACCCCCCCCAGTGCTGCCTTTGTCCAGCCCAGCCTGGAGTTTCCTGGCTTGCTGCTTGTTTCTGCATGTTTCCTCCTCGGGGGTGACTCAAGGCTCAGGTATTTGAGAATTTGGTCATTACTGAGCTCAGACACCTTCCCAGCACTGGGAGGGACTTTCGAAGCTCTCCCTGGAGTGCCCAAGTTCCCACCACCCAGGGCTAAGGAATGGCTTCCCCTGCCCCGGGGCTTTGCACCCCGGAATGATGGACAAGCCTGCAAGGTCTGGTGACCCCGACACGTGCCTTGACCCCAGAGGGAGGTTTTGGGTGGCGGGGCCGGGGCAGAGGCACCAGACACACGTCTGACTTCACGGGGACATCCAGCCTGAGGAGGAACGAGCAGCCCCATGTTCTGTAGGCCCTGAAGTCCTGGGGCTCAGTTTGGGTCTGTCCTGGTATAGGGATGGTGTGGGACGTGGGAAGAAGGTCCTGCACTGGGTTGATTGCTCCTTGACATGCTCCCACAATTAGTCCCTGTGAAGACCATTCAAAGCCAGATCCGCCCACCGAAGAGCAGGAGTTTGGCTGAGGTGCCTCACCTGGGAGTTGGACACTTTCTGGAGTGCCAGCACCTCCAGGGACCAAAGAGTCCACCTGAACTGCAGAATTCCACGGATTGTCACGAAAAAACACGAGCTGAATACAGGCACAGCTGCCCGGAGCCCGAAATCCAGGAGGGTGGATCCAAACTGAGCCTGATGTAAAAGCTCTCTAATTCACAGGAGCTCATCATACCATGGAGATGCCAACCAGGTGAGACACAGCCCACAGGTGGCACAGCAGCCACGAGAGACACTGGCACAGGTTGCCCAGAGAAGCCGTGGCTGCCCCTGGAAGTGTCCAAGGCCAGGTTGGACGGGGCTTGGAGCAACCTGGGATAGTGGAAGGTGTCCCTGCCCATGGCAGGGGGTGGGACTGGATGATCTTTAAGGCCTCTCCCAACCCAAACCATCCTAAGATGAGGTAAACTGAGGCACCAACTTGCAGGGAGCTCCATCCTGGAGTCTCCTGCTCGTCTGCTGAAGGAGGCATTTCCTACAGGCACAACCAGGGCTGAGGGAACATAGCGTGAAAGTCCCCTCAAACCCCTGGGAAAAAGCACTTTGCCTTTGGCTAAATCTGTCCCTTTGGATCCGAACACACGTATCCCACGTGGATGAGAGATGGGAAACACGTTAGGAAAGGAGGAACGTGCAAAGGTGGCACCTATGGCAGTTGGGAACACGCCCTGTGCCACCCCAGCGGCCTCCGGGGGGGAGATCCAAGGATGCCCCTCAGCCCTGGAGAAACCCCAACACGTCCCTGTAGGCAGCTCATCCGCAGAACCGCACACCCAGGCACAACCCCCCCGTGCTCCTGCCCCGAACGTCCGTCCATCACCTTTTAATCCCCAACCTTTGACCTTCTGCCTTTGTGCGGCCGAGTCAAAACCGCCCGTGTTAAGGCAACAAGGAAATGACCCGGAGTCTGATCCCCCCCGATCCCTCCTTCCCCTCCCGGGACGGACGATGTGCCCCCGGCAGCGAGTCCCTAATCCCCCGGGCCACCGCAGGTCACGGAGGGACGGTCCCCACCGAGCATCCGCCGAGGGGCGGCGACCCGCCTGAGCGCTGAAAAGGAGCTGTTCTGCCCCAAATTCCCTTCGGGGCAGAGATGGAAGGCGAGGAGTGAAAGGCGAGCGGGATGTTTTTTTGCTCCTTCATGTCTGGGGTCACTGCTCCATCTAGCGTTGGAAACGTCCCTTCGGGGACAGACCAGCAGCCTGGAAAACGCGAGGCGGGAGCCCTTCAAAAAGCCCCGGTGACTTTGTTCTGCTGGGCTTTCTGCTTATTTTAAAACATTTATTTATTTGCTTTTATTGCCAGGAAGAGCCTCCTCTTGTCTCTTACACATCCCGAAAGCTTTGCCGGGGTGATCCACAAAGAACCGCGGGGTCTGACCGTATCCGGGCACTCAAGCGCGGGCATTTTATTCCCACCCACGCGTCTCATGTGGGACACCCCAAACTCCAAATGAAGCTACTGTGGTCCAGGAGCGAGCAGGAAAAAACCCTTTGGGAAAGGCTGCTGCCCCGAAGTGAAGGAATTCGTGGAGACCAGCAGGAATGTCATGGGCAGGGATCAGAACGCTTTGTCACCGTGGGAAGGCAGCAGTGCCTCTCTCCAAGGTATTTGGGCAGGAAGGATTATCTCAACCTCTCCATGCCCAGTAAATCTTGCAGGTGTCTCAGACCAGCCTGGGATCAAGATTTGCCGAAGTTTTGGGGTGAAAAAAACGGTCTCCTTTTTCCAAAAAAAACTCCCTCAAAATGATCATTTTTGGGACAGATGGTCTATGGAATTAGCAGCTCCTGGGTTACCACCCCTGGAAAAACCCACGGGCTGTGGGAAAGAGAGAAGAAGGGGCTCTTATCCAGCACCTTCCCAGAGCTGGAGCATTTTGATCCTGCTCCAGGAGTAACGGGAGCGGGTCCCAC
The DNA here is from genome assembly GCA_013399855.1 of Oxyruncus cristatus. Classification (NCBI taxonomy): domain Eukaryota; kingdom Metazoa; phylum Chordata; class Aves; order Passeriformes; family Cotingidae; genus Oxyruncus; species Oxyruncus cristatus. The sequence goes on from VXAY01004189.1 coordinate 176,045, forward strand.
CTTGGGGCGCCCGACCTGCAGAGGTGATGCTGGGAACGAAATGTACCTTCTCCAGGCAGCAGGGTGAGATGGGCTGTGTTGGGGCAACTCCGGGCACAGCTCTGGTTTGAAATCCCTGGAGAAACGGGATGCTATTGGAGCATTTCTGAAAAAATAAAAGCTGAAATTAAAACCAAAAGAAAAAAAGAGAAAAATATTTCTGAAACAGTCAGGCTACTAAAATAATTCTTTTTGAGCTGGTAAATAACACCAATTGCTTCCAAATTGCTTTGATAAAATGAATTCCCCAGAAATTTTTAAAAATGCTGGAGTGGCAGTGGAATTTTAATTATTTAGGAAGTACCACCCATGAGGTCTGGGTTGTTGCCAGAACAGGACCTTCAGGACTTTTACAGGACCTTCCAGTACTTAAAGGGGCTTCTAAAAAAGAAGGAGGATGACTTTTTACATAGGCAGGTAGTGATAGAACAAGAGGGAACATTTTTAAACTAGAAGAGGAGAGATTTAGATGAGATGTTAGGAAGAAATTCTTCCCTCTGAGGGCGGTGAGGCCCTGGCACAGGTTGCCCAGAGAAGCTGTGGCTGCCCCTGGATCCCTGGAAGTGTCCAAGGCCAGGTTGGACGGGGCTTGGAGCAACCTGGGCTAGTGGAAGGTGTCCCTGCCTGGGGCAGGGGGTGGAACTGGATGACCTTTCAGGTCCCTTCCAACCCAAACTACTCTGAGATTCCATGACCTACTTCAAAACCTTCAGTCCCAGCGGCCAGGATAGAGCCAGGAGTGATGGCTTTTGGTTTGATGAAACCTTTCATCCACCACAGAAAAAAGAAGCACCTGCAAACCCAGGGACAGACAGGACAGGTCCAGCGGCCCCTCCTGTCCTGGGGTTATGGCATAACTCAGGTGGGAAGGGACCTCAGGAGGTCTCTGGTGCAACCTTTTGCCCAAAACACCGCAAGAGGTCAGGTCAGACCAACTGCAGGATTTCCCCCAGAAGTATCTTGAAGCCTTCAAGGATGGAGAAGTCACAGTTCTCTGGGCAGGACTTCACTACTGGTGCTTGGGACAATGGTGTGAGGACGTTGGAGGTGACCTGCTCCCAGACAGCAGCCCTGATCCCCATTAACAAAGCACGTGGCTTAATCCCTACTGGTTTTAACTGGTTTTGTTGCTAAAGCCACAGCCATCCCCACCTGTGAGTCTCCCTCCCAGCAGCACCAGCAACCTCCATCACCTGCTGAGGTGACCTATCCAGGCATTTCCCTTTTCCCTCTCTGATTTAGGCCAGGTTCCACATCCCCCATGTGCTGCACCGGCCCAAAAACTACTGAGAAGGCAATTTCAGAGCAAATGGCCACTGTTCATCTTCATCTTAGAATCACCATCATCATCATCATCATCATCACCGAATGGTTTGGGTGGGAAGGGACCTCAAAGACCATCCCATTCCACCCCCTGCCATGGGCAGGGACACCTTCCACTGTCCTGGGTTGCTCCAACCTGGCCTTAGACACTTCCAGGGATGGGGCAGCCCCAGATTCTCTGGGCAACCTGTGCCAGGGCCTCCTCACCCTCACAGGGAAGAATTTCTTCCCAATCTCTGATCTAAACCTACACTTTTTCAGTTTGAAGCCATTCCCCTCGTTCCCAGGCTGGAGTCACTGATCCCAGGAGCTCTCAGCCTCTGGAGCTCAGCTCTCCTTCCAGCTGAAACACCAACATGCCCTGAAGACCCACTGTGCCCTTTATTTTATTCCTGATGCCAGCAAAGGGAGTGTGGATGGAGACACCTCTCTCCCATGGCAGGTGATCCCTGGCCAGCCATGTCCCAGGGTCAGGAGTGGGGAAGGGAATTTTGGGTTCCAGGTGTTTAGCAGCACACGATGTATCATCACTTCTCGCTCCAGAAATAGGGAGATAGGGAGGGAAAGCTGCAGGAGCAGGAGCTGGCAGGGTTCACAGCCAGTGCACAAACCCCTCTGGGCATCCCATCTCCCCGTTCAGCCTCACACACCTCCCCTCACATCTGCCCCGGTGCCACCAAGGATTTTAATCAGATCACACCTTAAAGGCAGTGCACCCAGCCAGGGTTGCATCAGGAGGAGCTGAAGGAGCTTTTGGCTTCCCCCCTGAATGCGATTTCCCAGCAAACACTTATTTTGAATGGGAAGTTTGCCCAGGACATGAGATCTCCCAGCCCCTGGGTATTTATATCAGCATCACACACTCTGAATGCTCCGAGACAAGGAGTTACATAGAAAACCCCTTTTGTCCAGCAGCACAATCTGCTTTTTTGTTCTAAGGGGCCAAGACAATTGGGGCTGAGAAGTGCTACCTTAAGGCCCTTCCACCGGTCATGGACTTAATTCTGGGGAGAATAACTCCCTGCAGTTATTGCCATAAAGCAAGGCAGGGATTCAGAGAACCCTTTTCACTCGCCGATGCTGCTGGGGACCACCCAGGAGCCAGCAGGACAAAGCCACCCTCACACCCACTGTGAGGGGCACAGCCCACCTGGGGAGGTGGGGATGGATGCTCCTGCAGTGGTGTGTCCCCCCCAGCTTTGGGGCAGGGATGCAGCTCAGAGCCCCAGAGCATCCCAAAAGGGTGAGGCACGTGCAGAAGGGGACGTCGGCCTCGCTGGGGAGCCCCCGGTGTGTATCCAAAGGCTGAGGGTGGAGGGAGCAATTTTTTTACGGATCCACCTCTTCCCCAGCTGCTGTGCTCGTGCATCAGCTGCAGAGGCGTTTTTGCCAGCTAATGCCTGCAAATCTATGCATATAAATGCACAGAAATGTATTTTAAAAATGATGAAGAATATCAACCCTTTCTTTCACAGCCATCGTTTGGTTTCTACACACATGGGGCAGGACTGGGGAGTCTCCCCTTCTCCTCTGGATGCTCAGACATCAGCTCCCTGAGCCCACAGATAGCAACTGTCCAGAAGCCTCAGTTAATTCCAGCAGAAACAAATCCCAGAGGGGGTCTGGGCCACATTCCCTGCCCTGCCGGGCTGGCTGTGTTGTTCCCGGTCCCCAGGGAATGGGTGACATGAACACACCAGCATTCCCACAAAATCTTCCCCAGGCTGGGGTCCAGAGGGCACCCAAGTCTTGCCTGTGCGGCCTTGGGCTCATCACTTGTCCCTGTCACCCTCCTGTCCCATATTGACACCAGACTTAAGGGTGTAAGAAGGGTATGGGGGTATAAAAGGGTATGGGGCTATAAGAAGGTTATGGGGCTATAAGAAGGTTATGGGGGTATAAGAAGGGTATGGGGGTATAAGAAGGGCTGGATGGCTGCTCCCATATGGATTTCATCCAGTGTTTGGGAAGGGCATTTTCCTGAATTGGGCTGAAATGGTCCTAAGGAATCCTCCTCCCCTCTGGAGGGGACACACACCCACCACAACAGCCCTCCCCGATTTCAGAAAGTAATCTGGAAAAAAAGGCAGAAAAAGAGGGGAAAACGTGTTGATTAGGGAACATGGACTATTAACAGGCTGTCTGAGATTCCAGGGGGAATCTCCACCGCAGAGAAACAAGGACAAAGCAGCCAGGCTGTGTGTGTGTGCCCGTCCTCCCCATCCCAGAACAGCACAGGAGGCAGCTCAGCCTCAGCATCAAACACGGGGAGGTCTCCGGGATCGTTGGAGCCCTACAGACCTCCTAAAATTTCATATCTGGGGAGGGAGAGACGCACTAACCAGGGCAGCAGGGGAGGGGGAGGCTGCTCAGCCCCTCTGTTAGACCCTGGAGAACCCACCTCCCGAAATCCCCGGTGCTGGGGTTGGATGCAGGTGCTGCTGAGCGTCCAGTGGGTCCCATCCACGGCTTCTCAAACCCACTGCTGCCATCTGCTGCAAGAGACCTTCCTGGGAACCCGAAGCCACAAAAAACTGGGGCTGGAAAACCTTTTCTGGAGCTTTTTTTTTTGGAGTTTTTCTCCTGTTACAGCTTGAGCAGGTGTCTTGTGCCTGAGTTGGCCTGCAGGGAGAGTCTATCCTGATAAAAACCATGGATCCACACACCCTGATTTCAGCATCAGCCGCACCTTGAGTTGGCCAGCAGTCACAGTATCAGATGTTTGCTCTTTTTAAAATCTTAAAATGCCACAGGTGGCTCCTTCATTCCCCCTGCAGGAGGAAATACAAACGGGATAAACAGGACAAATCCTTCCCTGTGAGCACAAAAACTCATGGAAAGCCAGACAAGGAGAAAAAGGCCACATTATGCTGTTTCTCCCTGGAAAAGAGCAGTCAAAACATTCCAACTCGGCATTTTTTTGAACTGCCAGTTGGTTTTACTTTTTCCTTCTTTCTTCTTCCCCGATTTTCCAGGATTTCCTACTTGATCTCAAGCCAGCCACGGACAGAATGTGCCCCCTGGCACTGCAAAGAGCTGCCAGTCGTTACTGTTTGGCTACAAATTTAAAATTTGGGGGGGAAATTTTGCTTTTGCTTTCATTTCAGTTTGGAAAGAGTATGAGAAGAGAGAAGAGAAGAGAGGAGAAGAGAAGAGAAGAGAGGAGAAGAGAGGAGAAGAGAGGAGAAGAGAGGAGAAGAGANAAAGAAAAGAAAAGAAAAGAAAAGAAAAGAAAAGAAAAGAAAAGAAAAGAAAAGAAAAGAAAAGAAAAGAAAAGAAAAGAAAAGAAAAGAAAAGAAAAGAAAAGAAAAGAAAAGAAAAGAAAAGAAAAGAAAAGAAAAGAAAAGAAAAGAAAAGAAAAGAAAAGAAAAGAAAAGAAAAGAAAAGAAAAGAAAAGAAAAGAAAAGAAAAGAAAAGAAAAGAAAAGAAAAGAAAAGAAAAGAAAAGAAAAGAAAAGAAAAGAAAAGAAAAGAAAAGAAAAGAAAAGAAAAGAAAAGAAAAGAAAAGAAAAGAAAAGAAAAGAAAAGAAAAGAAAAGAAAAGAAAAGAAAAGAAAAGAAAAGAAAAGAAAAGAAAAGAAAAGAAAAGAAAAGAAAAGAAAAGAAAAGAAAAGAAAAGAAAAGAAAAGAAAAGAAAAGAAAAGAAAAGAAAAGAAAAGAAAAGAAAAGAAAAGAAAAGAAAAGAAAAGAAAAGAAAAGAAAAGAAAAGAAAAGAAAAGAAAAGAAAAGAAAAGAAAAGAAAAGAAAAGAAAAGAAAAGAAAAGAAAAGAAAAGAAAAGAAAAGAAAAGAAAAGAAAAGAAAAGAAAAGAAAAGAAAAGAAAAGAAAAGAAAAGAAAAGAAAAGAAAAGAAAAGAAAAGAAAAGAAAAGAAAAGAAAAGAAAAGAAAAGAAAAGAAAAGAAAAGAAAAGAAAAGAAAAGAAAAGAAAAGAAAAGAAAAGAAAAGAAAAGAAAAGAAAAGAAAAGAAAAGAAAAGAAAAGAAAAGAAAAGAAAAGAAAAGAAAAGAAAAGAAAAGAAAAGAAAAGAAAAGAAAAGAAAAGAAAAGAAAAGAAGAGAAAAGAAAAGAAAAGAAAAGAAAAGAAAAGAAAAGAAAAGAAAAGAAAAGAAAAGAAAAGAAAAGAAAAGAAAAGAAAGAAAGAAAGAAAAGAAAAGGTGAAACCACAAAAAACTTCTCACCGGAGAGCAAGTCCTGCCCTTGTCCTGCTCTAATGTGAGGGATCAAGGACTTAAAAAAACATTCCTTGAAATGAGGGGAGCAGTCAGAATCACCCCAGCACAGCCTCCAGTCCCCTGCAAACAGGATTGGGCCTGATGGGAGCTCAAAGCTGGATTCAGGAGCTTTCTTGGGTACCAGGGGGAAAATCAGGATGATGGTTTCTGGTTTAGGAGATGCCCTGAGGACAAGTGTTCTGGAAAGCTCTTTAGTTCAGGACATCTTGGAGCAGCTGGTGGAGGGATTTCAAGCCAAGAAAACTCGTTGCTGTAGTTTGTTCCTTGGAAAATAAGGATTTGGGCCCAGACTCCTCCCAGGAGGGGCTGAATGGAGCAGCTGAAGTCAGTCTGAGCTCCTCTGCAGGAGCCAGAGGGGTGGAGGAGCTTCCAGGGTGACTCAGACTCGGGATTTTATGGATCAACATCCTGTGATGGCCAGCTGGGACTTCCCCTCACCAAAAGGCACAGTCTACACCCAAGGAGAAAGGCCTTCCAGAGGACTAGAACCTAGAAGAGCAATTCCCAGAGGAGAAATTCCAGGTGGCGCATCCCAAGCTCACCTCTTGCCCTCTGCTGAAGCCACCAGCCAACCTGCCCTCCTAGACCAGGGGAAAAACAGCCCTACAACAAGTCTTATCCCCACCCGACCTTCATCTCCACGCACCAGCCGGGTGACCCATCCCAAAGCGACGTCCCCATGATGGGCTCTGCTGGTCCCTGGCTGTACAGAACCCACCTGGGAACTGTGTGTCCCTTACCTGGTCTGTAATTACGGATTTCACACCCCCAGAGATCTGTGGGTTTATGTCCCGGGTGCTGGTTGCAAGTGGATTAGCAGAGCTGCCCTCCGGCTGAAGGCCTCAAAACTTCATTTTCCCCCCATTTTCCCACTCCTGCCTCTCACACAGTGATGGGAAGGGGTGGCTGGTCTCCTCCAGCCCCTCCAGCCCACATCCCCATGGATGGCCAGCTCACATCTATCCCTGCAGAACAAAACAGGGGACCAGCCTCTATTTTGGCTGCAGCGGCATAACTTTATTTTCACTACAGCTCTAATCAGGGACCAGCACATGCTCCTCAGCCCCTGGGTTTTGGGGTCAGGGAAGGGTGGGGATATTTTGGCAGCGCTGGCATCGGTGACAGCATTATCTGCTGGGCGCCCAGCTCCCACCAGGGTGAGTTTTCAAAGGTTCCAGAGCTGATTAGTAAAACCCTGATTCATTATATTGCCTTTGTAACTGCATCACGGGCTTAAATGTTAATTGCCATCTATTTCTCCCGGATAAATCCCAGCTCTTTCCCTAGAGATAAGCCCTGAAAATGTAAAGGAAATGGGCGTTTGTCCAAGGGAAGGCAGAAACCCAGAGGACTGATTTTAGCAGGGGTGGGGGGCACAGGTTTTACCCTGTATTCCTGGGATGGGATAAAAGGGACACACCAGGGTCTCAACCCTCGGCCAGCCCTTGCCCTGGGAGCTGATAAATCAAGGCCTTCCTCTCTGCCCTGTGGTTCTGGCTGGATTCCCAGGATTCCCTGGCTACAGAGATCCCTCAAGATCCTCATTTGTGATGTTTGTAGGTTCCAAACAGTGGGACTGATGAATTTTATGGCCAACACATGGCAGATCTTCTCCCGCTTCTGCCAGGGCTGCTCAGAGCCACAGTTGGAACTAAAACCCCTTGAGGGCTTTTTCCTCCTGGGAACTCTGATGGATCTCTGGGAACTTTTGGCACTGACCTCACCTGCAGTAAATGGGAGGGTGCTCAGGCACTGCTGCACCACACAGGCCATAGGCCTTGGTCAATTCACACTCAAACTTGCCTTTGACCTCAGCAGGTTCGCCTTGGGTTGGAGGAATGTCCCATGACCCCAATGATCCCATGGGGGTCCACAAACCAGGCTTGCTGAGGTCACTGGGAGAGCCCATCCTGCCATCCTTGCAGACCCTTTGCCCTGTGCTCAGGGCAAGAAGGGGGAGAAGCTCTCAGGTCTGGGTTTGTGGGGTGGTACAAGAACTTTAAAACAGGGAGAGGGATCCTGGGGACACCTCTGAGAGCCCTCAGATCTCACCTGAGCTCTGCATGATGACCGGTGAAGAATGTCAGCCCAGGACCTCTCCCATCCCTCCAGTGTTCTCTTTCTTCTCCTGACACACAGATCCACAAAAAGAGGTTGTAGATGTCCCATCCCTGGAAAGGTTCAAGGTCAGGTTGGGCTCTGGGCGACCTCATCTGTCTGAAGGTGTCCCTGCTCACTGCAGGCTTGGATTAGACGTTCTTTAAAGGTCCCTTCCAGCCCAAACCATTCCATGGTTCTACAATAAAAGGGAATGAACCTGGCAGGGGATTGCAATCTCATAGAGATGAAAAATGAGATTAAATTACCCTGTTCTGCAGTGACTTGGACATTCCTCACCTTTTCACCTCCTTTCTGCACCACGCCTTTCTCCTGACCCCAAACCCTTCCCTGCGGTCCTTCCTCCAGCGTCTCCCGACTCCAGTTCCTTCTGCCTTCCAACCCTTGCTGCAAACAAACCCTCCCACACCGGCATTCCTCCCTCCTGCCCTTCCCACAGTCCCTGTCGTGCTTCCGTGTCCCACAGCTTCCCACCCCTGGAAGTGTCCAATTCCCAGGAAAACGACGCCGGGTGAACAAAACCCTCCAAGGTGACGTTTTTCCACCCCGGGAACAGAAGCTGGATCCCAACAGCCGCCGTCTGGGTGGTGTTTTTTTCCCTCCACCCCACAGGTGTCCGGTGGGGGTCCGTGACCTGACATTGATGTTATAATTAGGCTGGTTTCCATCTTCCCCCTCCCGAGCCGAACAATCGCCGTCATTCTTGCCGGTGGTCAAAGTTCACCCTGGGCCTGGAACGGCTGTGACGGTGATTGGCGGGTCCCAGGGCGACCCCCGTCCCCTCCCGTGACACAACTTGTCAGGTTTGGGCTCATCAATTAGCGGCTGCACGACTTAATGAGCTTTTGATGATGGAGACCAGCCAAGGCTTCGTTCAGGACGCCGTGGTAATGACTCGGCTGCCTCTGGCGGGATGTTTTCCTCCAGATCTCCGTAGCCAAGCGATTCCTTACGGAAAGTCGGAGCACTCTGCTCTTTTACAGCCCAATAACTGGGAATCCCGGCTGGAAAAAGCCAGGGGTGACGGGAGACACCGTTAAGTGTCTCTGAGGTGGCAGCTTTGCTAGAAAACCCAGGGGGTTCAGAGCACTCTGCTGCCGGAGGGGAAATATTTCAGCTGAGTGTTAAAATTCCAGGTTTTCTGTGCATGGTGATTCAAAAGAGGAGGACACATGCCACAATAAATCCTACATGGCAGTGTGGTACCCTGGTGGTGGTCAGGCAGTTTTCCCTGAGGGAGCTCCATGAAATTGGACAAAGGTCCCCAAATGGGACGTTTTAATGCCCCTGCCTTTTGTCTTTACACTTGGAGAGCATCTCCCCTCCGAGAGACAGCTCCAGCAGTGTCCAATTGGTTTGGAGCAGGACGAGGCAAGGGAATATGCTCTGGCATTCCTGCGCTGCTCATCCCAAAGACCAGACTGGTCCCAGGCACCAGATCCAACTCAAGATCTCCAGCCCACAGTCACCAAACAGGAGAGGCTGTGGAGCCTCCAGGTGGCTCCCCAGTTGATGGTATCTCTAATCCCCACAGCAGCTCCAAGTTATCCAGGTTACTGGAATGAATATCTTTGTGACGAGCCTTGAGGATCCCAAGACATCCCTAAGGGACCAATCCAGTCGAAGAGTTTGAGCAGTGGGGAATCCCACGGCCCTGTCATGAAGGTCTGGAAGCATCTGAGGAGTGGCTGGTGGCCTCAGGGGATGCCAAAACCACGGGGTGAGGGTGGTTGTCCATCTCTCCACCTGAGCCCTGCGGGCCTGGACACCTGCTGGAGCTGCACTTCCACCAGTGCAGATCTGATGGCAGCACTTCCAAATGACCTCCGACATCGAAACACTGCCATGGAGCAAACCCAAAACTGGAGAAGGGGGAGGGAGAGGCCAACCACTCGTGGGACCAACCATCACCATTATCAGATCACGAGTTCTGAGCTGCACAGCTCCCCCGGCCACAGGCCCTCAGGGGTTAAACACTGGCACAATCCCTGGCTCCTAAAATGCAAACGTCCTCCAGGCTCACAGCCCTGAGAGCTCGGGAGCTGCTGTGAGTTGGTGGGCGCAGCATCTCCCCACACATTCAGCTCATCATCCCCTTTGAGGGGGGGGTCTGGCTGCTTAAAAAGGAGGGGAATGCTCATGGATGTGTTTCTTCTGCTGCTGTAGGTGCCCAAAATGCTGTCAGATGTTGTTATGGCCGATGGCAACACCTCAGCATCTGAAGTGCTCTGTGGAGAAGAGGCAGCCAGAGAGCGCTCCTTGACCGCGGCTGGTCGAGTGACAGGGCAGGCTGAGCAGCTCACGGGCTGTTTTCCAGGCAAAGCACCCTGCCAGAGTGCACTTTCCAGCCTAAGTGCCGAGGAAATGAAGTGCTTGGGCTCAAAATGATGTGAGGGACACGGCAATTCCATGGGGGGATCCCACTGGGTAAGTGTGGTCATCCCTGCTGGAGCCTTCCCTCCAGAGGTGAGGGAGACCTGCTGGAGGTGCTGTCTGGATGGGATGGGTGAATCATTCCTGTTTATCTCCACTGACCTCATTATGAGAGTGGGAAAACCCAGAGAAACTGTGGCTGCCCCACCCCTGGAAGTGTCCAAGGCCACGTTGGACAGGGCTTGGAGCAACCTGGGATAGCGGGAGGGGGGTGGAACAAGATGACCCTGAAGGTCCCTTCCAACCCAGACCGTTCCACGATTCTGTGACAGCAGAAGAACCAGCTTTTCCTGTCTAATCCATCTTCCCTGGACTCAGCGCTGCTGAGGCCACCCCTGGAGTGCCGTGTCCAGTTCTGGGCCCCTCAGTTCAGGAAGGACATGGAGGGGCTGGAGCAGGGGCAGAGAAGAGCAACCAGGCTGGGGAAGGGACTGGAGCACAAGTCCTGTGAGGAGAGGCTGAGGGAGCTGGGGNCCCCCTGACAGGAGGGGGGAGCCGGGGGGGTTGGTCTCTGCTCCCAGGAACCAGCAGTAGGACAAGAGGGCTCGGCCTTAAGCTGTGCCAGGGGAGGTTTAGGTTGGATATTAGAAAGAAATTCTTCCCAGAGAGAGGGATCAGCCATTGGAATGGGCTGCCCAGGGAAGTGGTGGATTCTCCATCCCTGGAGGTGTTCAAGATGAGGCTGGACGTGGCACTGAGTGCCATAGTCTGGGAACCACGGTGGTGTTGGATCAAGGGTTGGACTTGATGATCTCCGAGGTTCTTTCCAACCCCTCTGATTCTATGATTCTATGATTCCCTGGGCACCAAAAGGCATCACCAGGGCTGCTCACACAAGGCAGGATCCCACTGCAAAGGCAACCGAGAGCTTCGTGCTGAGCTGTCAGCAATCAGCAGTGCTGATGTTCCACATCTCGCTCACAGGTCACACTGCACGTCACTGAGTCAGGAAGTGCAGCTATTTCCAGATTTAGGAGAGAAAAAAAAGCGAGGCAGAGAGAGCTGCAGCAGTTTGCCCCAAATCCCCGGGGAGTCGGAGTCACGAGTGATCTGCTCCCTTTGCTCTCCAGCCTTCAGCCCCACACTGCAGATGCTCTCAAAAAGTGCCCTGGCTGTGGGGGTCCTTCTGCCACCCAAGTCTGAGAGGAGAAACTACAGCAAAATAAAAGCTCTGGCTGCAAATATCCCTATTTATCTCATGTAGAGTTTTGCTTGCTCTTCACCCTGTTTCCACCTTCCTTTTGCTGCCAGGATGGCAAAACATGAGCAGCAAGATTCAGTCTGTCACGCTTTCAACAGCCCAGGCCCATCTATAGGTGACCCCAGGGGCACCAATCTAAGGAATAATCGCTTTGGGGTTTTTTTTTTTGGTAGCAAATTGCTGTGGGGGCGGGGTGGGGGGTGGTGTGATTCCTCAGCTCCTGTGAGCGATTGCAATTCTCACCCGGAGGTGAGAGACTCAGAGGTGAGAAATCCTCAACCTGACAGCAACCAGGAGCCTTAGGGCAGCAGAAAGCAGAGCAGTGACGGACCTCGGTGTCCTTCAGCCTCTTCCACGTGGATGCTCATCCTGATGTCACCCCAAAATGGCTTTTCCATCACTGCCAGGAGGAATTTAGTGCTTGGACTTTGCTGCCCCCAGCTCAGAGGTCTCCACCACCCCGTGATGCCAGACACCGACAGATTATCCCCAAGTACCTTCTCGACAGACAACTTGGGAGAAAAGGTTATTTTTGGGCACCTTGGAGTTCGAGCAAATCCAGCCCATGGTGGGTTTTTTTGTTGTTTTTTTTCCTGGGGCAGATGTAAAAGGAAAAGCATCGCTTGGGAAGCGCTTTGTGACTCGGGGTGGTATTTTTATAACCTCAGAAATCATCTTGCACAAACACTTCCTTCTTTTTTTTATTTTTTTTATTTTTTTTTTCGCTCCAAAAGGCAGCGAGAACAGGGCGTGGTTCAGCCAGGCAGACTTGTCATCCGAGGGAGGGAAACTCTCCGGCTCCAAAGGGGCCACCCAGGAAAAGCCAAGGGCGTTCTGCAACCCTGGGAGGGTCCAGAGAACCAGCCGAGCTGCCCCGAGGGATCCCTTCCCATTTTGTCCTTCTCCCCCACGGTTTTTTTTTTTTTCGTAGGAAAGAGAAAGCGAGTGACACATCTGCCCTCTCAGCTGAAGAAGAAACCGAGGTCTCTTTTTTTCCTTCCCATAAATGTCATGAGTCACCCGGCAAAGTGTTCCTCTTGCATCACTGAGGAATCAGATCCACGGGGCGAAGTCTACCAGCTCCATGTCGACTCTGGCCTCCACGCGACGATGATAATGAAATGATGTCTCATAGCTGATATGTCACAGCTGATTATAATGGAATAACTCACTTTGCATCCCAACTGGCACCTCCACCGGCTGGATTTTCGCTGGGGAGGGTGAGTGATGGGACGGTGGAATGAGCAGCTCTCCCCCCAGCCCTGTGAGCTGAAGTGAGGAGTTGCTCTGGGTTAAAAATAAAGCAAAAAAAAAAAAAAAAAAAAAAAAAAGGAGAGAAAGGTTATTTTTAACTCAGAGCAGAGCCCTGATCTGGTTCACCACCCGGGCACAGAGACAAGGCTGTGAAACGAGAGGCTGCTCAGCTCAGCTGAGGCCAGGAGGGGACTTGGGGATGGGGGAAAATTTCATTTAATGTTTTTTTTCTGTCACCTTGAGAGCACCTTCCCTGTATGATATCAGCCAGTTCAGGGGCACACAGAGTGAGACCTCCCAGCTCAGCTCCCGCCCCAAGGCTCGCCCAAAACGTCCCCACCCCGCAAGCGCAGAGGAAGATATTCCAGCAAAACCTCCAAGCATTTCAAATTTCCCTTATTCCCCTTAAATCCCACTTTGCATTTTAGCCTGAACTCGGTGTCTCTTAAACCGGGTCCTGAGCGACGCCTCAAACGGGTCACAGAGCCAGGGCTGCACCGAAGGGACGGGGACATCTGTGATCCCAGTGGGAGCTGCCCGTGCCTGGACAGGGAGGTGGGCAGCAATCTGTCCCCTGGAACAACCATCCCCTTCCTGAAATCCCCCGTTTCCAGACAGGTCAGGTTGTGCAGAGCAGGAAAAAGCGATTAATTCCATTTCTCTTTGCCACCACTGCCCCAGACCGGCTGCTTTTTGGACTGTCTGGGGAGATTTAAAGCAATTTAGGTGCTTTCTTAAGTAACATCATCATCATCATCATCATCATCATCATCATCATCATCATAATTTCTACTTGCTCTGCACAGGGATGTGCCTGCCTGGAAGAAGCACAGAGATCATCTCTCCTCCCGCCCCAGCTCCCTCCTGGCATTTCCCAGCCCTGTTCCTCCCATCCCTCTTGCTCGTGACCCAGTTTTTTTTTAGGAAAAGAAGCTTTTGGGCTCATGTCCATCTGTCTGTCTGCCTTCTCTGTGTAAGATTTTCAGCTGCTGGGTGATTTCAACCCCATTTGACAGGGGATGGAGGACTTTGAGGCGTTCAATTCCTGGGATCATCGGGGGAAATCTGAAAATTAGGGAATTTTGTTGGCCTCCTGCTGTGTTTCAAAATTCCTCTTCCTGTCTTTAGCAAAGCAAGTGTTCAGTATTTGGCCTGGGACAGCACATGACCTCAATTTATCTTACAGTTATCCCAAACCAGAAAGGAGGTAATCCTAAATTTATCGTGCCCAGTTGTTTCTACACCGATCTCCTGAGATCTGGAACCTTGGGAATCATCTTTTCTCCATGTGGAGTTCACAAGTTGCTGTGTTGACCTGCTCCCTCTCACCTGCGTGAGGTAAAATAAATAAATTTTAATTTAAATAATTAAAGTGGTATTTAAATAGTGAAAATTAACTGTTAAAAGGTAAAAAAAAAAAATTAAAAGGATACAAAATTGAAAGGATTTTCCTTGCATAGGGAAACTGAGGCGTGGAGGGTCTGGAGCAGCACCCAGCACCCCCCATCCTATAGATCCTCTTCTTTTAGGCTTTTCCAGCCCCAGAAAGAGTAAAAATTTTGCCAGATCCTCTCTGTTTTGTCTCAGAAGTGAACAGAATTGGGAGCAGAGCCTGGGAAAGGGGGTCATCCCTGCAGTCCTGCTTTATTTTGGACAAAAAAGCTTTAAGGATATTCTTTGGATGTGTGGATAAGCAGCTGATGCTGGAGGTGGGGAGCACGTTGGGACTATGGGATGTGCAGGAATTCCACAGCAGGGCAACGTTAAATTTATATTGAGAGTTGGACTTGCTGATCCCTGTGGGTCCCGTCTGGCTCAGAATGTTCTGTGATGGGGAATAAGATCCTATATAAGGCAGGAGAAGATTCCCGACAGACAGCCCGACACGGGGCAATCCTACACGGTGTGGGTGCTTTATGGCACGGATGCTGCCTGGCAGGGATGCCACACACATTCCCAAACACCCTGACAAGGGGGACAACCCCTCAGAGCCCTTGCAGGTCCCCCCAAAAGCAGTGCCTGTCCCAAGCCCCAAACACACACACACACATCCCCTCCAGCCTGGCACGTGCCAACCCTCCAGCAAAAGCCTGCCAAGTCCATGAGGCATCCCACATCCATCCCACATCCATCCCGCATCCATCCCGCATCCATCCCACATCCATCCCACATCCATCCCACATCCATCCCACATCCGTCCCACATCCGTCCCACATCCATCCCACATCCATCCCACATCCATCCCACATCCATCCCACATCCATCCCGCATCCATCCCACATCCATCCCACATCCATCCCACATCCATCCCACATCCATCCCGCATCCATCCCGCATCCATCCCACATCCATCCCACATCCATCCCACATCCATCCCACATCCGTCCCACATCCGTCCCACATCCATCCCACATCCATCCCACATCCATCCCACATCCGTCCCGCATCCGTCCCGCATCCGTCCCGCATCCGTCCCGCATCCGTCCCACATCCGTCCCGCATCCGTCCCATATCCATCCCGCATCCATCCCGCATCCGTCCCGCATCTGTCCTGCATCCATCCCGCATCCGTCCCGCATCTGTCCTGCATCCATCCCGCATCCGTCCCGCATCTGTCCTGCATCCATCCCGCATCCGTCCCGCATCCGTCCCACATCCGTCCTGCATCCCGGCATGGAGTGAGGCTGCATGCCATGGGCAAGAGCCCAGGGTGGTTCACTGGCTGCTCTGGGAAAGGGGAATGGCACAGGAAAGGGGGAACGGTGCAGGGAAGGGGAGGGAATGATGCAGGGAAGGGAGAGTGATGCAGAGAAGGGGGAAGGGTGCAGGGAAGAAGAAGGAATGGTGCAGGGAAAAGGGGAACAATGCAGGGAAGGGGAATGGTGGGAGAAAGGGAGAAGAGTGCATGAAAGGGAGAACAGTGTGGGGAAAGGAGAACGGTGCAGGAAAAGGGGGGAACGGTGCAGGGAAAGGGGAATTATGCAGGGAAAGAAGAACAGTGCAGGGAAGGCGGGAAGGATGCAGGGAAGGCGAAGTCACAACGCAGGAAGAGGGGGAACGGTGCAGGAAAAGAGAAGAAACGGTGCAGGGAAAGAGGAATGATGCAGGGAAAGGAGAATGATGCACGGAAGGGGAATGGTGCAGGGAACGAAGAATAATGCAGGGAAAGGGGAACAGTGCAGGGGAGGTGGAGGAGCGGCGCAGGGCAGGGGAAGGGACGGTCCCCCTCGCGCCCATTCCCGCACTCCCGCATTCCCGGGGGTCCTGGTCCCGCACTCCCCCAGCTCCCCATCCTGTCACGCGCCGGCGGGGGTGGGCGTGGTCACACGGAAGGCCACGCCCCTAAGCATTGGGCCCCGCCTCCGTTGTTCAGACCACGCCCACCACACCTTCCCCGCGCCGCCGCTCCCCGCAGTGGCCACGCCCACCCCCCCCATCTGACCGCGTCCTCTC
>VXAY01004189.1:192623-210248 GCA_013399855.1 Oxyruncus cristatus
GGGGGGGGGTGTGACGGGCCTTTCGGTTCCCTGCTGGAGGGGTGGGATATACTGTGGGAAAGGGTGGGAAAGGGGGATCGCTCCGGCTCGCCAGCAGCTGCACAAGGCCCCGCTCCCTCTAGCGATGGGATTAGATGGGATGGGCTCGTCCTCCCTTCCCCAAACTCGCTCATTCCGGCCTCTGCCCCGCCCGGGGACGGCTCCGAGGAGCAGGGAGAGGCATTTCCTCCTTTTCCCCGTGCCCCCTGAAGCCCTCCTGTGGAGGGGAAATGAGGCTTGGGTGAAGCTCCTGGGGCGCAGAGGTTTTGTTTTCCCCCCGCCCCTCTAAGCCCTTGGCTGCTGAGTTGGTGTTTCTGCTGGGCCGAGGAGTTTGAGCTTTATCCTGGAGCAAACAGCTTTGTTTGCCTGACGTGGCTCGGGGTTGACGGTCTGGGAGATCAGCTTTCCCTGCTGCCGGTAGGAGGATATTATATTCTGTCTGAAAATACTCCGTCCTGCCCCTGCGAGTGCCGAACGTGATAACTTGGGGCTGATAAACCCGCGGGGGATGAAGCGATAGCCCAGCTCTGCGCCGGCTCAGAGCGGCTGAAAACTCGGTGTCGGGTCGTAAAACTGCCCAAATGTTGTTGTGTTTGACATTGACCTTGTGGCTCTGCCGCCCTGCTCTTTGCCAAAACAAATTCCACAGGTTGATTAGAGTCCTCAGCCAGAGGTCTGGTGTTGAAATTGTGGCTTTGTCAATAACGAAGATTCCAGCTATTTGTTGGGTACTTTAAGCTTTGTCTCGAGAGGCTCACGGCACCCCTTTGCAGGGTACTCCATTAACCTTATTTTTCAGGCAGAGAAATCGAGGCAAAGGTGGATTTTCCAAGGTCATTCAACAAGGTTGTTATTTCTATTTTTGCTGCTGATTTGGAGCACTTCTGCAGGAAAAAAAAAAAAAGGAAGTATGGCTGAACGGGGAGGACTGCTATTTTGCTTTTATTCATGAGGTTTACAACTGAATTAAGTACAAGTACAGCCTTATGGATAAAGGGGTTCTCTGAAGGGAAAGTTTGTGGGTTTGATACACCGATTTCCTCTGTCCCAAACACGTCTGCAGTGCTGGAGAGCCCTGTTGGGCTGCTTTCCCTGCTGGAATAATTGCACTGGGTGAAAGGGTGAGGAAACTCACCTCATCGGAACCTCCTCAGCTCCAACTCAGCTGCTTTGCCAGGTTTGTTGGTGCTTCTCCCCAGGTGGAACATCAGCAGCGAAAATGACTCGGGCGGAGCTGTGTCCACTCAGAACCCTTCGTGTTTGTGATGTAAATCCTGCTAAAAGGCAAACATCTTCACGTGGATTTCACTGCTTGGGTTTTGTTTTTTTTTTTTTTTTTAAGGTTTCTTGGTTGTGAAATGGCTGGAACATGGAAGGGACTGGGCAGGAGCAGTGCTGGGTGCTGAGTTCTCATGAGTGTTACTCATGCTGACCAAGAGGAGGGGGGAGGACCAGTCGCAGCTTTTCCAAGGCAAACCGAGTGTGTGTGTGGGAGTAGGGGCTGGATTTTAGTCCTGGTAATTCTCCAAATTGTGCTCCAAGCTGTTCTAAGCGGCAGCATTTCCACAGGTAATTATCAGATAAGCCATTGGTGACATGAATTGGGGGAAGGAGGAAAAGCTCACAGCCCAAGATCCCATTTAAATCTGCAGTGGTGAAGCTGAAGGAGCCACCTTTACACATGCCAGCAGCTTTTTGTCCTAAAACAACTTTTCGTTTTTGAAGATTGACTTTTCAAGCAGCAACTTTTTTGGGTCTCAACAGCCACCCAGATTGTTTTACAGTGGATAAATTCGGTGAACTTGAGTTAATTTTATCCGAAAAGGAATAGTTCCGATTTCTTTTCTTAGAAGTCTCTTGGAAGTTTTGCTCCTGGAATGCTACAGAGCTTGTGTCGGAGCTGCTGCTGTCCTCAGCCATCATTCCCTTTCTTTAACTGATGAGTAAAGAAGTTTATAATCGGCTTCCTACTACAGCAGCTGTTTTTCTGTGTTATTCAGCATTTTTGTCTTTCTGCTTGCGAGGGTCCGATTTTATTCCTTGTTTTTAACACGCGCAAACATCGGGGGCTGTGCTGCTGCTTCTGCTGAGGTTTCAGTTCTGGTGAACCTCTAACACAGCTCCTGTTCCCTCCCAGCTCCCTGTGCAGGCTCTGCCATGACATTTTCCCCCCAGCCAAACCCCAGTGTCGTTGCTGGAGCTCCTGTGTGAGTTCTTGCCATTTCTACTATGAGTGTAAATGTTGACTTAGTGCCCAGTTACCGGGAATGAATAACAGGATATTTGGCTTACAGTTGAAGGCTTTTTTAACTCGGGAACAGCTCAGCCTCACAGAAACAACTTCATATTTATCTGAAAAGATATTCTTTGTAATGCCCAGTTCTCACAGCAGTGTGCCCGGTGTTAAACTGGTGAACACAAAGGCACAGGCCGCTCCTGGGTGTCACAGCTGCATTGTTGGCACCAGGTTATTTCCTGAGCAGCTACAGGGAGGTGATGGATTTGACTCCCTCTGTGCTTTTCCACCTGTCAGCCTGTCCTTTAAATAAACTATTTTTCAGACCAGATCCATGTTTTTCCCGTGGGCTGGTTTGTGTGCTGTTGAGTTCTGCTAGTGTGGAACTCCTTAAAATAGTTGGAGATTTTGTGCTGAAACAGCAGGAGTTTGTTTTCCCTGCTTGAAGGTGAGAATAAGGGAATAAGTCTTGGGTTTTGAGTATTGAGCCAAGCAACCCTCTCTCTTTGGTGCTTTTTATTCTGACCACTATTTTAGGAGAGAGTTCATGTGTCTGAGAAATAGGCACAACCCCAAAGGAAAATATGCTCTTTTGTCCTTGTTTTGATCTTGTGAGTGGAACTATTTTCTGTTTTCCTGCCATTCCATTCCCAGTTCTCTCAGGAGAATGTTACAGCACGTGGAAGATGCAGGATCTGGGTAACGTGTGTGAACAGCAAACAATTCAACCTGCTTGGGTTAAACGAAGGTGCTGCAGAAGGAGATTTCCTTTCCCCTGGCTGCTCACTTGGGGGTGGCATGTTCTCCATCTGCCTCAAACCTGCAGACACTTTTGGAGGCTTTTTGGTTGCTGCCTGCCAGCCTTTGGTGGCCAAATCCAAATTATTCCTCTCTAGGTGCAATTGCAGTTATGGATCTTTAACTGGTATTTCCCATGATGCTTCAATGCTGGTACCTTTCCTCTGACCTCCCCTGAAACTCAAATAACAAGGTCATGATCCTTCAGGACACTTTTTCCTTCTCAAGCTTGGCAGAAACACCAGTTTCTGGTGGGAAATCGTTGCAGTGAGTGGTCAGTGTTGATCTCCAACACTCCTCCAGTTCTAATAGTTAAAATTATAAAGGAGTTGGGACTTACTATTAATTAAGGTTCTTGCCATCACCTTTATTACAGCAGTGTGTAATTAAGTGCAGGACAATCACCTGGTGAACACAGAACCTGCTTGTTAGCTACTCTGGAATTTTGCACCTGGTCTGTGCCTAGTGATGTTCATATAGTCTAAAATAAATCAAAATTAAGGTAAATTTCAGAGCCAAGCCCCCCGAGTGAAAGAGTTTGGGTTGATAAATAGTTTGTCTCTTGAGGTATCAGATGTGGAAAGCCAGTAAACAACATCTAAAAATAGTTGAATATATCTTTATTGGAATAATGTATTGGGCCATCCCAACTGTATATAAAGAGGTGTTGTGATCAAGAGCATTTTTCAAAATTTGCTGTAACAGAGCACTTTAATCTGTAAAGAAATTACTCCAAGTTCAAAAGAACACATCATTGCTGAAGCCTGTTCCTGCTGAGTGGGGGTGTGAACACTGGGGCTCTGGATAATTCCTGAATTTTAGCAGTGTGCTATTCTCGTTGGATCACTTCTCACATTCTCTTTTAAATCACACTTTATATTGTGAAGAACAAGCTGCTCAGTTAGATTTGCACTTTGAATTATTTGCCAGTTGTTCTTGCATGTAACACCAGGAACAGCTGTTGGGGTTGGGTGTTGTGTTTTGTTTTTTTGGTTTTTTTTTTTTTTTTTTTTTTTTTTTTTTTTTTTTTTTAAGAAAAGGCTTTCTCACTTCTTATTTTCCAGTTAGTTTGGTGATCTCTTGTAGGAATGTTTTGCTTCTCCTGACAATTTAATTTAAGACCTTCTAGAATGCTGTGAATAAAAAACATGAGACAGGGCAACTAATGAGAACTGACTGCATTTCAGATCAGTATTTCTGTGAAACAACAAATTGATGCATTTTTGTTCCCCTCTGACTGATACAAAGGAATTATGCATTTGGGGGGTTTCTAACTGTTTTAAGACATGGAGTTAATGCTTAGCCCAATGTCAAGTAGATTTTCCTTTAAATTGACAGGTATTTTGGCGGTAAATCGTTGGCTTCATAAACACACCAGTTTTACTTGCCAGAGGTGTCCAAGCAAATAGAATAAGGTGCAGAAAGCTACTGGGAAACAGCTCTTTGGTAAACCTGCAGCTGTTGGGGCGGGTTAGCTTGTGCTTTAATATTTTGTCTGATTCAAACCATGTGGCCCAATGTGTCAGTGGTGGTGTCACCGTGTTTATCTCTCCTTGAAATGGGAATTTCAAACGTGATATGAAGGTCCCAGGGAAACAGAACTGCCCCCAGAGACAACAAGTGCCCTCTGTACCTCTGTACCTCAGTGTCCCGTGAGGGGAGGGACAGAGAATGGAGCTTTCCTTGACTGATCTTATCACGGGAATCATAAAATCCTAGAGTGGTTTGGTTGGAAGGGATCTTCCAGATAATGTTCTTCCAGCCCCTGCCATCTTCACGGTTGCTGGGATTTTCCAGCTGCCAAAACTCTTGGGCCCAGCAAGTTTGGTTATAACACTTGCAAAGTCTGGAGCATTATTTTTTTCACTGTGGGAGCTTTATGTGGTAAGTTCTGATACAGAGCAGTGAAATAAATGGATTTCTGTACTGCAGGATAATTTGACTGAATTGGCAACCTCTGCCTGAGCCTCTGATTTTGTTTGTGATAGGTCAGAGTTTTGGCTCAGTGATCTTGGAGGTCTTTTCCAACCATAAAATCTGTGATTCTGTTCAAAGAACTGATGTAAACCCGAATGAAATCATGGCGTTTGCCAGAACTCCTGCCTCAAGGAAGTTGAATCTCTACATGAAAAGCACTTTTCCAGAGGTGTAAAATGAAGTTTCAATGGAAATTTCAAGGTGTGTTGTATCTCTTTGATGACCTTCATAAGCCTTCTGATCGTGCTCCTGTGGGCTCACCCGAAAAGTTTGGAGGTCAAGCAGCAGATTTGACTCCTCACGATAAGCAGCCTGAACGAGGTGACATTAAAATGCATTAACAGACGTTTAACTATAAAATGCTGCGGACGATTAAAGCGTTTAATGCTCTGTGGCCCTGAGTTATTCCTCAGAGCTCTTGTTCTAACCACCTACAATTAATAAAAGCAAATTCTGCTTCTCCTCCTGGGCCGTATCACTTAAACAACCATCAGGCCGCTGCTGTTGCAGACACTCATTCATTTTTAACTCATTACACCGAGCCTCTCTGCAAAGGGCTGTCTGTTCTCCTAATTGCTGTCTAAATGTATCACTTACTAGAAAACAGGCTGAAAATACTTTGTTTCCTGAAATGAAACTGTAACTTATCCATTGAACGCCTGTCCTGCCCTTAAGTAATGGTACATTGTATCTCAGCCGAACCTGCCCGGCAGGTTTTTACTGCTGCTGAGCTGGAGGGCGGTGTGTTAAAGTGCTGCAGGGAGAGACTAATCACCCGGACAGCTCAGATTTGGGGTGATCTGGCATTGGTGAGGGGTCCTGAGCTGCCGTTTCTAGGAGGTGAAGTTGTGCTGAGGGAAAACACAGAGCTCTTCGAAAACACTCCTGTGTTGTTTATTTAAATGTTCCCTTTCATACGCAAATCTCCCCGCTTAGCCTGATGGATCCCTCTTTTGAGGATGCGCTCGAGTACTACAAGCAGCTCACAAGCCGGAGTCTTTTATGTTTTCAGGAATTTTACTCAAAAAAGATCAGGTTAGCAACTACAGACAACATTTGGGTGGAGGGAAAGAGGAAGTTCAGCTTCGGTTCGGAATATTGGCGAGTTGTGATATAGACTGCAAAGGTTGAAAATGCCTGAAGAGTGACAGGATTTTTTTTTTATTAATTTAAAAGACTCTTAAATTTCCTCATATTTTAAGACTGTCCAGGCAATGGGCTGAGATGAGAATTAAAGTTTAACCCTGGAGTGCAGTGGGATCCCGTGATCCCTCAGCTGAGCTGCATTAGCAGGCAGTGAAGTCCTGGGAAGCAGCTCTGGGCTGTCGGGGCAGTTTCTGCTGTGGCAGCGTCTGTGTGTGACACTGCAGGGACAGGAGTGTGGAGCACAAACCATGGGAATGATTTCCTGTCTGTGGGAATAGACAACTGTGTCCAACTGCTGGTCAGAGGATGAAGCCTCTCCTTTGTCCCAACCACATCCAACAAGTTACCAGTGCGAACCACACCAGTTTGTGGGAGTTCTGCGGGTGGATTTCTCCTGGTATTTTTCTTTTAGCAGTGATTCAATTACTTTTTTAGTCAACATCTAAACACACTTGTGTTGCCAGGGGTGGGTGGGCTGTAAACTGCACTGTGCTGCCTATAAAAATAAATGGGACTTTCTGTAATGCCACCTACCCTGAAGTACCAAATACGTTACAGAAGTGGTTTGGGTAGCAGGACTGTGGAAGAGAACAAGAGGGAAATGGAGCCCAAGTGCTTAACTGTATCTTAGCTTCTTATTCTTCACAGAAAGTAAAAATAGGAGGGAGGATGGGTGGTATAAAAGCAGCTTCAGTGGAGAAGGGCAGACTTGACCTGGAAACAGCTGCCAGGAAAACAAGGATCTAACGGGATTCACTGCTGTTGGTGCCAAGTATAAGCAACTTGTCCAGTAGTCTGGGACTTCTCCAGGGTGTGGAAAGATGTTGTGGATGTAAATGGCAGGATTTTGCTCAGTTACCCAATTACTGTGATCAATCCAAGCATTTGATAACCTGTTATGCTTTTAAACACGCAGAAACAGAAGAAAGGCCTCCTTTGTAAGGTTCTCTGGCCACAAAAGCTCATACACTCGTTCTGAAGAGTTACCAGAGCTCTGGTAAAAGGTCGTGGTTCAGCCCTGGCTGTTGCTTTGCAGATGAAGCACAAGATAGAGGTGGCATGAGCAGCCAGACAAAGGGAAGCTTTACAGCTCCCTCCCCTCCAGCCCGGGGAGAGCTGCTGCTCTGGGCTGGGCGATTCCCTGCTGTGTGAGTGAGCTGGAGAAAGGGGGACTCCAGCAACAGTTTTCTCTGCTTCCTAGTTAACTTTCCTGTTTATACAGCCTCCATGTGCTCAAGTGGGAGTGGAATATCCATGGCTGTGCTGCAGAAATGTGAAGGAAATGGTGGAATCACAGACCTTTTAAACTTCTGTTTGGTTTTAATCCACGGGCTGTCCTGTCTGGTTTGGGCAGGAGTTTAGTTTTAAAGTTTTGGTCGTGTTGAACTTCCGTCCTATAAAAGAAATGACCCTTTGACTCGAGTTGCTTCAGCAGGTTGATGTGGAGGTTGATGTCATTCAGGAACTCTGGAGTGGACTCTGAACTTCCCTGTGCTTGGACATGTGACTGGGTTAATGTTCCAATATTTAAGTTTCGGGTTACCAGTTGTGTCCAGCAGAGCTTCCTGAGGAGGACAGAGCTGCATAGACCTTTCCCAGTGTGGAGTGAGGAGGCCTCGGACATCGGTAGGACAGAGCTACGGTCTGCCGGATGAGGTTTTTGTTGTGTGCTTTTCAACCCAAAGTTGCTTAAATGGTCTTAAACGGATACTTTGCTAAGTGTTATTTCTAGTGAGAGTTTTGCTTCGAGCAGGGCTTCATCGTGAGATAAAGAGGATGTTCCAGAGATGGCTCAAACTTCCTACTGTGCTTTAAACTGATTTGATTTACGGGGAATTCATTCTTTGAATGTTACACGTCTTGGCTGTGTGTTTAGGACAAGGGGGCACGGTCTTAAGCTCTGCCAGGGGAGATTTAGGTTAGATATTAGAAAGGAATTCTTTACAGAGAGGGTTGGAATGGGCTGCCCAGGGAAGTGGTGGCTTCTTCCTGGAGGTTTTTAAGATGAGACTGGATGTGGCACTGAGTGCCATAGTCTGGTAACCACCATGGTGTTGGATCAAGGGTTGGACTTGATGATCTCCGAGGTCCTTTCTAACCCGTCTGGTTATGTGATTCTGTATCTTGTGTCTGAAGCTTGAATTTTCAGTTGGGCTCGGTCTCTTCTTTTTAAACTGACACCCAAGAGCAGCAGTGAAGGTGTGAACGGTCCCTATCACCCTGTAACGACTCTGCGAAGTTTCCAGGCTGCTTTTTCTATTAGTTCTCTTGGTGATTTCGAGCCCTCTCTGAACTCTGCAGGAGTAAGTTTGGAAAGAATGGGAGTTTGTGTGGAGGGAGTCCCATCCCAAGGGCACAGGGAAGTCTGAGGGCTGGAACGGCGGCAGTTTCTGCAGACCCCAAACAGGAAGCTGCTGGTGACGTTAATCACTGTAATCACCCAGGAGAAGTGTCGGCTGTGAAGGAAAGGAACATTCATTCCTGAATCCGCTCTTTTAATGCAGCTGTTAATTTCTGATAGTTAAGTCTGATTAATCAAGTTTGCTTCCTACAGGAGGTTTCCCCCTGATGCTGATGGAAGTAACACTGCCCTGTGTTTGTGCTGCTCACAGGCCATTTCCTCAGGGCTGCGGAGGAAGGAAACTGTTCTGAGTGGGAGAGAATCCAAGATGTATTCCCAGTTTCCTTCACAAAAAGGGGCACCAGCTATTGCAGTGCTAAGCAGAAACTGTTTTTATCTGCAGATCAATTAGAAAAAGTTTAATAGTGACGCTTTGGCTGCAGATAAATTGTGCCATAACAATGGGCGAGAAAGCACCTCAAGTGGTCAGTTGCATGAATTTTGCAAGACAGAGTTTGAGAACAGCATTTAGTGCTAAAGCCTCTGAAAGAATATCTGCAATATTTAAAGCACGCAAAGCCTGGTGGTTTCATGAGCACTAAGTTTTGGCATATCTTAATTTTTGTGTTGCTTCAGTATGGGAGAAAATCATGTACAGTTGTGTCTGGGGTGTCTGTAAATGATTCAGATTGTCTCTTGCTTGGGTTTTTGTGTGTTTTCATGCCCTGGTCAGAGCACAGCTGTCGGTAACCCCTGAGTGATGCTCTGATCTTTTCCCTCCAGACTTCACTGGCCAGTGAGGACATATCTCAACCATGGGAAATATTTTTGCAAACCTCTTCAAAGGCCTTTTTGGCAAAAAAGAAATGCGGATTCTGATGGTTGGCCTGGATGCTGCAGGAAAGACAACTATTTTGTACAAACTTAAACTTGGTGAAATAGTAACTACTATTCCTACTATAGGTAAGACTTTCACGTTTCTATAGCTGGTTGCTTTGAGATTTGGGTCTTACTGTTTACAGCACTGTCTGATCTCAGCTGCCACTCTTGGTTTAAGTGGCTTGTCTGGCAGAACAAACACTTGCCAAAGCACAGCCAAATGTTCTGCCGTGGCAGGGCATTATGTGACTGCTCTTCTGCTGGTCACTTGTGGAACGAGCCTTTATGGGTCACAGAAGGGCAGTTTGTCTCCTAAGCGAGTTGTGCCATCATGTAAATTAGACTGAGAAGCAGAGGGTGACACCTTTTTTTTTTATCTCTTTTGGTTTTTTGAGGGTGATCAGAGACCTGATTGGCAGCTCTTAAAGCCCTGGGTTTTTTATTTTTTGAAGCAGCCTAGTTTGCTCTGCATTTTGTAGC
The DNA here is from genome assembly GCA_013399855.1 of Oxyruncus cristatus. Lineage (NCBI taxonomy): Eukaryota > Metazoa > Chordata > Aves > Passeriformes > Cotingidae > Oxyruncus > Oxyruncus cristatus. The sequence goes on from VXAY01004189.1 coordinate 202,520, forward strand.
TGCTCAGGTAGCACTTCGAGCTGCTCATTGGTTCGATCACAGTGTGGGGGTGATGGTGGGAGTCCCAGACAACCCACATTTTTCTGCTTTGGGAGCTTTACTGTAGAACTCTGCTTATTTAAACTAATTTAAATTTTAAGGTAACTTTTTTAAAGGCTGACATTCTGAGTGTGACTTGCTAAATACAATGGGCCGGCTATGTTTAACTGAGATTTGTGCCACCATTTCTATTTTAGGTTTCAATGTGGAAACAGTAGAATACAAGAACATCAGCTTCACAGTGTGGGACGTGGGCGGCCAGGACAAGATCAGACCCCTCTGGCGCCATTATTTCCAGAACACACAGGGTGAGTCTTACTCTTAAATGACAGTTTTCCACAATCTAAAGGGTTTTTTTAATGCCCTTACTAAGATAATTCTGCAAGTTTCTTGTAAGGGGAGTGGAAATATTTATTATAAAAGGGTGTGTGCTGCTCGGGCTCTTCTCTTAAGCCACTGCAGGTTCAAAGAGGGATGGGAAGAAATCCAGAAACCAGTCTTCCTTGTCCTTGTGACTCAGAGGGAGCTCAGAACTTTGCTTTCCTTCTCTCAGAATCACAGCTCTCTGCCCTCACTTCAAAGCAGAGTCTTTACTACACGCTCTGCAGCCCCAGGAACTGAGAGCTTGTCACTCTTTCACTGCTGTGCCTTTGTAACGTGCCTGTCTTTGAGTCCTGTCACAGGGCTCCAGGAGTTGCTGCTCCCTGGAAAATACCAAGTGGTTATGTAGAGGAAGCACCCGAGTTCCCAAAACACACAAATTAACAGCTTTCAGCAACAACGGCCTTTCTCTGAGACATGGCATCACAGTAATAAGAAAACTCTATTTTTCTCATTTCTACTGGGTTGCTGTGCATTATTTTCTCTTCAGAGCTTAGTTCTGACCTCCAGATGTATTCATCATTTGTCAGTAACTTCAGATTAATGCTTATTCTGGTTGTTTCTTGCTAGGTCTGATCTTTGTGGTTGACAGCAATGACAGAGAACGTGTGAACGAGGCCAGAGAAGAGCTCATGAGAATGTTGGCAGAAGATGAGCTTAGAGATGCTGTTCTATTAGTGTTTGCTAACAAACAGGTATGCCCAAGAAACGGGTCTCTCTGGAATAACTCTTGAAAACATCTAAAATGCTCAGGAGGGCCAGATTTTGACCTTGACAGTTGTGTTTTCAGGGTAATAATAGATAAATTCTCAGTAAATGGTCATCCAGGTGTGTTGAAGGCAGCAAACCATAGATTAAATTCTCACCTGAAAGGAGCATCTTTCTAAAGAGTCTTGGCTGATAGAAATCCATGTGGTTTCAGCTTTAGGGAAAAATTTTACCAGTTTGATTTTTAAGGTTGCTGTGGCTCAAGTACAGCACCTGCCCAAGCTTCCTCCAAAGAGAGAGGAAGTCTGGAATGCCAGAACATCCCCGAATTCTTCACTGAGGGTGTTTGAGGGCTCTGCTGGTGTTGGGGGAAGCACTGGGCTGACTTCTTGTGTTGACCTGTGAGCTGAGAGTTCTGCCTTTGATTGCTTGTAAAGGTCTTGGCAGCTTAAACCAAATGTCAGGGACCTTAAACGTGTCTAGTAAAGGCAAAGAAGGAATAACATCCTGCTTCATCATTGCACAGGCTCAGTTGGGAAGGGTGAAGAATCCCTGAGTCGTGTCTAGGAGCAGGAAAGGTGGGCTGTAAACAGGAGCTGTGCTCAGCACAGTAGTAATTGGGGATAGAAGTTCATCTTAAATCGCAAGTGCAGTCACAGAAAAGATTTCCTGAGTGGAAAGCGGGTGAAACAGACCTGGAATTGTAAGCAGGTTTGGATCAGCAGTGTGGGGCTTGATGACTCGATCCAAGCATCAGCTGTCTCGCTTCCCTATGAAATATTCCACAATATTTGCTTTTGATCGTGGTGTTAAAGCTGTGAGGCTTTTTGTCAGCGCAGGAGAAATAGCTTGAATATCAAAGCAAGCCACTGAGTTCTTCCGAAAGAGCTCTCAGAACTTCTCTTAACTTTGGTTTTGATGCCTTTAAAGCTGCTGATCAAAAGGGTGGGGGCGACAATGACTGTTGTTCCTTCCCCCAGGACCTGCCGAACGCGATGAATGCAGCAGAAATCACAGACAAACTTGGACTGCATTCCCTTCGTCACAGGAACTGGTACATCCAGGCAACCTGTGCCACTAGTGGAGATGGTCTCTATGAAGGACTGGACTGGTTGTCCAATCAGCTCCGAAACCAGAAATGAAACCATAAACCTTCCTCTTCCCTCTTTTTCCACCCCTCCCTCTTATTTCCTCCTACTCGCCCTTCGCTTTACTCTAATGTGGCAAACTGTGCTACTTTGTGGTATTGAGTGCCGGAAGCTGTTTTCATTTCTTTTTTGTCACAGTATATATTGCATCATGCTGTAAATGTGGCAAATACAAGCCTGAAAACAGTTAGGTTTCTTATTTAATGTAAATAGTTTTTGTTTCCAATGAGGCAGTTTCTGGTACTCCTATGCAATATTACTCAGCTTTTTTTATTGTAAAGAATCAAGTCACTGTTTAGTACCTGGAAGGGATTTAATTGGGTTAATAACACAAAGGGTTGCCAGAGGTCCTTGTGCAGTAGAGCTGAATTCTATCTCGGTTGGGTTGTGAGATCTGTGAGATCCATTTTGGTGGTTGGTTTTTAACCTGAATTCTGTATTTTTTTAACTAGACAAGGAAAAGTAAAAACACTTCAGCACACAAACGTTTGACATCGCTTCTGCTGCTCCAGCTCTAACGTGGTGACTCTTGATTCTTTTGAAAGGGTGAAGCAATGACTGACACCCAATTAGCTTCATCTGCTTAACGAACAGATCATGACTGGTAGATCTCTGGCTCTTTCCGTAGCTCGTAGTCTGTGCTCATCTTCGTTCACAACCGTTAAAAGATTTGCTGGGCCTGGTTTAGATGAGCTTTGCAGACTCATGCTAAACATCTGACTTTAGGTTCAGGTGAGATTTCTCGTTTCCATTGGACTTGAATCATTTCCAGGAGTCGACATTTTTAGCCTGTCGTATTTGTCAAAAAGTGTTTTGTACTTTTCTTGTGCGTAAACCACTCCAGGAGGCAAAACCTTCCCACAGGATGCACAGCCTGTCCTAGTCCTGAGCTCTATAGGCAGAAAGTACTGTACTTAACGTAAGAATTGCCATGAAAAACACCAAACATCTACGTATAGTGTCTAGGAACAACAAACAAACAAACAGCATGAGAGTTTGGAGAGTCATTCCACTCTAGAAGTATTCAATCCCATTTTGGAACAATCCCATATCTGTATATGTGTGAAAACCCTTGGCATCCCTCATACTGCAAGGTTCAGATTTGCCATCAGAAAAATAAAAAAAAGACCTCTTTACTTTTCTTTTGTATTTTGATAAACACTGAAGAAGCTGGAGCTGTTAAAACTTTAACTCGAGGAACTATCAGAACTGGTTTATTTAGTGTTGTGGAAACCTTTATTGCTTTCAATACACAATTAGTAATCAACTGTTTTGTATACTTGTTTTCAGTTTTCATTTCGACAAACAAGCACTGTAATTAAAGCTATTAGAATAAAATCTCTTAACTATTTCATGTTTTTTATGCCTTGCTGTTCATTCGATCATCTTGGCAGAATCATGATATACTTGTTGAATAAAAAGTTTCATGAAACTTGCATTGGTATCTTGTTGTTTGTATCATCTTTGGGAAGGGCCGTGTGCTGGATCCAAACCCAACCACGGTTTGCATGGAAATTTGAGGATATCTCCTGTATTTCCCAAGTAATGTTATCATTCCTGGTTGGAATCCTGCAAACAGGTGAAGTGGTGGGTGATGGTGTTGGGCTCTGCTGGAGTCACTTCGTTTCCTCAAGGGATCCCTTGAGCTTCGTTAGTTGCCCCATCACTTCTCTCATTGGATTGTTCCTCCTGCTGATCCCATTTAATAACAGGATCTGTGAATTACCAATTTTGTGGGGAAAACAGAAATTCTGCCTTCCTAAATTCTCTGTTTTGCATTTTTCCCTTCTGCAGTCCCCTCTGGATCCGGGACAGAGCTCCTCCTCCCAGCTGATCCTCCTGCCTTCCCCTTCAGCTGCAGCTTCTCCTGGATGGTCACGCTCGGGCTGCCAGCCAGGAGCCGGCTGTTTTCCTGGCTGGAGCTGCAGCAGATTCCCCAGGACACAGGCTGGAAAGCTGGAGGATGAAAGGTCTATCATGCAGGGTAGAGAGTGAATTCCCAGCAGGGAATCCTGGGATCCTGGATGGGTGACAGGGACCGTGGCTTTAAAGGGTAAAAAGCGCTGGGCAAACAGGGATCCCAAACCTCCTGTGAGTCAGGTTGGTCTCCCTTTGGAACGTCAAGCTCTGAATCAGGATTTTTGCATCCCTAATAGGGCAGGAGGACCTCTCTCTATTCCTGTTCTGGGAGGGAATCGAACGTGGAGGGGCAGCCGGGATAGGATCCTGCTCCTCTGCACAGAGAATTTGCTCTGGAAAACACAGGGAATGTGCTGATGTTATGGGAGCTGTGGGAGCCGTGCTCTGCCCTCTGCTCTGGGCAGCCACAGGCTTTGCTCAGTTCGGGGCTGGACTGGCCCCTTGGGAATTTCGGCCACCCAGGGGAAAGGATCCTTTGCAGCAGCTGAGCAGGGAGGGTTTTGGGGTGAGCAGCCCTTCAGTGGGGCCTGGCTTCTTCACACCTCTGTCACCCTCAGTTTTGGCTTATCCATATTTCTTCAACTGTTTTACTCAGGTCTTGGAGCGTGAAATAGGAAGAGGGGAGAGCTGTGGAAAAAGAGGCAGGAGAAAGCTCAGGAGAGCTGAACTGCGCCGGGACAGCTGTGCCCCGGTCCCTCTGGCGTCGTGCTTGGCACATCAGCACCTCTGGCACTGGCTGGGACACGTGAGTCCAGCTCTGCCCAGAGCATCCGTCCCCTCTGGGAGATGAAGGCAGGGAAAGCGGGAGCCCGTGGAAGGAGCAGGACACTGGGATTTGTGGTTTTTCTTTCTTTGCTCCCTGTGGTGTTTTCACTCTCCCAGAGTTCCCTTTCCAGCCTGTTGCTCCTAGCATGCAGTTCACTATGAAGCACAGCCTGGCTCCATGACTGCCCAGCACTGGGGTGCTCCCAGCAGGCTCCAGTTGCATCCAGGATCCCCGAAACCCCCAGGAGGGTGACCCTGAGCTCAGCCTGGTGAGCACCAGCAGGGTCCCAGCCAGGGAGTGCACAGATTCGGGGCCACCCCACTCCTCCTGCCATCCCTGGGCTGGATCTGGAGCTGCTCAGACCACGAGGAACAGCCCTGTGACCCTGCCAGGAGTTTGTCACCCCAAAAAACAGCCTCTTGGTGTGGGGGATCCCCGAAGGTCGCGGCCGCTCCGCAGCCTCTCCCGCTGCCCGTGCCCAGCACGTGCTCACGGCCAGGCAGGGACGTGGCACAGAAGGGCTTTGTCAGCTCCTCACCCTGATCCTGCTGGGCCTTTGTCCACCAAGACACACAAACCCTCCCTGTCTTAAATTGCATCATTAATTACACAAACGAGGCCCTTGTGCTTGGCACGGCCTCGGGAGCTGCTCGGGACAACCCCTTCCCATTCACAGCCGTGTTCCTATTTACTGATGTGAAATTCCCCTTTTTCAGTGCGCCCAGGACATAAATACTCATGTTTGGAGGGTTTAAATCCTGGATGGGAACAGAGTTTGCTGCTCCCTGGGGTGGGTGGATGTGGCCAGGGCATGACACTCTGGTCCCATCCATCTCCCTGTCAGCCAAGGAATTATTTCAAGTGTCCAAGGCTGGGTTGGATGAGGCTTGGAGCAACCTGGGATAGTGGAAAGTGGCCCTGCCCATGGCAGGGGGGGGAACAGGATGAGCTTTAAGGTCCCTTCCATGCAGCTGTGAATTTAGGGAATGTTTAAAGAAGGAAACTCTCTTCCAACCACTGTGCTGGCAGGCACTCAAGGGCAGGAAAAGCAGATAAAAAACATAATAATAATAATAATCTCTTCCAAAGTCTCTGTACATAAACACGAGGTATCCATAGCATTTCCAGCACCACAGCTGGAACCAACCCAGCACCAGCCCCCACCTCACAGCATCCGTGCTAAATCCTGCCTGGATGGATGGATGGATCCAGGGAGTGAGGAGGAGGGGGCCCGGGCACCTGCTGCCCCCAGGGGTGGGCAGGGGCTGTTGGCATCACAAAAACTTAATGCCCTTTGCCAGACTCTGCACCTGCAGAGCTGTGGCTTTTTTAATGTATCCACCCTTAAAAAATATAAATCCTATGTGGGATCTCCCTGGAACGATCGCGGGCTCCCTCTCAGTCCGAGTCGGTGTCGTGGCGCTGCCTGACCCCGCGGCACGGGGGGGTCCTGCTCCTGCTCCTCTTCCTGCCCCTGCGCCGCGGGGACGGGTGGTGGCCGCGGCTGTCCCTGTCCCTGTCCCTGCTCCGGCTCCGCCTCCGCCCGGAATCCCGCCCGGAATCCCTGCTGCTCCCAGAGGAATCCGTGTGGTGCCGGCGCCGGCTGCCGTGCCGCGATGCCTCCGAGTGCTGCTGTGCTTTCCTGCGGTGGTGCCTGCAGGGAGAGAAGGGTGAGTGACAGCAGGGACACCGGGGACACCTACAAGGTGATTCTGGAGGTGAAAAAGGCATTTTGGAATGCCAGACCACGTGGTTCCCCTAAATCCTTCATCCCGTTTTCCAGTGGTGATGCCCCAAGACCAAGGCTCAGCCCCCATTCCAGCCCATACCTCTTTTCCCGATCTGGAGAAGAATCGGAGGATGACGGGGCAGTGTCCTTCTTGGGATGCTTGTCCTTGTCCTTCTTCTTCTCCTTCTTATGTTTCTTCTTTTTCTTCTTCTTTTTCTCCTTTTTGGATTTTTTGTTGCTCTCTGGCCTGCAGGGAAGAGATCAAACACTGAGAATCCCTGCCCTGTGCATCCCTCTGGCTCCTCCAAAAGCTCATCCCCATCCCTCCCTCCAGGCACATCCCACCACATCCCTTGGCCAAGGAGAAACCCACAGAAATAAAAAAAACAACAGAGAGGTTTTGGGGAGAAAGCAGAGGTCTTCAGGCAGATGCAGAACAAACACGATGCCAAAGGGAGCCGTGGAAGCATTTTGCAAAACATTCCCTGCAAAAACCAGGTCATTTCAGGTGGTTTCCTACCAAAGTGGGAAAACTCACCGTTTCTCCTCCACCTTCTCTTCCTTCTCCTGCTTCTTCCTGGAGCCAGATGTCTCAGGGCTGCTGGAGACTTTCTGGTGCTAGGGTTGGACAGGGGGGGAAACAAAGGGAGCAAGTCCATGAGCCCAGAGCTTTGAATTACAAGAAAAAGGGATTTTTTTTTTTTTTTCCCCCCTTAAAAAATTAAATTTGAAAGAAATGAAATAAAATGAAATCTGGGAGAAAAATTACAGCTGCCTCCAAATTAAAGCCCCACAAATTAACTCAGGATGCGGGGAGCTCCTGCAGGTCTCTGTGCTACAACACCCGGCTTGGGTTTTTAAAGAAATATTTAAATATTTTAAATTAAAATATTCCTCTTTTTTGGTCTTTTTTCCACCTCTTTTTTAACCTCCCAGGGACAACACAACCAGTGCTGTACCGTGAACACGGAGAGCCCCATCTTGGCCGCCTCCTTGTCCTCCTTGGAGAGCATCACCCGGCCGGCACTGCCACTGGGG
>VXAY01004189.1:214881-239023 GCA_013399855.1 Oxyruncus cristatus
CCCTCACAAGGACCTTGGAATGAGGGGTCTCGGGGTGCTCAGCCCCTCATGGGGGTCCTGGAATGAGGGGTCTCGGGGTGCTCAGCCCCTCATGGGGTCCTGGAATGAGGGATCCTGGCCTGTTCTGGGCTGGCTCAGCCCCCCCAGGAGCCTTGGTTGGGGTGTCCCAGCCTGCCATGGGGTGCTGGCCTCTCACGGGGGTCCTGAGCCCCTCATGGGGGTCCTGGGGTGCTCAGCCCCTCACAGGGTCCCTGTGCTGAGGGGCCCCAGGGTGCTGAGGTGGCGACCTGGGGCTGCTGATCCCGCCCCAGGATCCCGTGGATGAGGGGTCTGATCCCCCATCCCTGGGGATGCTGAGCTCCCTGTGGCCCTCAGGGTCCTGCCCGTGCCCCGTTATCCCTGTGGGATGGCCGAGGGAGGGTGGGATACACGTCCCCGGGCTGGTGTATCCCCATCCCTGAGCTGAGATGTCCCTGTTCCCAGCTGGATGAACCAGACAGTGTAGAATCAGTTTGGTTTGTGGGGCGCAGTGAGGTAAGAGAGGGGCTTTGGGATAAGCCTCTTCTGTCTGTGTCTATCCAAAAACGCCTGTGGGGAGGTGGCTGGTGAAACCACAGCGGTGTGAGCCTCACCTCTGTAGAGGTTCACCCGGGAGGGTAAACTGGTTCCACCCAGTGGGTGGGTTAAACTGGTCCAGTTTGCAGCAGAACACGGTGCTGGAATCACTGGCCTGGACCTTGGAGATTCCTGCAGTGACCTTGAGCAGGTGGTTCGTGTTCCCCCTGCAGCATCACTGCTGCCTGCAAGCCAGCAGTGCCCCCAGTGCAGCCAGGGGAGGGGCCAATTAGTGCTTATTAGCTAATTGTTTCCGGGAAGAGGTGCCTGAGTGTTCCTGCCAGCTCCCTGCTGCAGGGGGATGCTCCTCCTGGGATCGCAGGATGGGTAAGGTTGGAAGGGACCAACCTCCCTGCTCCTGCTCCAGAGCTGCCCATAATTCCCTGTCTGCCAGAGCAGATCTCTCTGTCTCTTTGGAAACAATCCCAAATCTTAGAAAGGTGGGAGTGGCAGCTTTTTAAGGAACCTGCTAAAAATAGGGAGCGGGTTTATAATCCTAATCCAGGAGACCTTTCTCAAGGCTCCAGGGAAACTGCTTTAATCTTCTTTTCTTCTTTGCAAAGGGGCTTTGCCTTCCCTGCAAAGCCTCTCTGCTAATCAGCATTAATTAGTTTAACTCTTGTGATGTCTGTCCTTTGCTTTCCTGGTTGTGTTGCTGCCTCCCAGGTAAAATCCAGGGCGAGTTGAGCAGACCAGGAAACACTCCTTGGTTTAGGGACAACCTCCTGGACCCTCTTTCAGTGACCAGCTCGTCTCTTTGCAGCCCAGAGGGGTGCACAGGGCCATTTGTTCTCAGTGCCAGGTGTGAGACCTCCCCAAATATTAATTAAATCATTAGTTACTCGTGCTGTTCTCTAGCTGATCAACTCCTTGGTGGTTTTGGTGGGTTGGGATGGATCCAAACCCATTTTTTAGGAGACCCTCAGTGCTGGGTGTTTGCAGATTGGCTGCTCTGAAAGTGCCAAAATCTGAGCAAAGGATAAAAAAACTGCTCAAAATAAATCCATCCTTGTGGGGTTCCTGCTGCAGACAGCTTGGAAATGGGATGCATGGATGCATTGCTGGGCTGCAAACCAAACGGGAGGTAGAAAAAGCCCCGTATCCATCAGATCTTGGACCTTTTTTGGTGCTCGTGGGTTTTGAGGGCTGTGGGTTGGTGGGGGGGAGGAGCTGCTCTGGCAGAGCTGGGGGACCAGGGAATGAGGGCAGGGACATCCCTGGGCCGAGTGGCTTTTCCTTAGGAGTGGATTTGCCCAGAGAAGCTGTGGCTGCCCCTGGATCCCTGGAAGTGTCCAAGGCCAGGCTGGATGAGGTTTGGAGCAACCTGGGCTAGTGGAAGGTGTCCCTGCCCACAGCAGGGGGTGGAATGAGATGTACTTTAAGGTCCCTTCCAACCCAAACCATTCCAGGATTCTGTGAAATTCCCAGTTTGCTGCCCACGAGGGCCAAGCTCCATCACCTGGGAGTGGGAATGGCTTTTGTTCCCTCTCAGTTAAGACCTGTTTCCTTCTGCAGATTCCAGCAAAAGACAAGGGACCCGTGAGGGAGGCAAGAGGAAGCACCTGCAAGTCCCTTGGTTTATTTTTAGCCCCTTTTCCAAGGAAGTGGGACACGTCATCACACCCAGGTGTCTTTTCTCACTTAGTTTTGAATATTTTTAGGGTGGGGAGGGGAAAAAAAAAAAAGGGAGTGAGGTCAAGGAGAGGATCCCAGTGTGGAAGTGCTGGGATGTGGTTTGGATCTGTGGGCAAGAGGAGGAGTTTCCCTGGTGCCTTCGTGGTCCTTGGCGTGAGGTGAAGCAGTGGCTGGAGGCGACAGCCACGTGTGGATGTGGTCCAAAGGAACTGCACTGCCTGCAGAAGGAAGTGCCTGGAAGTGTCCAAGGCCAGGTTGGACAGGGCTTGGAGCAACCTGGGATAGTGGCAGGGGTTGGAATGAGATGATCTTTAATGTCACTTCCAAGACCAAACCGTGTGCAGGTGAAATCCTTGTCCCTTTACGTTGGTGGCTGTGAGGTCACCTGCAGGGACAGGGACAGTTTTCCTGTTTCTCATAATCCCAGGCCAGCCCCCCTCAGCCTTTTGGGGGCATTGGATGCAGCTTTGCCAGGTGGGAGAGCAGGGAGCGGAGGAGGATCCACGAGGGCAGATTAAAGCCCAGTGGGTGGCTCTCATTGGCCATCTTAAAATTGCAGCTCGTTAATTAAGGCTTTAGGAGCTCACAAATAGCCCAGCTCAGTATCCTGAGCTTGTCTCTGCTCCCGGGGGCTGGACTGCATTCCTTGGCTGGAAGGGAGCAAAAGGAAAAGGTAAGGATGCCTTGGAACCTGCTCCCAGCCCATCCCTCTGAGCCCTTCCCAGTTTGAGGTTGAAGGAAATGATTGGAAGTGATTTGGGCAGCTTTGAATTCCTGTTTCTCTATCCCTGCCTGCTCAAAGACAGGTGAAATATTGAGGTGGGGCGGGGAGAGGAAAGCTCTGTTGCCTCTAGCTGGGATCCAGGACTGGGAATTGTGCATCTGGAACAGTTCTTGTTGGCACAGCTGGATCACCCAGCTGTGGAGGGGAAGCTGTGGAACACCTGGACAGGGTCTGTGCTGGCATCCCAGTGTCCCATGTGGGGCATTCCAGGTGGCTGAGGAGGCTGGTGTGTGATGAAGGAACATTGGGAGCAGTGCTGTGACACCCTGGGGTGTTGAATTTCTGTGGCTCCTTCCTCTTTTGGGAGTGTTTTCCAAGGAATGCTTAGGGCTCACCTGACTTACTGATGTGGAAGAGAGGACCTGTGAGGGGCAGAAGAGAGGGAAATGCTTTGGATAACTCCCCAGGGATCTCTCTGCTTCCTTGCTGCAGACACTTTGCTGGTCCTTTTTCCTCTTCTGGTGTTGAATATTTAGGCAAAACCTGGGATATTTGGAAATCACCAAAACTCAGGGATCGAGGGAATGGTGAGAATTCCCCAAAAAGCCTTCCTAGAGCTTGTGCTTTTTGGATGATGGAGCTTCATCCAGCAGTCTGGTGATGGGACTGGTCCTCTGAGATCCCTGGAGGATGTTTGATCCGATGGATCTCCAGGGCTGCAGCACCTGGAAAACACCAAGCAAAAAAAAAAAAAAAAGAACCAAGGAGGAATTTCCTTATGGATAATTATTGCCTGTGAGTGTTTAACCACCCACGCTGCTGCCCTGGCCACCTGCTTAGCCTTTGAATACCCCAGGCTTGGCTAAACTCGGGTCAGACACGTGTCCTCTGGGAACAGAGGGAGAAGTTGTGCCATTCCCTGGCTGTTGTGCTACCTGCTGGAGGGATTTAGGGATAAGGAGGTGTCCAGGCTGGGGTCAGGGAGGCAGCCAGGCTGGATTAGCTGCTTTGGTGAGACAGCACTTAGCTTAAGGCTGGTTAAAAAGTGAGCTGGAAGGTCAGGCTGACATTGCTATGAACTAATTTAAAATGGAAAGGCATTATCTGCCCCTGGGCTGGTTGCTTCCCAGGCCACACCCAGCCCAGGAGATTAAAAAAACTGCTTTTCCAGGGATTTTACTCCTTGAAGAAGTGATTTTTGAATAGGAAGAGCAGAACTGGCTTGTTTGGTTTGTCACCTCTGCCTTGGAAGCTGCTGATGGATGAGGGTCCCCAGTGGTACCCCCTTCCCTCTCATACAGCATTTTCTTCTTTATTTTTATTTATTCTTTATAAAAATATTACTAATCTCGATAATTAACCTTTCCTCCTTCCCAGAGTGGCAGGAACATAAAAACACCCTTTTTTTTCCCCTTTCTGGCTGAAGAAACAACTGCAGCACGTTCTGTGTGGCCCCAGGCTGCTTGTTTTTTAACCTGGAGCAGGAACTGAACCCTTCCCTCTTGCCATGAGACACCTCCAGCAGGAGTTAGTGCTCCAGAAAATAGGGAATTAAACCCCAAAGCAGGCCCATGTCGGTGATTTCACCCGAGTTCAGATTCTCTTGCAAGGTTTTGGGATTCAGGGATGGAAGACACAGTGGAAACTCTTATCCTGCAAACCCTCCTTGAGGCCTCCTTCTCCCCGGGAGAGGGAAGGGGCTGGGACTGTCCCTCTGTCCCATGATCCCAGGTGGCACCAGGCACAAACAGCATTTTCTTCCTGTTGGAGAAAGTTTTCCTTAAGATTTCAATCCCAGTGGGACTGGGCTGGCTTGAATTATCCCAATTCAGTGGCTGTTGGAGCCCGGTTTCCTCCTCCTTTGGGTTATTCCTGTGGGTTTAACCTCGATCCATTGAGAAGATCCTGCTCTCCCAGTACTTTTTATCAGCTCTAGGCTTGTGATTCCCCATCACTTCTGATTTTCCTGCAGGATCTTCTCTCCAAGGCTAAAGAACCGGTGCTGTTCTGAGGAGCTGAGCACCCCTGGGAATCCATACCTGTGTTTTCATGGATGTTTCCAGCCAGATACATATTTTTCTGTCTCTCCCCAGTCATGCAGGGACCGAGGCCGGTGGTTCTGAGTGGCCCTTCAGGAGCAGGGAAAAGCACTTTGTTAAAGAAACTGCTCAAGGATTACGAGAACATCTTCGGCTTCAGCGTCTCCCGTGAGTATCCCCGTGTTCCCAGGGAAAGGCAGTGGAGGAGTTCAGGGCTGGAGCTCTGTTTGTACCCCAAGTAGTGGTTTTCCACGGCTTGCCTGTGTCCCAGACTGTCTGTGGGCCCTTTGGGATGTTTAAATAAATTGGGATGCCTTTTGCTGCTGATACTGAGTGGCAAGTCTGATTTGTCTGGACCTTTCCAGGTCTGGGGATTCCCCACATCTCTAAACAAGATTCTTCTGAGTGATTCCTGACACTGAAAGTAACAAAATTCCCCCAGATTTCTCCTTCAAAAGCCACTTGATTTTTCCCTGGAGATCTGCAAAATTACACATCACCAAAATGTGTTTTAGTGTCCCAAAACTTTGGATCCTGCAAGCAAAATCCTTGCTTTGAGATCTGAGGTCTGGATTCACTCCACCACGAAAGAGCAAGCACTGGATGTTTAAAAATTTAATGGGAGGTGAAAAGACTTAAAAATTATCTTTTTTTGTGTGTGTGTGTTCTTCATCCTGTGCTCTTGATCCAACTGACTCTCCCCTCTCGCTCCAAACTAAATCTTAGTGTTTTCTCCTGGTAGCGATTTTTTTCCTAAAGATCCAGGGGCCACTTAGATACTTGGACACCCTTGGGTGATGTACAGAATTTCCAAGGTTTGTTTTGTTTGTTTTGCTTTTTTTCCCTGCAGATACCACAAGGCAGCCAAGGCCTGGGGAAGTGAATGGCAAAGGTGAGTGTCTTGCGGTTGGATAATTCCCAAATAATTCCCTGAGCTTTCAGTTTAGACACCCTGGTCTGACTTGACTGACCTGGTTTTCCGAAGCTTCAGGGGCACTACCCCAAATGCCCAGTGCTTTGGGAAGTGCAGCTGCTTAATGAGGAGTTTTAATCTTCATTAACAGCTTGTCCCCAGCTGTTTCCTTCTTTATTTGCATATTTAAGAAAGAACCAAACGAGGTTTGTGCTTAATTTCCAACGGGCAGCTTTCACTCTGAAATGAAAGGGAGGAATTTTAACAAAAGGTAGAGAAACATTCCTTTTTAGTCTGTTTGGTTTTGATGTTCCCTTTTATCTCCCTTTCTCTCATCCCATTCTAGTCTTTAATTATAAATGTTTTCAAATGAAGGGCTTTGCCAGCCCTGCCATAACATGTTCCACACCTGTGGGCAAGAGGGGGGAGAGGTTCCCACTGCACCAGGAAGGGGAAAGGGTATGGAAAAGGGGGTACAGCAGCATTTCTGGCCACACAGACAGCTCCAGAATGTTTGGAAGAGGTGTCTGGACAACTGGTGTGGAGAGGGAATGCTGTATCCAATAATTAGGAAGGAGATCTCTGCAGTCTCCCAGCGTTGCCCAAAGCACATTTTAAGTCTCTTCTCCCCCAAGCTCCCGTGGGTGACATTTTGACCATGAACTTTACCTTCAAAACTGTTAATTCCTGGCTATTTTTTCCTGCTTTTCCCTCTCCAGATTATCACTTTGTGACCCGAGAGGAGATGCAGAAGGAAATCGATGCCGGGGAGTTCATCGAGCACGCCGAGTTCTCCGGGAACATGTACGGGACCAGGTATGTCCGGTGCCCCTGTCCGTGGCAGGGGGCTGGAATTAGATGGTGTTTAAGGGCCCTTCCAACCCAAACCATCCTGGGATTCCGTGAATCTGGGAGCAGAAGCCGTAACTTTGTTGGCTGTTACGTCCTGCTCTGCTGAACTGTCTGATCATGAATTCCATGGGAATTCATATCCCCCTGGCCGGGGTTAAAGAGTTGGGTGGGTTCTAAAGTAGCCTTGCCCTCGACATTGGAGCTGGGGATCAATCCAAAGGGAGGCTGGAATGTTAATTAGGAGTCAGAGATCTTGTATAATTATTGTGGGAAAACGGGGGTGCTGTTAGGAAAGGACCTGCTGAGGAGGGAGGTTAAATGTTTCCTGGGGTGTTTAATTAGTTGCATTAAGGAAATTTGCCTGAAATGCTTTTCAGGAAGACTTAACGTTTTTTAAAGAGCTGAATGTGCCTTTTTGAGGATTTTTTTTGGAGATGGCAAAGTTTCCTTCTGAGGGTAAATTCTTCCCTGTGAAGATGGTTTGCCAGAGAGGCAATAAAGACCAGTGTGCAAATAAAATAATTACAGGATCCCTCCATGCCTATGTTTCCTCTCCAAGTGCCTGAGGATGTTTCTAATCCGATGTGGGATAAAATGGAGAGAGTCCCTCATGCCTGTCAGAATTTGGAGTCTTCACCAGTCCTTTCTGCTCCTTAAATCTCTTCAGTGAATAATAACAAATGACAAAAAATCAGTTGCTTAATTTTAGAGCCCTGTGTGTGGGATAGCACTGACGCCTGCCCACAGAAAACAGGATTTCTTGGAAGCTGCCTCAAGTCAGAGGCTGAAATCAGAGTGCAGGTGTGGATTCTCTTCCTCAGGGCTCTGAGAGCTGCTGCTCTTTGTGGTGGGAATCTCTTGGTACCTGGGGATACCTCGTGGAGCCTGCAGCTTTCACAAGGCAAACCAAGCCATTTTGGGGAGGTTTTTGGTGGATATGGGTCGGTGCTGGGATCTGGGCAAGGCAGCAAACCTCTGGATTTGTAGTCCAGGTACTTCAGGTGCACCAGGAGTGGGTTGGTGTTGCTGCATTTCCAGGGAGAAGTGTAGGAGTTCAGGAACAAGCTGCAGGCAATTCCCCCACACTGGGGAAGAGAGATTGTCTTTAAGGACATATGAGAAGCCACCACTGAAAAATGAAGTGAACCATCAAGTGCATCTTGTGACCCAGAGGGAGCATCCGTGTCCATCCCTTGGGAGAACGTGTGGGTACAGGAGTCAGTGGATCTCTGGAGAAGGGAAGTTTTCAGTGGCTTTGCTCTTTGCTGAAGGTTGTTTCTGTGTTTGTCACAGAATCCCAGGATGGTTTGGGTTGGAAAGGACCTTAAAAGACCATCTAGTTCCATCCCCCTGCCATGGACAGGGACCTTTCCACGGGGATGTGTAGCTTTGTCCCAGCAGGAGCTTTATGGATGGCACCTGCATCGTGCTGCTCATGGGACAGTCACACATGATCCATCTCCAATCCTTCCAGCATGGCTTTGCCAGCCTCTAGCAGGAGGCAGCAGGTCTCTGCTCCACCCCAGGGGCCCAAAGGACATTTGGAGAAACTATTTAGCCAGAGCAGAGCCACAGTCTGGGCCCAGGGCAGTCCCGTGAGGCTCCCCCGCTGCCAGAGGGGGACACACCAAACTCCCGGTGCACACTGACCCCTTCCCTGTGTGCTGTGTCCCCAGTAAAGGTGCTGTGCAGGCTGTGCAGGCCCAGAACCAGATCTGTGTCCTTGACATCGACATCCAGGGCGTGAAGAACATCAAGAAGACCGACCTGAACCCCATCTACATCTCGGTGCAGCCGCCGTCCATTGACATCTTGGTGAGCGCCCGCCTTGCTTTGCCGTTAGGCAGTTAGAGGTAATCAGCTCTTGCTCTGCAGATGGGGGGTCTCACCCCTCCTTCACCCACCTCCGTGTCCCTGAGGGCCCTGGAATAGGTGGGGAGGACATTCCCAAGCACGCAGTTCAACTCCTCAGCCCCTGGCTCTCGGGGATAAATCTTCCTGTGCTCTGGTTCCTTGAGTCCCTCCCGCGTGTTTTTCCACACCTCGGTGTGTTTGCCCGTGCTGGGTTATGGACTCCATCAGAGTCCTTCAGTTGGGCTTCATGCTGGGGAGAGAAGGGTTTTGTGCTGAGTTGTGCCTCCACAACTGAAAGGAAACCCGTGGAGGCTGGTTCTGTGCAGCACCATAAATTCTGTACCCCATAAATTCTGTACCCCTCTGGTCTTGCCCCATATAAGTGATTGCAGTGGGACTCTGCAGAAGTGGAGTCACTGGCGTAGTTCAGAGAGGTTTGAGGACACGTGAGCACAACCCCTGACTCTCCCCTCTTGCTCTCAGTACATCAGGCTGTCTCTGGTTCTCGTTGAGCTTGAGGAGGAGGAAGCCAACAGCACCACGTGGCCAGAGCCCAGCAGAGAGATTTCATTTCCAGCAGTACCTGGAAAAATAAATAAATAAGAGGGAGGTAAAAAAAAATAAATCCCTGGGACCCCGAGCTCCAGGTAGGAGATGCTGAGCCCAGTTTGGCCACTGGTTTGCACTGGGCTGTAAATGAGGGTGCAGGGTATTCTCACGTGCCCACGGTCACAGACATCCCTGGCCTGAGGGGGTGGGTGGTGGTTTCTGCCTGCAGCTTTCAGAACATTTATTCGTTTAATACATTTCTCACTGTGTTTAGGAAAAGAGGCTACGAGACCGAAAGACTGAGACAGAGGAGAGTTTATCGAAGCGTTTGACTGCAGCCCGTGTGGACTTGGAGCTTAGTAAGTCCTTGGAGTGGGGTGAGCAGGGAGAGGGGATGATGCCTTTGGTGATTCAGGAGCTGGTTTTTGGAGGAATGTGCGATTTATGTCCTCCAGAGCCAACTCTGATGGAAGCACTTGATGCCTTTCCCACTGCAGCTCCCTGTGGGTGGTTGGCAGAGCAGTGGCTGAAATTATATTACCAAATAACATTAAAATGCCACAGGACTTTGGGTGGAGCACAAGAGGTGACCCAGGGAAGAAGCATCCTCCTCTAACTCTTGTCCTTGTCTCCTTCCCCAGGTAAAGAGCCTGGGCTGTTTGACCTGGTCATTATTAATGATGATCTAGAAAAAGCCTACTCTGAATTGAAGGAAGTGCTGCTGGAGGTGAGTCCTTGGAGCTTTTTCCGCCTCATTCCCGGGCAGGTGTCACCTCTGGGCCAAGGAGGTGAGGGTCTGTCCTCAGGCAGCCCCAGGAATGTCACCTCATCCCACACTTGGTCTGGTTTGAGGGACGTGACTCATCATGGATGAGTAATGATGGATCTGTGGCCTAAAAGTGGGAAATGAATCCAGCACAGTCCTGGATTAGGGAGAAAATAAAGATCCATCCCTGGGCGGTATAGAAGAGGATTCCTACTTTTGGAGCCTCCAAGTCAAACCTTGCCTTGTCCCTGAAGGTGAACTCTGGGCTCAGTCCTCTGATCTGAGTTGGTGGTCGTTCCTGACCTCCAGAACTCTGAAACCAAGAGTTTTTCCCCAAAAGTGGCAGATTCTCAGTCGTTTTCCTGCTCTCCTTGCAGGAAATCAAGAAGACCCAAGAATCCAGGAAGTCCTGAGCTGAGCTGACCCTGCTTGGACATTTCAATTTTGCACATCATTCCCGAAGCATGTCGCGCCGTTTTATTCCAGAAGACATTCCCTTTAGGCTGCTCCTCCTCCCGAGTTTCCCTAGGATGTTTATATTAAAAGGAAAGAAAAGGAAACCCGGTCGTGCTTGTGTTTCTCTTCACCGCACGTGCTCTGCCAGGTTTGTACCTCTGGATCCTTTGGAAGCTGCCAAAGGGCAGAGCCCTTCTGGAAGGCTGTGGAGGAGCTCTTTGGGCACCTCCATCCCTGGCACATGGCTTGGGGTGTGGCATTTGGGGAGGGACACGATGTGCCAGCTGATGCCACTCCATAAAGAGATTTTATCATCAATCTACTGCTTGGGGAAAAATCCTGTGAACTTCTCTGCTATCCCAGTTGGCAGTCTTGGGATTCACATGTTGTTCCACTTGAGTTTGGGTGCAGGTAGATTTTTGGATGCTCTTATACGTACAAGTTGGGGGAAGAGAGATTTCCCTCCCAAGCTGTGGAGCCTTTTGGGCTGGTGCGCTTGAGGGCAGCAATAAATCCCTTTTCCTGGAGGAATCTGTTGTATCCAACCACTGTCACCCACACTGGGCTTTGCTTTGACACCTGGAGAGCTTTCACTTCACTTCCCGAGTTTTCTTCAGCCTTGATGTCGATGCTTTCGTGGAACTCATGGTGGGTTTTCTGGGGTTGTCCTGTAGGGTGAGGGGTTGGACTTTAAGCCTTGTGGGTCTCTCCAAATTCAGGATATTTGGTCAACTTCCAAGCCCTTTGGTCCCTCCAGCAGGTCAAATCCTGAGGGTTCTTGGAGGGGTTGGTTCCTCACAGAGGGTGAAGACTCTGGAGCCAGGCTGGGAGAGCTGGGGGGGTTCCCCTGGAGAAGAGAAGGCTCCAGGGAGAGCTGAGAGCCCCTTGCAGGGCCTAAAGGGGCTCCAGGAGAGCTGCAGAGGGACTGGGGACAGGACACAGGGAATGGCTTCCCAGTGCTCAAGGGATATTGGGAAGGAATTCTTGGCTATGAGGGTGGCAAGGCCCTGGCACAAGTTGCCCAGAGAAGCTGTGGCTGCCCCATCCCTGGAAGTGTCCAAAGCCAGGTTGGAACAACCTGGGATGGTGGAAGGTGTCCCTGCCCATGGCAGGGCGTTGGAATGAGATGATCCTTAAGGTCCCTTCCAACACCAACCATTCTGGAATTCCGTTCTATGAAGTGGCCAGTCCTCCAGAGCTCCCAGCCCACCGGTGGTGACTTCCAGCTGTTCTGCCCCCAAACCCAACCCGGATCCAGCTGGACCGAGCAGCCCATGAGCGGCTGGACCAGCAGTGCCAGGCTCTGTTCCTCGCCCCCAAACCATGTCTTACCACGGCAGGTTTGTACCTTAACCCTGCAGTTTTGGGTTTCATCCTCTTCATATCCCATCCTTCCGGTTTATCCAACTGCTCTGAGGCACCTCTTGATCCAGGTCACTCCAAAGCTCCATGTTCTGGATAGCAACAAGCAGGACCCCACGCTGGGCAGCCCTTTTAGCCCCTCACTTGCCTTCACAGGTGTGATTTGAGGGTTATTTTGACCATTAACCTCTCTTGGGCTGTTCTAAATACATCTTTCCTAGATTTCCTAGGAAAAAACATTCCTTCCTCTTGTGGGTTTCCTGTTGCTTGGTTCTAACTCTGGGTAAAACAAGCAGGAAAATCCCGTGTGGATTCACTGTGAATCTCTGTGTCCAGGCTCTTCCTGCGCCATCAAGTGATGGACTGGATTTATTTTTTTATTCCTGAACCGTGGGATTTTGTTACAATTTGAGAGACACGTTTGCAATGGGAAAAGGTCCCCTCTAGATGGCAGATGTGACAGCGGGAAAGCGCCGGGATCGGGGATCGGAGTCACGGAGCAGCAGAGCCGGAGGTTCGGGACACGGCGCTGGGCTCGGTCCGGTGGGTCCGGCCATCCCGTGGGACCTGCGGCGCTGACACCACATGGAAATGCCCATTCCCTGCCTGCCGATCCCTGCTGCCAGCACCTCCAGCCCAGCCTGCACGCATCCCAGCTCCTCCAGCCCAGCCTGCACGCATCCCAGCTCCTCCAGCCCAGCCTGCACGCATCCCAGCTCCTCCAGCCCAGCCTGCACGCATCCCAGCTCCTCCAGCCCAGCCTGCACGCATCCCAGCGGGAGAGGTGAGTGGTACCCGGGAAGCGCGGGTGATGCTCCGGCCGTGTGGCAGTGCTGGGAAAATGGAAACAAGACAAGCCGTTCGGATCCCTCGCATTCCCCTTCCCCGTGGGGAGGGAGAGGGAAGTCTGGAATAACCTGGCCTGTTCTGGGTGACCCGCTTTGGCTGCGGAGTGTGACAGAGCCGAGCGGGGAACGCCTGGATGGCCGGGGCTAATGGGAGGTGACAGGATGGCTGTCGGGATGGGGATGGGCAGCAGAAGGATTGGGAGCGGGTGGTGGAGCCAGGCTGGTCACCGAGCAGGTGGCACAGCTGGGGGGCATCCCAGGGACTCATTTGGGGTGCTGGCAGTGCCCCTCTCCAGGTTTGGGGTTTAGGAGGGGCATCAGATCCCAGAACTGGGTGGGCGAAGGCACTTGTTGAAATGAGCTTAATTCCTGCATCCTGAAAAAAATGAGAGTTTATTTTATGAACTGCATTTGCAACCATAAATACCTTTGTGGATCCGTGGTTTTGGGACTGGCTCCTTGGGGTGTTCCAGTCCCACATCCCAAGGACCACGCTGGGCAGTTGTGGCAGCTCCCAAACTCTGCGTTCTCCACAACTGCTCCTGGTGCTCAATGTGGAGCTGGGATTGAGGGATCAGACTGGCAAAGGGAGGGATCAGGAGCCTGCCCTGCCCAGGGGTTGTCTGTGATTTTAAGATGCTCCTCCTGGAAGACCCTTTCTCCCACCCAGGAGATCTTCCAGACAGGAAGGTGCTGTTCCCATCTCAGGGCACACCCAGGTGAAGGAACAGGCCTGCTCCTGGGTTGCTTCCAGAAATGTCAGGAAAAAGGGATTTTATGTAACTGTATATTCACTGTTCCATCAGACTGAGATAAAACTGGACAGACTTCAGCTCTTTTCAGCTCTGAGATGCTTTGGGAAACGTGGCAGCACCTCATCCTACATCCCTGCAGGAGGAGGATGGAGAAGGGGCTGGTATGAGGAGCCATGCCGGGGAAAAGCTGGGATAAAACCTGCCCTGGGAGCTCTCCCTGGCTGGGCTGGGGGTCATTTGGAGCTGATGCCAAGAAAAGAACAACCCCCTGTAGCACTCTTGCTTCAAAGCTGTTGCTTTGCAGTCGTTGCCTGGTGGGTTTTTGCTGAATCTGGGCTGACACCACTTTTGGGGCAGGAACTGGTCATTTTTCCCTGATTTTTGTATCATTTTTCCTGCCCGTCCAAGGTCTTTGGCACTAGAAACACCCCTGTAAGGAGAGAATGTGGGGTGTAGACATGCCAAGACCCTGCTGGGAAGGATGCTGTGCGGGGATGCACGAGGGCAGGCAGTCCCTGGAGCCCAAACCATCCCGGGGGAAGCCAGGAAAAGCTGGAGCCACACTCCAGGACAGCTTCAAGCAGCCCAAATTAGCCCGAAGCCCCCACCCTGATGAGCCCACGGTACAGAGACTTGCCCTTGCCGTGGTTTTTCTTGGCATCTCAGTGCTGTGGGAGGCAGCTCTGATTTCCAGGCTCCCTTCCACGCCACTGCAGAAAGGCACTGCGGGGCAGAGCCAGCCTGGGAAATAATTGGGCAGCCGGAGTGGAAAATGAGCAGCGAGGGGAAAAACGGAGCAGGAATAACCCTGATCCTCCTGCTTGTCCCTCGGAGTTGGGCTCCCCCTGTGCGTGTGTCCAACACGGAGCACCCTGGGTGTTGGAATTGTGCTGGGATGTGCTCGTGTTGGTGCTCAGGGATGGTGTGTCAGGGGTAGGGCTGCGCCTGCAGTGACCCGAGTGCTGTCCTAGGATTTCCTGGGAGGAAAAACTCCTGGAGAGGGTGTTCAGCTCTCCGTGGGGTCGGTGCTGCCCGGCCCCGAGTCCAAGGGGGTCAAAGGGTACAAATTCCCACCTCCTTTGGCAAAAACCGTTTTCTTTCTGCTCCATCCACTCTGATGGAAACCTCGTCTGGGGAATCCTCTGGCACTTGTGTGGCCTCAAACAGGAGCTGAGAGGTTTAATCCAGGGAATTTGGGGTACCACCCCTCTCCCTGGGGTCGCAGTGGAGCCACAGTGTGAGACCTGCTGGTGCTCCCTGATCCGTCGCGGTGCAAAATCCTCTGGCGTCATCCCAGAGCGGATGAGGAGCGACGGAACCTGTGGGAGCAGAGGGAGGTGGGCTTGGAAGATGAGGAATCCAGCCATGGTGGATTGTGGGGGGGTGTTTTTTTTGAGGAGGTTGCAGCTGGGATGGGCCTTGTGCCGGGTGGTGGGATCCCTGCCAGAGCTCCAGGAGCCTTTGGATGATCCTCTGGGGCACAGGGTGGGACTCTTGGGGATGGGCCTGTGCAGGGCTGAGGGCTGGACTCCGTGATCCTTGTGGGTTCTTCCAACTCAGCACAGCCTGTGCCCGGGTCTCCTGCTGCCCTTTGTGCTTCCCCCCAGGACAGGGAGGGGACATCCCCGTGCCAGCTGCCGCCACCTCGCCCTGAGACACCGCCCGGCACCGACAACAGGTAGGCCCCATAAACCCACACAGCCCCTCACCCTCCCGGGGGATCCCCGATCCAAACAGCTCCGTGCCAGCACCCCTCGTCCAAGAGCTCCCCCGGGGCCCTTCCCTGACGGCATTCCTGCCGGGAAGGACGTCGTGTGGAAGGATGGAGTTTGCTCTCCGGCACAGGGTGCTGGGGAGAATCCCGATGTCCTGTATGCTCCAGGGTGCTTGTAGGGTTGCTCCACGAGGATCAGAGCCGCCCTGGCAGCCGGACCAGGCTGTGCCAGCCTTGTATTTGGGTCAGCCACATCGACTGGACGTGCAACTGTGTCATCCCTGGAGAGCGCGGGACGCCGATCCATAATCCCGGCCGGCTCGGGATGGGGTGGCACGCACGGCCAAGCGCCGGCACCCGCGCCCTGCTCCAGGTTTATCCACCCCGGCCCCCAAAACCGGGGAATCCGGCGCAGCCTCAGCTTTTCCCGACAACAGCAGCTTGTCCCGGGCGTGACTCCGGCCCTGTAAATACCAGGAGCCATCTGCAATTCCGATGGTACCAGTTGCCACCGCAGGACGGCTGGAACAACCGGATGCTTGTGAAATCAGGGATGCATCCCCCCCCGCTCCTGGTGCCTGTCTTCTCTCCGTCCAGGCACGGAAAGAGGGAGCAACAGGATGTTTTTCCCGGATTTTACTCTCCCCGTCTCCGGAGACGCGCGGAGGGGATATAAAGAAGGGGAGGCAGGAAAGGCAGAATTCCAGTATCCAGGTGGAGCTTGGAAAATATATTAAATATATTGATTTCCACATAGATGGGATTACTTTAATGATGCGTTTTGGTGGATAAGACCCCTGGAGCCGGGTCCAGTGGGCACAGGGAAGGACAGGGTGACTGTCCCCCCCCAGCGCCCACGTCCTCAGCCCAGCACTAATTTGCAGATGTTGCCTGAAGGAGCAGGGGTTGCTGCTCCTGTTTGTGTCAAGGAAGTCTTGATGGAACATAAAGTGCCTGTGTGGTGGCAATCCAGCCATAGGGATGTCCCTGGCTCCCCAGTGCAAAGCCAGCAGGGAGGTGAGGGGGGGAAAACTCCTCGAAAAGTTTTTCCAGTCCCCCCAGTTACACCAGCAGTGTGCTGATGTGGATATACTGGGTATAGGATGAGGAAAAAAGGGTGGCTTGTCATTTTTCCTGGTTGTGGAAGAGCGGGATACTCGAGCTGCATCCCTTGCTTTGAACACGGTGGTGGTCCCGTGATGCCTCCTGGATATGGACTGGAGAGAGAAAACAACACCCCAGCTTGGGTGCAGAGGGGGAACTGGTGTCTCAGCCAGCACCAGTGGGATCATGTCCCTGCCTGGAGCACATCCACGGGGTGGGAGTGCCTGTCAGACAGTTCCCCTGAGGAGGAGGGTGATCTCACATGGTCCATCGATTCCGTATCCCGTTGGAATTATTGCAGCGGTCTGACCTGGGAGCTGGAACTTCCACGGTCATCCCGGCCTCAGACCTGAGAACATCCCTTCTGCTCCCTCCTCCCAGTGCTGCCTGCACCCACTGCCAGCATTTCCAGGGGCAGCCTGGCTCCATCACAGCAGCATTCCCACATTTAGTCTGCTTTTACAGACCTAATTTTATTTAATACTCCGTGTTTTATGCACCCAGGGGCCCTCCCAAGCGCAGGTGCCATTGCCACTGCTGTGGTGGCACCTCTGGGCTCATCGCTGGGTTTATTGCTGAAATCCAACCTCATCCCCCTCGTCCTACAGGGCAAAAAATGTCACCAGTCTTCTTACAGTAGCTCCTGGTGTTTCCAAAGACAGGCAGGACTTTCCCTTGTGCCTTCCCGTCTCCTTGGCTGCTGCAGACAGGCCCTGGGGGCCTCTGAGAACATTTTGGTTTTGTTTTCTTGCCACCTTCCCATTTAAAAATTGTGTTTATGGAAAAGGTCTCCCTGCTCCTCACCAGCCGGGCCAGACCCAGCTCATCCTCCCTCCAGCCCGGAGAAGCTGTGGCTGCCCCATCTCTGGAAGTGTCCCAGGCCAGGTTGGAGAAACCTGGGATAGTGGGAGGTGTCCCTGCCCACGGCAGGGGGTTGGAATGAGATGAGCTTTGAGGTTCCTTCCAACCCAAACCATTCCATGATTCCGTGATCTCAGTGGACACCTCCGGGCCCTCTCCAGCTCCTCGTGTGGACACAGCTTCCAGATGCCAAGTCCCTGGAAGGATCCCACCAAAACACCCCCGGGAGCTGATAACACCCCTCCTCAGCCCAATCCTCCCCCCACCTCTGCCCCCCAATGTCTTTGATCCGAGATCCCGTTTCCTTCCTCTCCCGGAGGAACCTCACAGCGGGCAGCGGCGCCGCGGCCTTGGCAAGGGAAAAACCGGGATCCCTCCTGCCCTGGGAGGAAGAGAAAGGGCAAACAAAGCCTCCTGCTCCTCTCCAGTGGCAGGAGGAAGCCTTTCGGGGGCTCTCAGAGGAGCAGAAGCTTCGCCCTGTGCCACCACACGCAGGAGCCGCAGCCCCGGGGGGACACAATGGTGCCATTGAGCAGGACACTGAAGCGCTGCCGTATTGTGCCTGGCAGAGAGATTCCCGGGAATAATCGCCCCCTCCTTGGCTTTGTTGCAGGGCTGTGCTGGTCCTGCTGCAGGGCTCTTCCCCCACGGAGGTCTCCGGTTATGCGGTGAGGACCCTCAGCCCAGAGGCACCTTTTATTTCCTGGCTGGGAAAGGTACGGCTGGAATTATCCTTCCTAAGCGGGACGGGACCTGGCTGGGAGAAACTGGGAATGTGGGAGCAAAGGGATGGTCTGCTCCTCATCCCGGGGGGCCTTGTCACTGCTTCATTGATCCTTGTAATATACTGTGTATTTATTATATTGCATATTTGTTATATTGCATCTTTGTTATATTGCATCTTTGTTATATTGCATCCTTATTATATTACACCTATATTATACTGCATCTATATTTATTATACTGCATCTATATTTATTATACTGCATCTATATTTATTATAATGCATCTATATTTATTATACTGCATCTATATTTATTATAATGCATCTATATTATACTGCATCTATATTTATCATACTGCATCTATATTATACTGCATCTATATTTATTATACTGCATCTATATTATACTGCATCTATCTATATTATACTGCATCTATCTATATCATACTGCATCTATCTATATTATACTGCATCTATATTTATTATACTGCATCTATATTTATTATAATGCATCTATATTATACTGCATCTATCTATATTATACTGCATCTATCTATATTATACTGCATCTATATTTATTATACTGCATCTATATTTATTATACTGCATCTATATTTATTATACTGCATCTATATTATGTTGCATATATAGTATATTTTTTACCCATCATATTCTTTAGATATCGTACTTTTTAGACACCGTATTTTTCAGGTATCGTGTTTTTTTAGCTGCCCCATAAGAAGTCAACCTCGAGAGCCGTGAAAATGATCTTATTTCTTTTTACGTAAAAACCTTCTGCGTTAAACATGAGCTTAAGCTACAGAAACCCGGCTCTTCCTAAGGGTCTGGGCAACTCCTGAAAATTCAGATCCAGGATTTCCCTTGGGATTATTTTAAACAAGGCCGACTGAGACTTTGCTCTGGGTCTGGTACAAAGCAGGGCTGAGATACTTTTTTAGGAGCGTATTTAAGGTTGTTTTCCAGCTGGGCACCTACAAACAGCATTTCCCTGCGCGGTTTCTGGTGAGGGTGTTTTCCCTGCCCCAAAATCTGCCCGAAATCCTGGGATTTGGGCTGAGCTTTGGGCTTGTGAATGTGTCAAGGGCGGCAGCAGCTGCTGGAGCAAGTGCAGTGGTGACGTCCCCCTTCTCCCTCCTCCTCCTCCATCCCTGGAGCATCCTGTGAGCTGATTTCCTCTTGGAAAATTCCTTCTGGGAAAACATCCCCCCTGCCAGGCTGTTTCCCAGCTTGTTCCTTCCCTAAAGCAGCTGGAGAGCAGAAACCCACTTGAGAAATGAAAATAAGAGCACGAAAACTTGGCTTCCCCATGGCAGGGGAAGAGGACAGCTCTTAAAAATCCCTTAAAACTGGGGAAAAAAACCAAGTTCTTTGGAGTGGTTTCACATGGTGGGAGCTCCTTCAGGCACGCTGAGGGTCCTGTAGGATTAGGAGCTTGGAGAACCACGAGATTTTTGAAGGTTCAGCGCCTTCTTCGCGCTGGATTTGCCAAGTGTTTGGATTTTCTGTGAGTGCAGTGAGTGAAAACCTCAGTGGTTCGCACCCCTGGAAGCCAAATCTCGCCTCCCAGCGCGGGGCCTTTAAGGAAAACATCAATTTTTGTGAGGTCAGCCAGAAAATCATCTGAGTTGGCAACGGGAGGGAACAGACAACGATGTGCCAGAGGTTGTAGCCTCTGGACGGGGCAGTTACTTAATCCCTGGGTTCGAGTGAGGGGCAACATCCCCCCGCTCCCTCTGCAACCAGAGACCTGCACAGGGGGGAAAAAACCCCTCTGGCAGGGAGCAGGAGGGGCTGGGGGAGGAGGGAAATGTCCCCTCTGTCCCCTTCCAGCTGTTGGCCCTTCCAGCTGTTGGCCACAGAGCCCCGCAGTGCTTCCAGCTGCTCCCCCCTTCCCTGCAAAACAGGGCTGGGAAGGGAAAAGAGGGCCGGGGAGGAGCTGGCACGGGGCTGGCAAGGAGCCCCTGGGCCAACGTAAAGCACTGAAAGCATTTAATCAGTGTCACTAAAAAGTAAAACTAAAAAGTTTGGGCTCCGCTCATGGGCGTAAAAATCGGGGCATGGGGGGGGAAAGTAGGGGGTTTTTTTGGTGGTGCTGGAGCCTGTCCCTGCAGCTGTGAGGACAGGGTGGGTTTGCAGCCGATTTTTCTGTTCAGCCTCAGCGCTGTTGGGACAGAAAGGCACAGAAATCCCGAACGAGAAGGAAGCATTTCTTATCCTGCTGCAGCACCTCCGCTTCCCTGCTCCGAGGAGCTCTCCCTGCTATTTTTAGTCCTAAACCTTTTCGGACTCTTTGAATTATTTGATTTTTGTTGTTGTTGTTGTTTTTGTTTCCATAAGCATTGGCTCTGGAAGTGTTCACCACATTCCCTTTTTTTTGGGGGGCGGGGGGGATTTTTTTGGGAGGTACTTGGAAGGAAATTCAAGAAATGGAAGGAAATTCAAGAAATGGAAGGAAGTTCAAGAAATGGAAGGAAATTCAAGAAATAAAAGGAAATTAAGGAATCCTTGGCATCCCGGGGTTTGCGGTGTCAGATCCAGAGGAGCTTTCCCGGCTCGGGAAGCCTCCCCTGTGGAGGTCTCCACGTCACCATCTCCAGGCTGGAGCAGCGGGAAGAGCCCGGGTTCAAAGGGGCGGGAGGGAGGAGAAGCGTCGGGAGCTCTGCCTGCGGCACCGGGCAGGGACAGGGATCCACAGCCAGCCAGGATGGGACGTTTTTGGGAAGGACTGAGCCCGGAGCTTCTCTGTATGTTACTTTTTNTTGGGAAGCACTGAGCCCGGAGCTTCTCTGTATGTTACTTTTTTTCCAGTTTGTTTTATTTCGTTCCCTTCCTGCCCTCCCTCCCCCCCCCTCCCCAACTTTATTTTGCTGATGAGTTTTAGCTCGGCTGATTCCCAGCACTCCACAGATCCCCTCCCTCTGCCTCAACCCCGCTCTGCTCCCACCCCGCTCCTCATTTTCTGCCCTTTTGCCGTCGTTTGGGTGGGAAATGCGTTTGTTGTGACTTGATGTTCGTGTCCTGCCTTTCCTGCTGGTGGTGAGAGCCACAACATCCCTATTTGGCCTCAGTTGTGCACTTTTGTCGGCGTAACTCATCCTCTGGCGCCCAGGGCACTGCAAATCCAGCTCCAGGGACTTTGGGATTAAGCTGCCGGTGGTTTAACTTCTTCCTCGTGGAAAAAGGAAGGAATTCCTGGCTGGGAGGGTGGGGAGGCCCTGGCACAGGGTGCCCAGAGAAGCTGTGGCTGCCCCTGGATCCCTGGAAGTGTCCAAGACCAGGTTGGAGTAACGTGGGATGGTAAAGGGTGTCATGAGATGATCCTTTGGGTCTCTTCCAGCCCAAACCATTCTGGGATTCTGTGAAACCCCTCTGGGGAGCTCTGGGAGCTCCTGGCCGGTCCCTGTCCCGAACCTCCTTCCCTCTCAGACCACCAGAGGTGGGGAGAGGAAGATACTTCATGTTTTGTTTTTTCCTGCTGGTCCTGGGTTACATTTCTGAAGTTTCTGCGAGTTTTTGGGTCTGCATCCTACTTCCTTTGGGATCAGCAGCTTAGATCCCTTCGCTCCTGCATCACAGGCTGGTGTTTAAGGAGGACTCTGGACACAGGAGCTCATCCCAGCAGAAGATGTGGATTTGCAGCTGCTGTCTCTAACCCACTGATCTTCTCTGTGAGGTGCTTTTGGATTGTTTTTACAACACATTTTCCACGCTTTTCCTCCTTGCATCCAAGCACACCTCACACAGGGTGTGCTCCCTCCTGTCAGCCGGGGAAACTGAGGCATCACTACCAGTGGGAGCTGCACCTGCTCCTTGGTGGCCTCATCTTCTTGGCCAACCAGCCCTTTCCTTGAGGGAAAACTCTCCCTTGGCTACCAAACACCCAGGATGTCCTTCTGGAGCAGGATCTCCAACTTGTATCCCCCATTCACACCTCATAGTCCTGAGATGAATTTCAGGAGGAGACGCTGCTGCATCTTTGTCACCTTCGTTGGTCCCATCCCTTTAAATCTCTAGGATCTTCCTCGGGGTTAATGGGTGACCCTGAGCTACGTCCCTTCTACCTCCAGACCTCTGCAAACTTGTGTGCAACCAGCACTTGTCCAAAGAGTTTTCAGGAAAGGGGAGCTGCAAGGGGCTCCTGAGCCCTCTTTGGTCATGCCTAGGAAGGCATTTCTCCCTCCCCTGCTGGAGGCTCCATCCCCTCCCATCCCAAAATGCCCCTTCCATCTACCCCAAGCACAGGAGCTCGGCTTAATGAACCGATTTAAGCTGTGCTCGGTGGGGGAGTGGCGTGTCCTCTCCCGGTGGGAGGCTGAGCAAACAACCCCGTGCCCCAACCTGAGGGACACTAAGAGTCCCAGGAGGCTACAGACATCACCTCCTTTCCCCCAGATTTACCTTGGAATGCCACAGGGGGGCAATCTGTCCTGTGTCCAAAGCCTCCTTAGGAAAGTGGAGGAAGGAAATCCATCCTAACCCAGCTCCGGTGAGTCACGGGCGGGTGGGAACGGGACAGAGGGGGATGAGGTTGGTGGGGAATCTGAGCCTTGCGCTCCTCCTGCGAGCTCTGAGAGCTATTTCCGAGACAATCCTTGGCTCTTGTCCAAGACCAAAATACCAGGAGACTTTTTTCTCGGCGTGTGTAAGAAGGAAACCCCTCCTTGCCCAGCAATCCACTGTGGAGGTGGAGCGGGATTCCTGCAGGTCCCAGCGCTGCCCAGGACTCTCCTCTCCTGTAATTTAGGGCTTGTTTGGAATTCTTCCACCCAGTGTTCATCCAACCAGCCCAAGGGGCATTTTTTAAGGCCGCACAGCTCCCTCTGACCTGATTTGTTTCTTGGAGATGGTGGTGAGCAACCGTGTAAATCCACGTGATTCCTGCTCCCCGCTGCCAGGAAAAGGGAAAATAAGGGAGCTTGTGTGGGATTTCTGCACATCATCGCTGCAACCTGGGGCTGCAGCAGCAGGAGACGGGGAAAATGGATGGAAAATGAGGAGCCCCATCCTACAAATGAATATAAATTGCTCTTCCACCTCCAACTTTGCCAGAGCAAAGTTTGTTTCTCTCCCTGCCTCAGCCTTTTTTTTTCGGTGCTGTGGGTTGTCCCCTCGTTGCTCTGGCTGCACCCTCAGAAGGTGGGGATGCCCTGTCCCAGCCTCAGCTGTGCCCTGAGCTGTCCCTAAGGCGTGAGGTGACTTCACAAGGACGAGCCAAGCCCTTGAGCAGGTCAGCAGAGCTCCTCCAAGGGCTGCACGCTCCCTTTGATTCTTTTCCATCCTCCTGGGGAGGGTGGCAACTTTTCCTGGTGGGTGTGGAGATGTGGGAGATGCTGAGCAAGGTGGGACTGGTGGGGGTCTCAGGGGTGAGTTGTGCAGTCACGGGACAGCAGAGGCTGAGGGCGCCTCAGGAGGTCGGGGAGCAAGGCCAGCTTTGATGTTGGATGGAGCTGCCCTGTCCAGTCATGCTGCCTCCGAGGTGAAGATCCCACCAGCTCCCTGTGCCACTGTTAGTCTGGGAGACTTATTTCATATCCACTTGCATTTTTCCTGGCTGGATCTCGTCCTTCCCTGGTGTGTTTTTGAGCTGTCTGCTGAGAACCCCCAACACCCCCCCCCACCTCTCCACTGCTCCCCACGAAGGGGGACCGGCCCCAAGCTCGGTCCCATCACCCCAATCATTGTTGACTCTCAGCAGCCTCATCCCTGGGAGGTGCCACCACCAGCTGGGAGCAGTGGGGGTGACAGGGTAGCACCTCTGCAGGGGCCAGGATGGTCACAAGAGCCTCTTTTCTGGGTGGATTTCTGCAGATCCATCCCGTTTCCTCGGAGATAAGGTCCATTTCGACAGAGCAGGGGTTGAGGGATCTTGGCATCTCCCGAAGGTGTTATTTCTGGCCCTTTTTAATTCCCTCCTGAACGTGAGCTGGGCCTGGAGCTGAACCAGTGTCTGCCTTGTGTGAGGGGCCTTTCGAAGTACAAGGTGGAGGCCAGGGAGGCAGCGAGCCACTGATGACACATGTGAGCCCACCAGCGGGATGCAGGTGGACAAAACCATGGGAAAACAGCCCAGAGATGTGGTTTATCCCCCACTGCGGCCAAACCACCCGGGGTGAGGCTTCAATTCCAGCTCCAACCCTGCCTTGAGCAACTTTGGGTGCTTAAATCCCTTCTCTGGATCAACACAGAACTAATCCAACCCCTGACCCCACACGACGGGTTCCAGCCCCGGAGAACACCCTGCCGTGCATCCGGAAGCCTCTGCTTCGGAGACCTGAAGCCGGTTCAAACATCAGCCCCAGCCAAATTCCTCCAGGCACGTTTTTATTTTATCATCCCTTTTTTTTTTTTTT
>VXAY01004189.1:248212-279455 GCA_013399855.1 Oxyruncus cristatus
TGTGGTGTAGGGTTTAATGGTGTGGTGTAGGGTTTGGTGGTGTGGTGTAGGGTTTAATGGTGTGGTGTAGGGTTTGGTGGTGTGGTGTAGGGTTTAATGGTGTGGTGCAGGATTTGGTGGTGTGGTGCAGGGTTTGGTGGTGTGGTGTAGGGTTTGGTGGTGTGGTGTAGGGTTTGGTGGTGCCAGTGTAGGGTTTGGACAGTTGGTTGCCCAGCCTGGCAGACAGGCAGGTCTGTGCCCGTGCCCAGTGTGGTGGACGGGGTGGAGAAGGTGCTGCTGGAAGCCCATTGGAAGCCTGAGGGCCTGGACCTCCAGCACTGCTCATCTCAGAATCAACCTTTGCTTCCAGCATGGCCCAGGGCCCGGTGGGACTGGCTCCAATCCCACCTGGCTGCCAGCCTGGGGGCACCTTCTCCAGCTCAGTGTCTCCAGAGGGGACCGAGGGACACTGATCCCACCCCCCTCCAGGCCCGTGCGCGCTGGGGATGCTGAGACACGTGGGCTCCCTCTTGGCACGGGGCACCCGCTGGCTCCAGAGGTGAGGAAGGAGCTGTGACCTCTCCAGCGTCAGCAGGGGGGGGCCCACCTATGTAAACACAGCCAGGAAGGCTCCCAGCCCTTTCCCAGCCCGTGCTCCCTTTGGATCAGACCGTCCAGGCTCCGCCGATGCTCCGTCCCAGGGCTCCGGGAAGGTACCGTATCCCTCACCCGGGCACTGCTCCGGCCATTCCAAACCTCATCCTCCTCTTTTCTGCATGAAAACGTGACTCTGTGATTAAATCTGCGCATAATCACCCGAGGGGGGAATTTATTAGTGGTTTTTGCAATTAGTATTTGCTGGTGATCCTGGTGAATGGGAACATCTGGGTGAGCAGAGTAGGAGTATCCCTGCTGGTGCTGGGAGCCCGGCCAGAAGGGTAGGAAAGCACTGGGAGTAATAATGTTTCCTTTTTTTTTCCTATATTTTCTGTTTTCTCTGTTATCTAAGAACAGTTGGCAAGAGCACATCCAACCCTTTCGCTTCCTCATTTATCCCATTCGAGTCTCTCTCTTTTCCCTTTTAATTATGTTTAGGTCTAATTAACAACGGGGAGATGGGCCATAAAGTCTCTGGAACATTTGCTTTGGCATTTGCTTTCTTGTCTTCGTAGAATCATGGGATAGTTTGGGTTGGAAGGGACCTTCAAGCCCATCCATTTCCAACCCCCTGCCGTGGGCAGGGACACCTTCCACTAGCCCAGGTTGCTCCAATCCCCTTCCAACCTGGAACACCTCCAGGAATGGGGAGTGACAACCTCTCTGGGCAACTTCTTGTTGTCTTCAATATCCCTCTGAAGTTGATGTTGGATTTTTTACAGAGGGGTCTGGTGTCCAGGGCTGAGCTCAGGAGGATGTTTGGGTGATTTGGGGTGGCAGCTCTGCAGCAGAGTTTATCTGGGACAGGGATGGGTTCCTGGGGTGGAGGGAGGGTTTGGCAGCTGCCCCCAGCCCTTGTCCCCATTTGCACAACACTCGGATCGTGGAGCTGCCTCACTCTTATGGCTCATTCTGACCTGGCAAGTCAGAGGCTTCTCCAAGCCAAAATATTGGGAAACAGATGTCCCAGGAATAAACGTTGGGATTCTCAGAGAGGTTTGGTGTTTTGGATATCATGGGTCAGGTAAGATTTTGTCTCACCTTTCACGTTCTGCTGCCTGAGCTTCACCTCAGCTCCTGCAAAGCAGAACACTTTCCAAAGTGCTGGATGGTGGGATTTGGACACCAGAGGAAGGTCATAAGGATGATCAGAGGAATGGAGCACCTCTCCCATGAGGAAGGGCTGAGAGAATTGGGATTGTTCAGCCTGGAGAAAAGAAGGCTTCAGGGAGACCCTCAACCCCCTTCCAGCGCCTGACGGGGCTCCAAGAGAGCTGGAGAGGGGCTTTGGAGTGACAGGACAAGGGGGAATGGCTTTAAAATGACAGAGGACAAAGTAAAATCAGATATTGGGATGAAATTCTTCCCTGTGAGGGTGGGGAGGCCCTGGCACAGGTTGCCCAGAGAAGCTGTGGCTGCCCCTGGATCCCTGGAAGTGTCCAAGGCCAGGTTGGACGGGGCTTGGAGCAACCTGGGCTAGTGGAAGTTGTCCCTGATTAATTAAAATCCTTCTCCTTGTCCTATCACCACCTGCCCATATAAAATATCCCTCTCCCTCTTTTCTAAGCCTCCTTCAGGCCCTGCAAGGGGCTCTCAGGTGTCCCTGGAGCCTTCCCTTCTCCATGTGAACACCCCCAGCTCTCCCAGCCTGTCCCCAGAGCAGAGGGGCTCCAGCCCTGGGAGCAGCTCCAGGGCCTCCTCTGGACCTGCTCCAAGAGACCCACATCCTTCCTGGGCTTTGTTTGGGTGGATCCAGAGGACACAACTGCTCCACCTCCACTTTGGGGGGGGGTTGCTGCCTTTACCCTCACTCTGTGTCTAAGGGGTTTCTGGCTGCTCCCACCCCCATCCCTCTTCCTACACTGACGCTGGGAATACGGTTTTCATGCAGCTGAAAAATAGGGGAAAATGTTCCTTTTATCCGTTTGGCAACAGGCAGGGACCTCACCCAGCAGCTGCTGAATGGAGCCCAGAAGCCGTGGCTGAGCTTCCAACCTCTCCTGCCCCCTTTTCCTGAGGCTCTTCCAAGCTCCCTCCCAACGCACACCATCCCTGCCTATCCACAGGTGTTAGGGGAAAAGGGAAAAAAAAAATCAAACAACAAACCCAAACCCACACCTTTCTGGAGCGGCCAAACCCGTGTCTGTTTGCCCTTTTTTTTCCCAGCCTTCTCCAGCGTTTCCCATGCCCCCTGACCTTTTTCCTCTGCCCCTGCCTGCGTTAAGGCACCTGTGCTGGGTGAGCTGTGGATGGAGGAACGTCCACACAGAGCAGGGCGGGAGGAGGCGACGCGCCGTGAACGTCGCACGGGGATGGATTTCCTCTGCTTTTATAACTGAATTTGGGGGGGATTGGGAGGGCTGTTGATTTTCTTTTGTACAAGTTCAGGGAAGTCTGGAGCGAGTCGAGCCTGGCTTGGCTTCACAGGCTGGGACGTTTATTGCTTCCTGTTATGAGAGCTCGGGGAGCCAGGATGGGTTTGCAGGAGGAAGGTGGGCAGCGCCAACGCCAGGGGTGACCCCGACGGGCGGGGCTGGACACGGCCTTTCATTCCCATTGCTCCTCCAGCTACTTCAGGAAAGGGAAGCAAATAGAGAAGGGGAATAACTGCACCGTCTGACCTCTGGCTATCGAGGCAGATGTTTTCTTTGGAGCAGGAATAGACGCGGGGGGGAAAAAGTGCTATGAAAGGGCTTCGCTGAGCCGCGTCCTGGGGCTCCCCGTGAGTCCCGTCTTGCCGCCTTTCAGGACCTCCCCTGTGTTATCTCACCACCTTTGAAAACTCCAGCAGAAAGGGTCCCCTCCGAAAAAAAAAAGAAAAAAAAGGTGTTTTCTCTCAACACTGAAATTTATCTCAGGAATGTGTCCGTCACAGCGAAATTTTCAGCTGGGAAGGGCTGGAATAAATCGCTGCTGCTCTCCAGCCCGGGGTTTAAACGCTTCCTCTGGGGTTTTGTGCTTTGGAATTTAGATCTTAATGTTTTTAACCGCGTCAGATCAGTTTTTTTGTCGTTTTCAAAGTGAAGTGCTTTTACCTTTCCGTGGCCATCAGTCAGTGATATCCAGAGGAGACCTTTCCCTGTTTTCCAGCAGAACTGTTAATTCGTTTTGCTGACAGCATTGGCTTTTTGCTCCAGGCAGAAACCAATGCAGACTTCACAGAAATTCCATGGTCTGACCCGTCTCCTGGGCTAACTGAGGCACAAGCGTGGTCCAAATTTCATGGAAATTATGACTTTACATTTGCAGAGTGGACAAAAGAAAACAGCCTTCACCTCGTGTCCAAACAGCCTTTATTAAGCAGCCAAAATCCCCACAGGCTTTGGAAAAATGTGTGAGACCAGATTTTCGCTTGCAAGGAGCCAGAGACCAACCACATCATCCTGATCTGGATCAAAACCTTCCTGGGTTCATCCAACAGGATCGAGATCAACCTGAGGATGAACAGGGCGAGACTTTGTCTCTCTGTCCTTCAGATGACACGTTTGCCCTGGGATTGTTGTCACCTCTGCCCTGAAAAGTCCTCACAGAAGTTCGTGATGGAGCAGATTTTAGCAACAGGCCCTGGCACAGCTTTTTCTGCTGCCTGTAAATTGGGTTTTTAGGAGAGTTAAAGTCGTGTCTGAGTTCTTGGACTGGGAAGCCCTGATTGGTCCCAAGTCTTGGAGAACCCCCAGAGCTCTGTGTGAAGGAGGGAAGTTTGCACGACTGAGATGTTTTCCTTTCTTAGCAGGGCCTTTGCCATTTCTTCCATCACAAACCTCTTTCAAAGTGGATGGCACCCACAGCCACCAAGGGGGAGGGTTTGTCCTGCATCCCACGTCTGAAAGTCAGGGAGAAAAGTGAAGATAGATATAAAAGATAAGATTTAAGAGAAGATTTCCTTCAGCCTTTGGTGTTCAAACATTTTTGCTTCTCAGACATGAAATTGTGTCATCTCAACCCCCCAAATATGACGATTTCCAGTAAGGTAAAACTTGACGTTCTTCATCTATTTCAGTTTTGTGACATTTGTCCCAAGTCAGTGATGTTGCTTCCTTGGTCGTGTTTTAAAAAAAAAACAGGCTTATCATTTGCACAAAGATGTGCATCCTCATTTCACTTAGCTTAAAAACTGAACAAATAAATATCCAGAAGGGGAAAAATAGAGAAGAAAATGAGCTGTCAGCACAACCCAGGGCAGAGCTTTGGAGGCTTGTGCTCAGACTGGACAATTCTGGTCCCTACTCAGCACTGACCCAGCAGGGGGATGTTACACCAGGTCTCATTATCATTTGTGACAGCACTTACTTATTTCAGTAGGACATTGAGATAAATATGTATAGATCCCTGCTCTGAAGCACAAACGGTGCCTGGGGGAGAGGTGACCTGCAGAGGTGACTCCCAGCTGCAGCAGCCAGAATTATACAAGGCTTCATCACATCTTTCCCCCTCTGTCTCCTCTCTTTTATTCCCCTTTCTCGATGCCAAGCATTAAATTGAGGACATGGGATGCTGCAGGGGTGGGTTTTCCCTGTATATTCGTTTATGGCTCTGCCTGTAGCCTTCTGCCTCCTTCCCTGGGTGATGGTTTGGGGATGGGAACCACTCAATCCCTGCCAGTGGCGTGGCTGGAGCTGCTGGGCTTCAGCTGGAGCAGGAGCAGATGTTTCCTGGCTTGCCTGGAGCACAGATGCCCCCAAAAAACTCCCACCAGGCAGCAATTGCTGCGTTCATAAATAAACCCTCACGGTCAGAAAGCAAAGGGCCTGGAAAATCTGTGTGACCCACGGGACCAGGACCACGCTGAGCTGCCTTTTATCTCTGAGCTGCTGCCTGAAGTCCTGCAGAGCCTGGAAGTTGTTCTCAGCTGGTTATTTTTAAGTAACTAATAATACTTCCCCACAGCTCCATCCTGCACCGGCTGGCGAGGGTGGGAGTTTCACCACAGCTCTTTGATGGGAGTGAGACCTTGGTGGCCACCCCTCAGGTCCGGTGGGTCTCACAGGGCTGGTTTTTTTAGGAGGTGGTGGGACATGTGCTGGAAGCTGTGGGGTCCCTCCTTGTGGGGGATGCACCCAAAGACCATCCAGTGGCCCCTTTGGAGGTGACCCACCACACTGTGTCCAGACTTGAAGGACCACGAGGGGAAGGAGGTCCCTGCCCCAGCTTGTTGGAGGCCAAATCCAACCCCAGCAACACGCAGGGATAATGTGGCCTCAGCTTGTGCATGTTTTCACCTTCTCAAAGGGCTCCCAATGGGAGATCTCCAGGGATCCTGGGGGCTTTTGGAGCTCTCCAGCCCTGGTGCTCTCCTCTAAAACCAGCTCCCTCTGCCCTTTGAGAGCACAGGTTGTTGCTGTTCCGTGTGCTGCAGTTGAAGCACGAAGCCAGGGTTGTGATAAATTGTGATTATTTAACTCCTTTAGATGCTTATTTCCCCCAAATGCCTCCCAAAACCTGATTTCCCTGGTGTGGTTTTCCCTACACCTGACTTAGCTGACAGGGCTTTTCCACTTGCCCATCTTAGATGACTAATTCCAAGCAGTGAATTAACTTATCTCTGTGTATGAGTAATTAGTGTATAACTTACCACTGTCTGTGGGTAATTAGTTTATAACTTAAAGCCCTGAGGGCTGTTGGTTCCAGATGCTCCAGTGAGCAGGAATTGCCCTTCCATGTCCATTCAAGCTCTTTGGGAAACCAGAGGTCTGACAGCAGGATGAATATCCTGCTTTTTCAGGGCCAGGGATGAAAGTTCCTGACAAACCATGTGGTTCCCAACCTTCCCCTGAAATGAAATGCATCTGAACATCTTCCCGTGCTTTGTGCCCTCAGAGACTGGATCTGATCCTTTCCATGCCTTGGCTGCTGCTGTGGCTTCCTTCTCCATCCCTTGGATGGACCTTCTGCCTTGACTCTCCATTTCCACCTCAGCAGACGCCCAGAGCCCTTGATCCTGCTGGGATGGCAGTGCCAAAGCTCCCCACGGTTGGAGCAGGGACGAGAGGTGATCCTTGGAGCACCAGGATGGAGGTTTTCTCCTTGAAAACTGCCTGGCTTAGGCTTCATGTGCATTCCCGGCCTCCTCCTTGTTAATCATTGCTCCTGCAGAGAAGCGGGAAAGCCTCAGTGTGTGCTCAGACCCCTTTCCCCACCCTTCACCCGCTCTCTGCTCCGTCCACCAGCCCAGAGGGAGGAGCAGCACCTCTTCCAGGGAAGCCTTGCCTGAGGGAGCAGCAAAGCAGGAGCTCCAGGGTGGTTTTTCTCATTAGTGAGCCTTCCCCCCCGCCTCCAACAGCCGAGGAACCTTTGCCAAAGCATGTTTTCCACATGTTCCCTATTAGTCATGCTCTCTGCCTTACAAATCTGTTCCCGGTGCCACAAGCTGATGCCGTTAATTTACTTCCAACCCACTCCAGGGCTGGGCGGCGGAATTCCAGGCGGCGTTCCTAAAGCCAGCCCCGGCGGCTTGTTTGGATTTAAAAGCGATGCCCCCTCTCTTCCCCCGGTGTATTTACACAGCTCCTTCCCTCCTCCTCCTCCTCCCGGGGCTTGGCGAGGGAGGGAGCGCCGGGAGCCGCGCTGGGGCTGTGCCCGGGAGTCGGGCAGGACCTCCCGGCGGGGGATGCCACAGAGGCGGGGTCCGACAGCACCTTAAATACTTCCCTGGATCCCCGCTTTCCAGCCCCTGGGGCGTGGCTGGGCCGCGGCAGCGGGAGTTTCTCCGGGGCAAGGCACGGGAATGTCTCTGGAGCCGGCGGGGGTGCAGCACCATGTCTCTGTGAGTAGATTTTTGCCCCGTTGTTTTTCCCTGCGCTTTAGGCAACCGTGCAGAAAGGAAGGGCGTCCAGCCAGCGCAGGGTAATTTCTTTCTCCCTTCGGCTTGTTTTAAACTCGGGTTTAAAAGTTGTTTTTTTTTTTTTTTTTTAAAAAGTCTAACAGTTGTGCCTGTGATGGTGTAGAGGGATCAGCAGGCTTTGGGGAAGTCACTGTGACGAGAATGCGGAGCCACGGGCTCAGCCCTGTACCTGGCTACACGTGGTTTTGACGCCTTTAGGGGTTTCTGGTGGTTTGAGCAGTCTGGTTCCTGCTGTGCAGCTGTCCTGGAGTGAAACTTGTGCCCCGTGTGTCAGCTCACCTGGAGGTGACGTGTGAAGGTGGATGATTGAATGAATGGATTTCAAAGCCAGAGGGATGATGGTGGGTCCTTTCTTTGGTGGATAATGAGCTTCATGAACCACCTAATCTAATCCAATCCATCTACCTGCTGCAGATCTACACAGGTTTGGGTTTTTTTCCCAGACTGTGTAACTTTCCCACTGCATGGAGGAATTAGATCACGTGGAAAGATGTAAAAATCCATTTTCTGTGCTTTTCTAGTTGGTACTGTGAAGAGAAAAGAGAGTCTTTTCCTAGTGGCAGTCCTATCCAATAGCACTGAGAACAAATCTTTCCTTGGAAGCGTGTTTGCCATATAATTGATCCCAGATTATCGTGGTGCACTCACCCCCACTCAAGCAATTAAAGGCTTTGAAATCTCATAACGTGGTTTTTGTAGCCAGTGAGCCACGAAAAGCACGAGAAGTTCAACTGAAGTGATTGTAGGAGGGGTTTTAACTCATTCCCTTCAGCTCCTGCTCTCAGATCCGGTGCCAGGAGGGTGGGTGGGCACACAGGAATGTGACATCCAGGTGTGATCCCACACAGAGGGGTCCCAGGGCCACAGGAACAGCTCGTGGCTGTTTTCTGCAGATGTTCCTGCAGAGCCAGATGTGCACAGAGGGCTGAGCTGCAGTGGCAGGACCAGCACCTCGAGCTAGTGGCCAGAGGTGTTCTTCCCAAAGCAACAACCTTCCACTTCTGTTATCTATCAGTTTCTTTCCTTTTCCTTGATTCAGGAAGTTTGGGAACGTTTAGAACTGGTGCTGTCAGGGGCTCCTTTCTAAAACGTGTCTCCCAGAGGAGACAGTGGGTGCTTTGCTTGAATATTTACCCCAAAAGCCATCATTACCTTGGTCAGACCCTCCCAGCCCCATCAAACAGCTGTGGGGAGGTGACTTGGAGCTTTGGGAATCGTGTCTTTGAGTAACACTCACAAGATGATGAATTATCCTCAGTGTAAACTTCAGAAACCCTTTAGGTGAGCCCTGGATTTTGAATGAGCTGCTCTCCAGGACATTTGAAGTGCATCTTTAAGGACAATTTGGGGCTTGCAGTTAGTTGGGGGTGCAGGTGGGAGCTAGTGGGGGCTGAGCAGGTGAAGCTGATGTGTCCTCAAGCCTCGGGCAGACCCGGGTGCTCCACAGGCAGATGCACCGTGTCCCACACCCAGCAGGGTCTGCCCTTCCCAGCCCCCCGTTGGCTGGAGCCTGGCTGAGTGCGTGGATTAATCCTACAAATCATTTAATGCCCCATTTCGCCCCTATTTGAGTGTGAACACAACAGGGGAAGGGTTAAAGACTCTTTAGGGTGTACCCGCTGCGAAGAAGCAAAAAGAGGCACTCACAGGGGATGTTTTCCCACCTCACCCCTGAGTAAACCCAATTTCCTCATTAAATAAGGAATAGCTCTGTGGGGGTTGCTTTCCATGCTCACCTGCCCAGTGTTTCTGTGCTGACCATTGGGTCCAAGGCATCACTTTTGGGGCAGGAGATGGGGATTCTGGTGCCGGCAGCTTTGAGGGCAAGCTGAAGGCACAGAGGAGAACTTCCCCACGAGTCTTCTGGCTCGTTACGCAGAAGTTCTCCCTGCCTCAGTTTCTCCAGCTGCAGGACAGGAACAACACCATCTGCAGAGCTCCCACAGGCCCAGCCTGGCGTGTGAAGACTCGGGGGTTTGGGTTCGCAGAGGACTCGTTTGATCTGGAAATAGCAGGGTTAGAAAATTCCATCCGCTGCTCTCGAGAGCCCTCGACAGCGCAGGAATTTCGCTGCATCTCGA
Organism: Oxyruncus cristatus; assembly: GCA_013399855.1. Classification (NCBI taxonomy): domain Eukaryota; kingdom Metazoa; phylum Chordata; class Aves; order Passeriformes; family Cotingidae; genus Oxyruncus; species Oxyruncus cristatus. The sequence continues at coordinate 257,771 of VXAY01004189.1, forward strand.
GGCTGGGACGGTGCTGCCTCCTGGGGCAAACCAGCCCTGCTTGGCTCCTGTCCTAAAGCAAAGCCACGTTCCAGGAAGGCTTGGTGTGGGGAACAGAGCAAGGCACGTTTCCCTCCCCTGCTCCCGTTTGGGGCTGTGCCTGTGGCTGCTCCCACCCTGTGCCTGGCACGGGCAGCAGGACCAAAGCCTGGATTTGGACCATGGAGACCCCACGGCACAGTTTTGTGCCTCCAGTGGTGCAAAGCCAAACTGGGACCCCGGTCTTGTGTTGTGGCATCATCAAGCCGGGTTGGAGGGGGCTTGGAGCAACCTGGCCTAGTTGAAGGTGTCCCTGCCCGTGGCTTGGAACTGTGTGATCTTTAAGATCCCTTCCAACCCAAACAATTACAGGATTCTGTGACTCTGTGATCATTTTCCCCCCTTAGATCTTCAGCCCTACTCAGCCATGCTCACCCAGCATGGAGGATTAGCTTTGATGTCCACACTCTTTCCACGCATGGACAACAGCCCCTCTCTCTTTTCCCTCCTTCCAGTGCTCTCTGGGTCCATGATATTTTCCCTGTCACTCTCACCGCCGGGTATCTGTCAGGGCCATGCCAGTCAAGCAGTAAAAAGCCTCTCCTGTCTTTAGTGATGCCTGGGGGTCACCCAAGGAGCTTGGGCTGAGGTCCCACTGCAGGTTAAGCTAAACACAGAATGGTTATTACAAGCTCTTCCTCCCCAGCTGTCCAGGTCTTCTAATAAATGCCTGGGTTTCTCTTGAAAGCTTTTTCAAGGTTTATTTTTGAAACAGACTGCATTTGATTAAAGCTTTGTTTTGTTTTGTTTTTTTCAAAAGGGACTTAAAAGGGCCATCGGCCTGTAAACATAAATATTCCCATTCTTTTGCTGATTCTTTGCATTTTTCTGGGTTTGCTAGTGAAGGATATTGCAGCAGTGCAAAGTCTCTGTGATGTGGGCAGCCCCCTCTGCTCCTGCTTTCAGCTCAGGCCCTTGAACCCGTGTTGTGCGAGGGAGTTTATCCCACAGAATCATTTCGGGTGGAAAAAGACCCCTGAGATCATCGGGCCCAACTCAGCACCACCGTGTTCCCCACTAAACCATGTCCCCCAGTGCCACATCCACACACCTTTAAAATCCCTCCAGGGCTGCTGACTCCACCACTTGGTCTTGTCAGTAACCATTTTTCCTTTCCTCTGTCTCCACTTCCCTCTTTCTTCACCCTTTTAATCTGTTTTCTTCTTTTACTCTTTTCCTTCTCTTGTGGGCAACTTAAGACCAATGAGTTATTTTTTACTAAAACTGTTGAACTGATTGTTTGCAGTAGGTGCTTTCTGTGGAGTGGGGTTTTTGTGCTTAGTGTTTCAGTGAAACATTTTTTTTCTTGGTCGTATTTTACTCCTGCAAAACCTTTTGCCGAAATATCTTGTTTTTCTCGCTAAATTAAAAGAATTTCTCTTTGAGAAAGCATGTGACTCTTTCTCCGGATGCTAATTCAAGATTATAACGAACCAAAAGCCTTTTAAAAAAGTCTTTAATAAAATGTAACCTCTCTGGGCAGCTTATGGATTAAAATCTGGATTGGACACTGCCCCTGGTGCAAATTGAGGCAATTTCCTCTTGTCATAGAATCATAGAATCAGAGGGGTTGGAAAGGCCCTCTGAGATCATCAAGTCCAACCCTTGATCCAACCCCACCGTAGTTCCCAGCCTATGGCACTCAGTGCCACGTCCAGCCTCGTCTTAAACACCTCCAGGGATGGAGAATCCACCACTTCCCTGGGCAGCCCATTCCAAGGGCTGATTACTCTCTCTGGAAAGAATTTCTTTCTAATATCCAACCTAAACCTCCCCTGGCACAGCTGGAGGCCGAGCCCTCTTGTCCTACTGCTGGTTCCTGGGAGAAGAGACCAACCCCCACCTGTCCTTTCACTTGTTATCTGGGAGAAGAACCCGACCCTTACCTTGCTACAACCTCCTGTCAGGGAGTTGCAGGGATGGAGAAGGTCCCCCCTGAGCCTCCTTTGCTCCAGGCTGAGCCCCCCCAGCTCCCTCAGCCGCTCCTGCTGCTCCAGCCCCTTCCCAGCTCCGCTCCCTTCCCTGCACACGCTCCAGCCCCTCAATGTCCTTTGTGTCCCCCAGCACAGGGGGACAATCCCTGCCCTGGTCCTCCTGGCCACACTGTGGCTGATACAAGATGCTACCTCACAACAGCACGGTTTTTATTTCCCCCTTTTCCTGCAGGTTATAACTGAGTAGCCCTTATGACCAACATGAGCTGGAGCTTCCTCACCCGCCTGCTAGAAGAGATTCACAATCACTCCACCTTCGTGGGGAAGGTCTGGCTCACCGTGCTCATCGTGTTCCGCATCGTCCTGACCGCGGTGGGGGGCGAGTCCATCTACTCCGATGAGCAGAGCAAGTTCACCTGCAACACGAAGCAGCCGGGCTGCGACAACGTCTGCTACGACGCCTTCGCGCCGCTGTCGCACGTCAGGTTCTGGGTCTTCCAGATCATCGTGATCTCCACCCCTTCCGTCATGTACCTGGGCTACGCCATCCACAGGATCGCCCGCTCGGCCGAGGAGGAGAAGAAGTTCAAGGGGTTCAAGAAGAAGAAGCAGTTTGCCCTGAACTGGCAGGCCGTGCGCAACATGGAGGACGCGATGGAGGCCGACGAGGAGGAGCCCATGATCTCCGACGACGCGGCGGAGCACGAGAAGGCCAAAGCCAAGCCCAAGAGCAAGGAGCCGCAGAAGCACGACGGCAGGAGGCGCATCCAGCAGGAGGGACTGATGAAGATCTACGTCTTCCAGCTGCTCACCAGGGCTTCCTTCGAGGTTTGCTTTTTGATAGGGCAGTATTTGCTCTACGGCTTCGAGGTGGAGGCGTATTACGTCTGCAACAGGGTCCCCTGCCCTCACACCGTGGACTGCTTCGTGTCCCGGCCGACCGAGAAGACCATCTTCCTGCTGGTGATGTACGTGGTGAGCTGCCTGTGCCTGCTGCTGAACATGTGCGAGATGTTCCACCTGGGCTTCGGGACCATCCGCGACGCCATCCGCAACCGGAAAATCAACAGCTTCCGGCAGCCCCCCTACAACTACGCCTACCCGAAGAACATCTCCTGCCCCCCCGAGTACAACCTGGTGGTGAAGGCGGAGAAGTCCACCAAGATCCCCAACAGCCTGATGGCCCACGAGCAGAACCTGGCCAACGTGGCCCAGGAGCAGCAGTGCACCAGCCCGGACGAGAACCTCCCGGCGGATTTGTCCACCCTTCACAAGCACCTGCGGGTGGCCCAGGAGCAGCTGGACATCGCGTTCCAGAGCTACAGCAGCACCCAGGCCAACACCCAGCCCTCCAGGACCAGCAGTCCCGCCTCGGGGGGCACGGTGGTGGAGCAGAACAGGGCCAACACCGCCCAGGAGAAACAAGGTGCTAAACCCAAGGCCTCCTTGGAGAAGGGGAGCTCCAGCAGTAAGGACGGAAAGACATCTGTATGGATATAACTTTGTGGAAAAGGTGAGGGGGGCAGCATGAGCGGGGGGGGTTATTTTGGTTTATCTCTGGTTTTTGGCATTACCTTGCGTTGGTTTCGCTGGGCACAGGCACAATTTTTGTGTGGAAGTCATGAGAGAGAGAAGGAGTTTCAGACCAGTTTAGTGCTGTCTTCCAGGGCGTTAACAAAAGACTTTTCTTCCCTATTTCCAACGTGTTCTCCAGCTGGGAACCTCCAGTGAGTAACAGCAACCCCCCCGAATCTCCCACCCCTTCGGTCACCACCAGAGCCCCCAGCAGAGATGGACAGTGCGCTGTGGTGGGAGGTGGAGCTGCTGGTGGCGCAGGAGGGAGGTCAGGCTGGCACGAGCAGCCACCCTCCTGCACGGCAAGGCTTGAGGGCGGCAGGTCAGGCGGCATTTAATTACTAAATACCCTTAATCAAATTAATTTCTGATCCCCTGATATGAGAACAACGGACTTACTGCACGGACCTTCACGACACAACATCCTGCCTGGATTGGCAGGTGCTCTTGCAGGGCATCATGAGGACATTGTTGGATGCTGCAAGCCAGGAGCTGGCACGTCAGGTTGTAGGGCAGGAGCACGGGGACTGTCTCACACAGAGAGCCCGAAGAACAGCCCAGCACTGAAGGTTTCATCCCTTATTCCTCTGCGTCGAAGCAAAAAGCAGATCTGCTCCAGCCCTCCGGAGCAGGAGCGAGGAGTGACACTGCATCCTACTGGTGCCTGTGTAGCACTTGCTACAGATGTGATGGGAATCCTTGCAGTCACAGAGGTTTTTAACGAACTGCTGCTTCACATCATCAGAAAGTGCCTTTATGCAACCAGGGAAACAAAAGCGTAGAGGGTTTAGGCTTCTTTATTTGCTGAGTTTTAGTAGAGGTCGGAAGGTCGGCGTCGGCAAGTTTGGGTTTTCTGATTAATCAAGGAAGATCTCTGTTGGCAAATGTGGGTGGGTTTTTTTGGTGAATCAAGGAAGATGTCTGTTGGTAAGTTTGTTTTTTCTGATGAATCAAACCCTTATAAATAGTGGCAGAGGGCAGATCTATGCATAGTGTGTCTGTGGGGTGTGTGTACGTATATATACAGACACATATGAAGGTGTGTGTGAATATAGACATAGATATATGTAAATGTAATATCAACCCTCCAGTCATTTCACAGCCTTCCACCTCCCCTGGGAAAACCCAGCTGCTCCAGGACTGGGGCTGAGCTCATCCTGGAGCAGTTGTTGGGCTTTCAGCCTCCAGCCTCACCTGGGCCATGGGGAGGTTTCCCACACTTTTCTGAGGGGCTTTGCAGGAGATCTGGCTTCGGTGGGGACGGGAGCTGGATGGCAGCAGGAAGTTTTCCCTTAGTTTAGGGGGAGTTTTTTTTCAGCTTGGCTTGGTTTTAGGGTGGTTTTCCTGCACTTACAGTAGTCTGGGGTTATGTTAAAAGCTGCTGAGCTCCAGGGCTCCTGCTGGTGCTGAGATGGGCTTTGTCAGGGTGGTTTCATCCCGTGTCTCTTGCACAGCTCTGGGGCTGTGGCTTTGTTCCCCTGCAGAAAGGAAACCTCATCACTGGGAGCACAGGGAGCGTCTCCTGCCAAGTGGCAGAGGCTGAAACCAGGAGCTGCCCAACTCTACCAGAGAGGGTCTGATCCCTGAGGTGTTCCCAGAATACCTGTGGCTTGGCAGATGCTCTCACAACCTCCCAATAGTCCTGTGGCTGATTCCTCACCATGCAGAACTCAAATAGGCAGAGCCTTCAGGATCAAACCTAACACAAAAGAAGTCAATCCTCCCTAACACAGCACTGTCCCTGTGCTGAGCTGTTCCCTCGGGGCTGTGCCGGCCACCCGGTCACATCCAGGTCCCTGGGCCAGTACTTCTTATCCTTTGGATGTCCAGGATTTCTTGCTGGGCATCACTCTCATGTCCTTGAGATCAGTCCCTAAAAGGCTTGAGGATGCCCTGTTGTATCCAGACCCTTTGGCCATTCTGGGGAACAGGCAGAGAATTTGGATATGCCCTTCAGCTCCTGGGAACCTCAGCTGAGCTGCTCCATGCCTTTAGAGAACAGTCCTGGAAGCCAAAAAGTGGGATGAAAAGGGAAGCAAAGAAACACCCTACAAGGTATCCAGCTGCAAATAGTCAATGTGGCTTTGTGTAACAGCCTGGGGAACATTTCCAGGCTTGTTCCTGGTCCTGCTGAAGGCATTGGTAAAATGCCTGGAATGCTGTTTGCTCTCACTGCTAGAGATCTTCCCTTCCAAATTGCATCCAGGAGGAGGATCAGCACGTCCTCCCAGCAGCAGCAGTAGCACACATCCATCCCTTCCTGCTGGGAATCGTGCAGGAAAGGCTCAGAAAGTTCACAGCACGGTGGTGGGGAGGCAAACATATCCAGCCGTGCTGTTTGTCCGTGTGTTCTCTCCTGGCTGGGGGTGTGCTGGGCAGAGCAGGAGAGGTTGGATGCTGACAGGGCTGCTGTCCCCTGTCCTAAATGCCTGCACGTCCACAGCCCGGGCTGCTGGGAAGGAGAGAGAGGTGCTCCCGGGTGGAAATTCGCTCCCTAGTCATTACAGGGCCCAAGCTTGTCCTCCACATCGCTGTGACTTCTCTTTTATTCCCAGCCCTGTGTCCCATGGGAAACAGTGTGTATCTGAAGTCATGATCCCGAGGGAATGATGGAAGCTCTGAGGAGATCCCTGGTTGGATGCTGCCTGGGTTCTTCTGATTCCTTTTGGATGAGCAGCAGTCTCACGGCCCCGGATAAACTCGTCCTTCCCACACAGCGCTGGGAAGTGCTGCCCTGTGCGGGAGTCTGGGTTTTGAGTTTGCCCTGCCCATGCCAGTGCCATCTCCCTGAGCCCCAGACGTGACCTGAGCACTTCCCAGTGACTCAGATCTGCCCCTCAGCTCCTGCTGACCTGCAGGTTCACCGCTGAGTCACCAAGGGATGGGAATGGGCCTCCCTTGCTCTTCCTTCAGGAAACAATCCTGGCAAACGTCTCGCTGCGGGGAAAGCAGGGTGCAGATTTTAAGCCAAAAAAACCCCCAAACCTGGTCACAGAGACCTGATCAACGCATTAAACCCACTCTCCAGGGCAGGTTTACCTGCCTTAGTGACACAGGGAGTCAGTGCCCGATGGGAGGAGATTCCAGGGCTTTGTGGCTGTTGGTTCAGAGACACTGGGAGCAGCAGGGTTGGGAAAGGACCGGGGATCTTCTTACCAACTTGCCACCATAAAATGACTCCTTAATGGGTAACATGAACCCCCCTCACTGCAACTCCTGGTGTCTCCTCCCCTCAGCATTGGAGAACGGCTCATGCTTTTAACATCTGCATATTTTGGGTGTTTGAAGACTGTTTCCATCCTCAAATATGCTTTAGGCCAAACAACTCCAGCCTCATCAACCCTTCTCCAAGGGCTGCTTTTCTAGCATGGTTTTCCCTGGTGTCTTTGAACCAGAACCAGCCACTCCACATCTCCCAGTGGTGTGGCAGTGCTGGTCCTTGTGGCACCTTCCCTCTCTGCTCCTCTCCACACATCCATCTGCCACCCTGGTCCTCCCCAAAACCCCATCCTCTGCAGGCCTGGGGATTGCTCCCCTCTCCAGGTGTGTGGTTCTACATTTGGGACCCTCCTGCCCTCCTTCAAACCGCTTTTTTTCACCGTCCTGCCACAGCCCTGGGGTTCTGGGTGACCTGTGGGTCCTGCAGCGGGTTCACAGCCCCCTCCCTGCTGGTGTCACCAGCACGCTGGACACTCACACGCTGTTTTCCATGGGGAGAGTCAATAATTGCAGTATTGATGAGGGCCAGACCCAGGGCAGACTGTTGGGTGATCAATACACCCCCCCCTTGCTTAGGGACACGGGGTAACCGCTCCCTCCGCCCTCCCTCCAGCCAGCCCCGCTCATCTACCAGCAACATCCTTTCCAACACTGCTTTCCCGTGTTTTCCAAGCGTTTTGGCAGGGATTGGAGCACAATGGCACGCTCCCAGCAGGAGTGCTCTGCTGTCATGAGCTGCTTGAGAGAGATGCAAAGTTCCCTACGAGGTCCCAGCCAGCCTGGAGGGCACCGCTGGCTCCCCTGAGCCTGGGGAGGAGGGATCCCGGTTCTCCCAGATCCCATCTGAGCCAGCACGAGTCCGACAACCCTAGAAATGGAAAAGATTATTATTATTATTACTCTGTATACTGACTTGCTCACTTCCCCCCCTTCCTCCTCCACTCTGTGACCTCAAAATCCTTTAGGATATTGCCTGTTCCCTCTGAGTCACTGCCACGAAGGCATTAATGACTCTGCAGGAATGAATCCTTTCGGGGGCAGGAGCAACAGTCCCTTCTTTTTATCGTGTCAGTTGGGGAAGGAAAAGGACAGACAGGCAAAATATGCATAACCACGAGTGAAATCCCCGTCAGAATCATTCCAGACTCAACCAGCAGCTCAAGGAATTTCAGTTAAACCCCGGAGCATCAGCCACGGAAGAAATGCCAGTAGTACAATTAGTGCTTTGCTTTCCTTTTTTACAGTTTGCAGCGTTGTTCACACACGAGACGGGTTTGGCTCTGCAGCTGAACTAATTGTAAATGTTGACTCTCTTGCTAAACTTGGTCAGATGAAGTGCCCACACTTATATTTCTCTTCTTACCATTCAGGGCCAGGAATGTCCCAAGTAAAAGCCAGATTACCTTCTTGCTTGCATTGCATTCCACTGGGAAATACTTGAACTTAACTCAAGGCCATAACCAGTCTGTGCTGTTACAAAGCGTCTGGGATTGTTATTTTTATTGTTGTTGTTGTTAATTTTTTTTTATTATTATTGTTATTATGTACTAACTGTATTTGTACTAGAAATTTTTGAAGTATGAGGTTGAATCTGTAAGTATTTTTCAGTGTAAATGTTACATCTTGGACTGTAGCTAGAATATTAAACACTGGTCAAAGGAGAAGGAGACATCAGTCCAGCTCTTCAACTGGTTATTCCACATCCATTACTAATCATATGAAATAAAACTTACATTTTGTTACATTATGTAAAGCGTGTGATGTTTCCTTGAGAATCCTCTCGGGTGTTGAGAAGAAGCTGTTCTGGATCCATGATTTGCCTGTTTTAGCCACGGAGGAGCTCTTTTTTTTCCCCCGATATGGCTGTAAATCATTGCAGAATAGTTTTGCCTTAAGAAGCAGTTGACCTTCTAGTTGTTTGGGATGCGTTGTCTCGCTGATGAATCACTGCCCGCAGTTCCTTCGGGCACGGAGCTCCAACTGCCGAGGAGAGCCTGCGCTTCTAAAAGCAAGAAAACTTTGGAGAATCTGGGAGAAACTGATGATTCAGGCCGAGCAAACGATGGGAAAGCACTTGTGAGAGAGCCTGACTTTCCACACGGCCTCGGTCTTTGCTCTTCCCATTAAGTCACAGGCACGTTCACCCGCAACCCCCGTCCGAAAAGTCTTCAGGAAAAAAATTTCCAGACACAAACGTGCATTTTCTTCCTGGTTTTGTTCCTGTTTCTCTGGAAGTTGAGCTGTGTTGACGAATTCTTTGGTATGAGCAGGACGTGGTCCCACCAAGAGAGAGAAGAGCCAAGGCCAGGCTGAATGAGGCTTGGAGCAACCTGGGATAGTGGAAGGTGTCTCTGCCCATGGCAGGGGGTTGGAACTGGATGATCCCTAAGGCCCCTTCCAAGTCAAACCATTCCGTGCTTCTGTGATTCCAAGAGCAGGATCCTCTGACAAGCCCACAGGGCGGGTCAATAGTTGGAAGCATTTAGGCTAAAACACCCCAAACAAAGGAAATCTTTGCTAAAGACCAAGGTGTCCTTCAAACCAGCAAGGTCTGAGGAACCAGGTGAGCTTGTCCTTGCTGTTGGGTTGGGGCCACGCTCAGATGTAGAAGCACCCATGGATGGCTGACCTTGTCTTGATGTGCGTTACCCACGTCCATGCAGAAGTTAACCCTGTGCAAAGTCTTCCCCCCTTCCATCCTTCATCCCTCACGGCCAGACTCGAGGTCTCAGTGTCCCAACCCTCAGGCAGCCACGTCTTGCCTGGATGTCCCAGAGGATTCAGTGGGAAATAAGTGAGTGAGGAGCAGCCTCATCTCTTGCCCCCATGTCACCTCCACGTTGCTGCTGCTGCAGAAGGTGGGGACAGTTTCCATGGAGGAAGGGCAGAGCCAGAGGGTGATGGGCCCCCCCCCAGTCTGATGCTCGGTAGAAGGAATGGTAAAAGCAGCTCCCATCCACCTGTATTTTGGGAACATGGAGAGCAATTGCAAACCCCCTCATTTCCTTGGAAAGCCAGACAAAAAATACCAGTGACCCTCCAATTCTCTCTGGGATCGTAAGACCCCTCTTTTCCATTAGCTGCTCCAATATTCCTGTCAACAGCATCCCACTGGCTCCTAATCACTCCTCCCAGAGAAATGCCAACAACAGCTTTACCTTCATCCTCAGTCCCATCAGCGTGGAATCATTAGGGCTGGAGAAGCCTTCCAAGATCACTGAATCCAACCACTAACCCAGCACTGCCAGATCCACCACTAAACCACGTCCCCAAGCACTGCACCCACACGTTTTTTTAAACATTTCCAGGGATGGTGGTTTCACCACTTCCCTGGGCAGCCTGTTCCAATGCCTGACCACCCTTTCAGTGAGGAGATTTTCCCTAGTATCCAATCTAAACCTCTCCTGGTGCAACTTGAGGCCGTTCCCTCTTATCCTGTCCTTTGTTACTTGGGAGAAAAGCCCGACGCCCACCTGGCTCCACCCTCCTTTCAGAACATCTCCTTTGTCTCACTCTCAGCAAACTCAGCTGCCACTTTATTCCTGCTTTATTCCTGCATCCTTCCTGTTGTCCTTGCAATTTCCCTCTATAATCACTGGTCTTTGCATTGCCCAGGCCAGCCACAACCCGTGTTTCCCTCTCCAGGACTGTGGAATATTGTCCCAGAGCCAGAAGTGCTGCCATGGTTCACCACAGCCCCACATCCTGCTGGCTGCCTGTGACTGACCTCCCAGAGCACAGCTTGGGGAATATTTATTAAATAGGGTTTGGGATGAATAATTGCAGCTCATGTGGGTTTGGGGACGAGGGTTTGTGCTCAGCACCCCAAGAAAAAGCTGGAGAAAATGAGTTTATTATACCAGCATTAACCCCCAGGGCTGGCTGCAGTGGTTATCCCTGATTTCTGCTGGTGGAGGAGTTATGGATGAATAAATGAATGCCAAGGATCAGCCCTCACAAGTGGGAGCCTCAGGCTGTCCTGCTGCCACAGGGTTTTGGGCAGTGGGAGAGCAGAGAGTGGAAACCTGATGGAGCTTGTGCCACTGCCCAGGGGCTGGTGAGGAACAGAGAAAGAGTCTCTGTCCCTTGTCATCATCCTCTTATCTGTGAGGATTTCTGAGTTGCCCCAACACACCTGCCTGGATAAGAGGTGTTCCAGCAAGGGGGGAATTCTCCCTTTGGGATAGAGCTTGGTCAGGGATGCTCTGTCTTGTCACCCTGTGCCACCAGCTCTCCTTCCAAAAATGCCTTCAGGAGTGACAAGGCTGGTGGGGGGTGATCCATCAGGCTGATGTGGGGGCAGTACCATGGATAAGAGGGAGCTGTAGCTTACATGGGTCCCTTCCAACTCAGAATATTCTGTGATTCTGTATCGTGGAGAGCCTTAGGCACAGAGGTGAGACTGATCTCCAGCACCATCACGAGATGCCTGCATGGATCTGGTTCCCAAGGCCCACTTGGAATCCACGGGGAGAGCAGGCACTTCTTGGGCCCACCTGATGGGATCCAGTTTACAAAAAAGTTTCAGAGTGAAATGAAGCACAGATCCAACCTCTGCTCCAAACACAGATTCCAGTGAGGGAGGGGACATTACTCAGTGCCACAGTACTAGTCCTGTGGGAGAGCATCAACCAAGGGCAATACTGTTCCCATGAAGAAAGGCAAGAGGATTTGATCCCATTGGAAATGGGCCCAGCAGTGCCAGTGGGGTTTAAAGTCAATGTAAGAATCACCCAGTGTCTGCCAAATTATCAAAGAATCCCAGGGTGGTTTGAGTTGGAAGGGATCTTAAAGATCATCTCATTCTAAACCCCCTGCCATGGGCAGGGACACTTTCCACTAGAATTCCCCACCTTCCAGTAGAAGTTCATGTCATGGAAGCTCTGGGAGCTGTGTTGTCCCTCCGACAAGGGTCAGGTCCCCTCATTTTAGTGAGGACAGGCACACATTCAGTGAGGGCTGGCACAAACCTCCCAAGGGCTTTGCAGGTCTCAGCCGTGCTATGACTTGCCTCAAACCATCCCCTGAGCTGATTTAAAGCACTAAACTGGCAGAGTTGTAGTTTCTGACACCGAAATGTTTAAATATGTCTTTACTGGCTGCGTAACCCTTTGATAAAAGAAAACCCAGAGTAAAGTGAATAAAAGTATGGGAGAGCAAAAAGCAAATGGAGGCTTGAACTGGCCACCTGATTCTTTTCCACTTTCAATTTTATTTCTCTTGCTGCCCTTGCAAATATCTACATGGGGTTTGGTGCAACCTGTGTGATGGTTGAGAAGCAGCATGGGAATGCATGGAGATGGCCAAGGGCTTCCCATGGAATGGCTGGTCCCCATGACTTGGTGGGTGCAGCAGGGATGTGGCACTGGCAAAGAAGAGCCAAAGGTGGATCCAGCTGTGAGTCCATGTTGGACTATGGAGTTTCAGCCCAGCTGTGCTTCCAGATATGTGACTTCCCCCCTTCTCCTGGGCCTCTAAAAAGCAAACACAGCTCTTGCTCTTGGCACATTCCCACTTCCAGGGAGAGGAGAAAACCCCACTGGGCATCGGCTCCCTGCATCCCCAGATGGTTTCAGGCCAGGCTGAGGTTTCCTCAGCCCCGTTTCTGACACACAACCCGTGCCAGGGGGTGGGCAGAGCTCGTCCCCGTGCCAAGGTCACCTCAGATCACATCTGTGCCAGCCTTTATTTCGCCACCTGCTCTGCCTGTGCCTGACAAGTGTCACCTCCAAGCAGGGCCAGCCCCGAATTGAACACTCTGTACCTCCTGGCACCACCAGGAGCTGATCTGGCCCACACCCACAGGGGTGTGTGATAAGGTTATCGAACCCAGGACACGCAGGGAGAGCCCAGTCCTGCCCCAGGGCCAGCTGGAGGAACACACTGTGCATCCGCAGGTCCTGGAAAACGGGTCGCTCCGCTCAGGGTCTTGGGATCGGTGGGGTTTAGGGGCTTGGCACCGGTCCTGGAGCTTTTAGCGGGGTCATTCAGGGCCAGGCGACGCCCCCACTCCCTGCAGAGCTGCTCATTGCTGGTGGGGGCAGCAGGAGGGGCTGGATGGCCTGAAGCCGAATTGCAGCCACGGGAGAACGGGAATTGCAAATGACAAGGGGTGACTCACGGCTATTCCTTGGACTGTGGGATGAATTCCGGCAGAAACAGCCGCAGCCAAACCTGGGGCTATCCGGGCCCTTCAGACTCTACTACCCAGAGCGCCAGGGAATATTCAAGAAGGAAGCAAAACAGCACCTTCAGCTCCGTGATTTTAACAGCAGGATTTTAACAGGGATTTCCCATCCCTGGAAACATTCCAGGCTCTGAGCAACCTGAGGGATTGAAGGTGTCCCTGCTTGTTGCAGGGGGCTTAGACTAAATAACCTTCAAAGGTCCCTTCAGTCCAATTATTCCATAATTCCATGTTTTTATTTCAGTGCAATGCTTAGTAGAATTCCCAACATTATAATTTACTTTAAGACAGAGCTGCTGACAAATTTTTCCAGGAGTGTTAAAGGAGGATGGGGGCAATTGGTGGGTCCTGCAGAAAAAGAGGTAGGGGAGAATTAAGCCAGTGGAAAACAGGAACCTCTGGAGTTTTCCAGCAGGTTAGCCAAAATGTCCCCGGAAGGGAATGGATCCATGTGATTTTAGGGGATTTTAGGCTCGGTAGGGTAAGGAATGGAGGTGTTTAAGGAAACACTGGGCATGGCACTCAGTCCTAGGGTCTGGTTGACAGGGTGGTGATCGGTCACAAGCTGGACACGATGATCTCAGGGGTCTTTTCCAACCTGAATGATCTGTGATTCTGAAACGACTAAGGGGGAGCAGCCCGGCTGGGCAGCCCTCGGGCACTCCCACAACCAAACCGCGGGAGGTGGGAGCGCTTTAGGGTGTTCCCCTCGCTCCTTCCACGGCCGGCGAACCCGAGGAGCAGCGGGACGGGTCCCCCAAATCCATCCTCGGGACCCCGTCGATCTCCCTGTCCCACCCGGGATTGCCCGGGAGGGCGTGGTCATGGAGGAGGGGGCGTGGCTGCAGGAGGAGACTGAGGCGGGAGAGGGCGCGGCGGGGGCGTGGCCATCGGGCTGGGGGCGTGGCCAAGGAGGTGGCTAAGCCCTTGCGAGCGGGAGAGAACCGGGAGGGGGCGTGACCAGACCGAGGGGGCGTGGTACGTGCGGGCGAGGGCGTGACCAGCGGTGCGGCCGTGCAGGGCCGCTGCCTGTATGACGTCATCCTGTACAGGTGAGACCATGCGGGGCCGGGGTGGGGGGAGCTGGGCGAGACCATTGCGGGGCGGCGGGGGGGCTCGTCCGCGCCCAGGGTGGTTCTTGTCACCGGCCGTGTCACACCCGCGGAATTTTTTGCTTATATTTATCATTTAATGCGCAGTAAAGCGCTTATTCAGAGTGTTTGTCGTCACTCGCTGCCGCCACTGTGGGTTGCCCCAGCAGGAAAGTGCGAGGGTGTAATACACCTGCCTGGGGATATCGATTCGCCACCTGGAGTTTGGGGAGCTGCAGCCAGGTCTGGCATCTCTAGCATAGGATGGATCTGGAGCTGCTGGAGCAGGTCCAGAGGAAGCCATGGGGATGTTCCAAGGGCTGGAGCCCCTCTGCTCTGGAGCCAGGCTGGGAGAGCTGAGGGCGTTCACCTGGAGAAGAGAAGGCTCCAGGGAGAGCTGAGAGCCCCTTGCAGGGCCTAAAGGGGCCTGAGCTGGAGAGGGACTGGGGACAAGGCCTGGAGGGACAGGACACAGGGAATGGTTTCAAAGTGACAGAGAGATTTGGATGAGATATTAGGAAGAAATTCTTGGCTGTGAGGGTGAGGAGGGAATGGAATGGATTTCCCAGAGAAGCTGTGGCTGCCCCTGGATCCCTGGAAATGTCCAAGGCCAGGTTGGATGGGGCTTGGAGCAACCTGGGCTAGTGGAAGGTGTCCCTGTCCATGGCAGGAAGGTAGGACTGAATAATCATTAAGGCCCCTTCCAACCCAAACCATTCTGGGATTCTGTGACACTTGGAAACATTTTCCAGTCAATGCAGTCAAAAGTAACAACGGGAAGTGGAACTGGATGAGCTTTAATGCCCCTTCCAACCGAAACCGTTCTGGGATTCTGTGCCAGTGGAAGGCACAGCTGAACACGGCTTATCCCCCTGCTGAAATTCCCCTCACTTTAGGGAAGGGGTAGAGAATTCCTCACACCCTGTTCCTGTCCCTGGGAGAGGTGAGGGCAGTGTTTGCTGGGAAACATCAGGTATATCCTGCTCCACGTGTGCCAGCAGACTTCCATGAAACTGCCCAGACTTCTGGATTTGCACCAGGATCCAGACAAAGCGTTTTGGCTCCCACTGCTGTGGGGGTTTGTTTTCCTGACCTTGCAGGTGTTACTTTTTTTAGGCTCCACGGGAGCGCGGAAGAGGAGCCTCATGTCCTGCTGGAGTGCGACAGCAACGTCCTGGAGTCCCTCCAGAAACACCTGAAACTGTACAAGATCCGCAGGAAAGTCGACATCGTCCCCTGCCCTGACCTCTCCCTGTGGGCTGTCATCCCGGGGGAACAGGCTGGAGACACCTCCAGCTCCCTCCCGAAATGTGCAGGCCAGGCTGTGCTCTTAACTCCTGACCCCAGGGCAGAAGTCATGGGCTGGAGACTGATCACAAAGAAAGGAGCAAGTCTGTCGGAGATTATCCCTGGGAGTGAAGTTGGAGACGTTCAGGATTACCACAGGCACAGGTATAAACAAGGTAAAGCCAAGTCCCGAGCTGCACTCTGTGGCACTGGATTTTGGGAGTCCATGTGCTGAGATAAGACAGGAATAAGTAATGTGTTTAATTTGTTAATAAAGAAAGGTATTAGTTGCTAGTTTGAGTAAAAAAGTTCTGTGGTGGTTAGAATTCTCTCTGGTGGCAAAAGCAATATTTGGGTTTTGTATTACTCAGAGGATGGGGATTGGTCAGGAATGCTTAAAGAAAAACAGGATTATTCATTTTCTTAGAAGCTTCTGTGGTTTGAGTAATTCTGGTTATTTTGGGATTACACACAACCCGTGTGTTTTGCTCGTTGCTAAGGAAGGAAAAGGGAACACCCAGGCTTACCTTCCTAAAAATTCATGGGTGATTTGTCAAGTTAACTCAGAGGCCAAGGGGAGGATGTTTGATTTGAGAGGCAACTCACTGCTGGGAGTCCCAGTGCCTTTGATTTTGTGGTGTCCAGGCTGTTCGTGGATGAAATTAATTGGCAGAGTGAAAGGTGATGGTGACTTAAATCGGAGTCCGTCTAGTTTGGAAAATCAAGTTGGTAATGAGTCAAACAATTGAAGGCACTTGGAGCACAAGCCTTGTGGAGGAGTATTTACCTCTTGGCTTTACTCTTTTCCCAGGAATTCCTGAAGGTGTGAAGGATCTCCCTCCTGGAGTCGCCCTCCCTCTGGAATCCAATCTGGCCTACATGAACGGCATCAGCTTCACCAAGGGCTGTTACATCGGGCAGGAGCTGACGGCCAGGACACACCACATGGGCGTCATCCGCAAGCGCCTGCTCCCCGTCTCCTTCTCAGCTCCGCTTCCCAAAGACGCCATTCCCGAGGGCGCCGAGATCTTCACCGAGTCGGGAAAGGCAGCCGGGAAGTTCCGGGCTGGAGGAGGTGACCTCGGGATAGCTCTGCTGAGGTTGGCTCACATAAACGAGCCGCTCTGCATAAATGTGGGAGGGGATAAAGTGAAGCTCAGTGCAAAGACACCCGAGTGGTGGCCGAAAACTGCTGCTAAATAGGTGAGGAGCCACCGTTTGCCTTATGGAGGATGTTATTTTGTGGGAGAGGTTTGGCCTTCGGCTCCTGTTTGCGGTGTTTGATGGAAGGCTGTTACAGGGTGCCCCAAATCGGGACTGAACGGCGGGAACCCAAAGCTGGGAGGTCGGATCATCCACTGAGTGTTGAGGAGAGAGATACACGGGGAAGGGCACCTTTTCCTGAGGGTAATCCCTGTTTATTTAGGGGTTGCCACGTGTTGTTGGGTTGGACTGTGGGTGGATTTTGAGTCTGACACTCCATCAGACTGTGCTCCGTGTAGGATGTGGGGCGTGTTCCCACTGAAGTGAGCAGTGGGAGCAGGAGATTCCCTGTTCCACGCACAGAATGTTTCAGTTCAGAATAACCATTTTGTGGTATTATTATGATTTTTTTTTTTTTTGAGTGGAGATCATGCTGCTCTTACGTATTCTCAGGCTAAAAGTGTTTATTGCAAATTACTCCTCGCATTGAGCTTCTTAAACTCGCTGATTGTGTGGGTGTTTCTCCCCACCACTGGAATTGTGTTCAGGAAGAGGAATACCTTGTACTTCACATTTCAGACCTTGATTTTAAGTTGGCATTTCTTTGCTTCATTTTTTCTGGTCCCCAACACTCTTCTGCCTTCCCAATTTTCCCTGCTTCTGCAGTCAGCATATTCCTCTTTGCTTCCAAAGCCAACCAGATCTGTGCCTCCTATCCCTGTCAACCTGCAGTGATTTATAGGAGCCCTTTCTATTTTTGTATTACAATAAATCCATTACACAAGGGCATTATGAGAGAGGTGCCCAGGTCCCCCCCCCCATTTTGACCAAAAAAACCCACAACCTCTTGCATGAATATTTGTAACAAAACCCGTCCAAAGCACATTCTGCCACTGTTTCAGTGTTACTGTGAAAGGAATTTGTCTGTGAAAAATGCTCATATTGATTAAAACTCTATGGTTGCTGTAAAATGAATGTGTGGAATATCTCGTTAATTATTGTATCTAATTTAAATGTGATTTATCTGAAGGAGAAGAGATGATGCCTTTCATTTGCCTGGGGTGAAGACACACAATGGGACAAATACTTTTTCAGGTTGCTTGCTGACAAGAAAAACGCCTTAGACTGTTGGTCAGGTTGGGGACTGTTAACAGAGTCTTTCTGCTGGAAAAAGAAATGAAACTGGATCCTCTAAGTGCCACAAAGGCGAGGCTGTGCTGCCCGTTGATGCTGCTTTGCCAGAAGCAGCTTTTCCCCTCTGCCACCCATTGTGCAAAGTCTCCCCAGAATAGTTTTATTGTCCTGGTGTGAGCAGAGCCTGAATAAACACTGAATAAACTCCTCTGTTTAGGGAAGCCCTGAACTTTTCCTGCCTTAGACAGACGTTCCTTTTGTCCTCTTAACGCATTTTAAAGGCTTTTCTTGTTGCCAAGAGCTGCAGGTTGCACATACGGAAGGTTAGACACAAAATAAGGTGGTACTGAAACAAAGAGGTATCAGATGGATTCTGGAGAAAGGATGGGACAGAAATGGGAGGGGGCAGCCCCAATCCATGTTATCCTTATTTTTTTTTTTTTATTATTCTCCCTCAATCCTGCTCCGTCATTAATGGTTTTAGCCGGGTGAACTTGGGCTGGAAGCTGCAGGGTTGATTTTTTTCCAGGCCTTTTGCCTCGCTGGCAGCCCTGGAATCATCAAGGTTGGAAAAGCCTTCCACGATCAGGGAGCCCAACCATTAACCCAGCATTAATCCACGACCACACCACAGGTTGTCCTCAAGCACCGCAGGTTTTGCGGACGCTTCCATGGACGGTGACTCCACCACACCCCTGGACAACCTCCCTTCCAATGAGGAAACTTTTCCTCGGCAGGGGACGCACTGAAGGGGTGCTGGCAGGTAACCTGCTGCTTCAGACTAAACACAGCTGGAAAACGCTTGCCGGAGAAACTGAGGGGACCTCCTTCCCGATCCCCTTTTGTCCCTGCGTTTCCCCCTTCGCTGCCTCAGTTTCTCCCCCCTCCGTTGCCTCAGTTTCTCCTCCCGTCCCGCCTCACGATGGTTCCTTCCCGTCCTCCTTGTCCGCCCCCCCCCATCTCCCCCTCTCAGTGGTTTCTCCCACCGTTGCGTTCCCGCCTCGGCCGGAGCGCGGGAAGAGCGGCGCGAGGAGGGGTCGGTGGGGCGCTCGCGCCGCTCCCTCATGGCGGGAGGCGGGAAAACGTGAGGGAAGGGAATGGCTGTGGCTGCCGGAGGAGCAGAGCCGTGTAAACAAAGAAATAAAGGACGTATCTGCCAAAGTACGACGCTGTCCGGCTCTTCCGCTTTGCCTCTGAGCCTGTGGGCGCTCCGACGTTAAGGAGCTGTGGGCGGTGTGGACGCCCCCCTAAAAGAGGTGTTTTCTGAGGGAAAGAGTGGACTACGCACTGAATTCCCAGTGGGATGAAACAGGAGTCACTGCCACTCCTCATTGTTGAGGGAAACACATTGAAATGCCTAGTTAGAAGAAAGTTTCATCTTTTTTTTCCCCTGCCTTTTTAAATTTTTCTAGGAGCATTTTCGTTGTTACATTTTTTACGTTTTCTGCCATAGTAAAACTCCCAAAGAGTTGTTTTGGTATGGTGAAGAGTCCAGAAGAATGACTGCTACTACTTCATCAGTCTACTCTGTAATATCTATATCTATCTATCTATCTAATCTATCTATCTATCTATCTATCTATCTATCTATCTATCATCTATCTATCATCTATCTATCTCTATCATATATGGCATATAATACATATATACATATAATACATATATAATACATGCATAACATAATATATACATAACAATACACAATACATATAGAACGCATAACAATAACATATAAATATATATAAAACATATATATTATATAAATGCTTTATGTATTATATTTAAATATATTATTATGTGTCATGCATTTTATATATTGTAAGTAATATATACAAAACCTATATAAAACCTATATGACCCATATAACACATAATGTGTGTTCTACTGAGTTATTAAAATCACTGCAATCCAGTATTAAAAATAGAATTACTGATAAGTTTTCACACTGCTGGGGCCAGGAGGTTGTGTGTGAGCATCTTCACACTGCATTACTTGAAGTCAGCA
Organism: Oxyruncus cristatus; assembly: GCA_013399855.1. Taxonomy (NCBI): domain Eukaryota; kingdom Metazoa; phylum Chordata; class Aves; order Passeriformes; family Cotingidae; genus Oxyruncus; species Oxyruncus cristatus. Next base: position 277,483 of record VXAY01004189.1, read on the forward strand.
ACTCTAAAAAGCCCTCACAAATATTAATATGTGCTTAATATTAATATTTGCTTAATATTAATATTTCGGGTGTGTATTCCTGCTGTTAAGACATTGCTGAAACCTTTGAGGTCCTCAGGGAGTGTCCAAATACTGCTCAGATGAGAGTCACAAATCTGATTTATTCCTCACAGCCTGTGGTGATCCTGCTTTTCCAGGGGACTCAAATTCTCCAGCGTTTTCAGAGCTGGAAAATGTGGCAGCTTTCATCCCCTTTCCACAGCAATTCCTCCTGAAACCACACTCTGCGCAAGCACTGGGGGCATTTTTACATGTTATTATTGAGAGCAGGTTGTAGCTCCTATTTCTAGAGCACAGTTTCTGCTGGATGGGAACACAGGAAAACGCTACATTTTTACTTTAAACTATTTTCCCCATCCTTTCCCTGTGTGGCATTTTGCTTTTAGTGGACTGTGAGCCCTTCAGAAAAGGCTGTCTCGGTTTTTTTTTCTGTAACACGCTGTTCTCAAACTGGTGGAAACAATTCATGCCTAAACTGTTTTTGTGGATTTGTGTCTGGACTTCCTCTCTTTCCCCCTGTCCTGGAATTTTGCTGTCTACTCCTATCACTAAAATAAGAGTTTGTACTTTAGTGCTGTGCTGCCAGAACACTGGAAATGTTTGGGCTTTCTTTTTCTTTTTCTTATTTTTTTTTTTTTTCCTTTAGTCCCTGCTTGAGATTTTTGATTTTTCCTTTTTTTTTTTTTTTTTTTTTTTTTGGGGGAAAAAAAAAAAAAAAAGTTAACACCAGAATAAAATTNTTTCTTTTTTTTTTTTTTTTTTTTGAGGGGAAACAAAAATGGAAATGGATATAAAAGCTTCCTGTCTCGTGTTTACATATGTTTTTATTCTCCAACTGTGCTTACACCAGGCAGCTGAAGGAGAACAGTGGCAGTCTGGGAATGTCATTACAGCTCTGTGGAGAGAAACCGAAGGGGGGATGACAATAAAGCAAACAAGGACAGAGATTTTTAGGGAGAGGTGACCTAATTCCTATTTATTGCAGTGTCAGAGAAGCTGTGTGGAATAAACTTAATATTTGGGGGAGGTTATGTGCTGCGTGGCACTCAAAGTCTATTTGAGCAGTGCTTTCAATGTAGTTTTATTGTTCAGGGTGAACAACTTATTTTTAAGTTTAACTTGGGTGACTTAAATAAATTGATGGCAGCTTTAGGGGTTGAAAGGCAGTTGAAGGCAGCTTTAGGGGTTCTTTTGGGTTTTGTGTGGCTCTTTTTTTTTAATTTGGTTGGAATTTAGCACTCTGCTCTCTTTTTTCCTAGTCTCGAGACTGTAATAATACTTGCCTGATGATGGGCTACACTCCCCAGTGATTGAACTATATTATAACTATCGTATTAATATAATAACTATTATGTTGATTTTCTTGAAAAAGATGAAGTGGCTCCGTTTGCCATTTCCATTGTCTCTGGATATCTTTGTCTGCTTAAATTACGTTCATTCTTTTTGTAGCACTAAAAATGGGGAGGTGTCAGGGGATGATCAGGATTCATAATCTGAGTTAAGGCAAAGAACTGTGGAAAACCGATGACTTTATCAAGGAAAAAAAGAACGTTTAACAGGTGATAAAATGTAACCGTCAACGGGATACTTGAAGGCGGGGAGAAGGCAAGTTGCTTCAGCATGAAAGAAAGCCTTTAATAAAACAACCTTTATGTTTAAGTTTTGTTACAGAAAGCAGAGGGCTTGATTTCTCATGGATGGTTACACAGCTGGGTGAGCCAAGCGACACCTTCCAGCGAGGAGACAGGAGCAGAAGTGGCAGGAGTGTCACCACCGGCAAAACACATTCGTGGCAGTGAATTATTGGAGAAGCCAAAACCCCAGAGATGCAGGAGGTGATCAGCTTGTCATGAGAGCTCTTGTACTGTTAAATATGATGTGTCTATACATGTATATTATATTTATATTGTAAT
>VXAY01004189.1:285648-367697 GCA_013399855.1 Oxyruncus cristatus
AAAAAAAAAAAAACACCACCACCCACAAACCCCAAACTTTGTATTGAATGAATGTTTTCAGATGCTTGTGTTAAAACACATGGCCCATTAGTCCATGAGTGCTCTTAGTGGTAATTAGGCAATAGAACCCTTATCTTGAACAAGCTTTTCATACATGTACTTATTCCCTCACACCCTTAAATGGTGGTTTGTTTGTTTGTTTTTTTGTGGGCTTTTGCCCCAGCTAAGAGGTGTTTCAGACTTGATTCTTTCTCCTCAGGCAAAAAGCTTCTTAATTCTTTGACTGCTACAAAGGAACATTTCCCTTTGCTGATGCAAAGAGCTTTTTTGATGATGTGAAACTGGGATTTAGAGGGAATTCTTCGGTGATCTGCCACTTTTATGGGTTTATCTCTGACATTAAGAGGTATCTGAATAACTGACCTATTTTCTCCCCTGAGTTTGTTGTTTTTGTTTTTGGTTTTTTTTGGTTGTTTTTTTTTACATATCCCTGTTGCCTGTTTACTTCTGCTGGTTCACTTCCTGGGTAACCCAAGAAAGCAACCTATGGAATTCTGATTTTTCCCTTATTTTAACCTACTAGTTTCAGAGAATTACTAGCACTACATCCTGAGTTAACCAGTCCCAGTGTGCTGTAGGTTAAGAAGTCTGTAGGTAGGAGTTATTAGAAATCTTAAATCTTAGAAACCCAACAAACAAAACAACCCAACCCAACCCAGTGCTTTTTCTTATGTTTTCTTTTTCTTGGTGAGATAAAGCAGAAATAAACAGGAAATATGTACCCTGCCAAGAAATCAGAGTAGAACACACAATGTAAATGCAACGACACTGCACAGTGCTGTTGTTTACTGTGTTATCAGAGAGGTTTATAAAAACATCGTTGAGCAATGCTCTGTAGCAGGGAGTTCCTGCAGTTTTAGGATGACTGGCTGTAAAAAGCCTTTTTGCTAAATTTACCCCAAGTGCTTTTTTGGAAAATCAAGGACTTTGTCAGGTGGGACTTTGTGTCAATGAAAGTAACTTCTTCTAATGGTATAATGAAGCAAAGATTCAGCTGTGATTACATAATTTTCCAGCTTATAACAGTTCTCTTTCAGAGAGACTAACAGTTCTTTCAGAGAACTGTTAGTCTGATATGAACCATAAATTACTCTCACCTCTAAACAAGAAGAAATTCTTGGCTGTGAGGGTGATGAGGCCCTGGCACAGGTTACCCAGAGAAGCTGTGGCTGCCCCTGGATCCCTGGAAGTGTCCGAGACCAGGTTGGATGGGGCTTGAGCAACCTGGGCTAGTGGAAGGTGTTCCTGCCCATGGCAGGATGATCTTTAAGGTCCCTTCCAACCCAAATTATTCTGGTTTCCATGAGGTACCCCAGATACAAGTAACAGTGGCATCATTTAGTAGTCTCTATGAAAATTCCTAAAACTCCTTCCAGCCTGCCTGAGGGGAGCCTTTGGTGCCCTGTCAGCAGCTGTTGCCACCTCACAATAGCAGTTGCAGTCTTGAACTGTTTCCAGGACTTTGCTGGACAGGACTAGAAACAAAACATTTCCAGTAATGAGAAACAACATGTGAGTCTCCTGCTGCATCCACAGAGCTGTGAAGCCTTCAGACAGAGGATTTTCACAAGGTGTAAATCTGTTTTTAGCTTTTTTGGAAAATGAAGAGCTTGTTCACATGGAGCTTTGTCAATGAAAGTGATTTCTTCCCATATTTATCCCATCTCAGGCAGTGCTGGTGAGGAAGAAACCAGTGTGTGGAGATTTGTCTCCTCTGTGGCAGAGGGTACCGTGGGGGGATGCTGGCACTGCTGTGTCCCCTGTCCTGTTCATCCTTGGCACTGCACAAGCTGCTGAACAACCTACTCTGTGTCAGGGCAGTGACTCTGAAGGTCCCTTCCAACTCCAGCTGTTCCCAGATGTCTGCCATGCAGGATTCTCTGTTCCAAATACAAGTTATAGGACATCTGTTGTGTCCTTTACTGAGATCTGTAGGTCCATCTGCCTCTGGATGCCTGGCAGCTGTTTCTAGCTTGGCAGGGTCAGGGAATGGAGGGGATGGATTGGGCAGGAGGGGGACTGGGAGAGTAACAGCTCTGCTCAAGGTGCGGGAGCAGTGAAACCATCTGTGCAGTAACAGCAAATCCTTGGGACAAAGAGGAAGCACAAAGGAGCCAGGTGACAAAAAGTGAGTTGGTGTGCAGGGGAACGCAGGACTCATGGAATACCGGGATGGTTTGGGTTGGAAGGGACCTTAAACCTCATCCAGTGCCACCCCCTGCCATGGGCAGGGACACCTTCCACTAGCCCAGGTTGCTCCAACCTGGCTTTGAACACTTCCAGGGATCCAGGGGCAGCCACAGCTTCTCTGGGCAACCTGTGCCAGGGCCTTGCCACCCTCACAGGGAACAACTTCTTTATATCTAATCTTAATCTCTCCTTTTTCATGTCACAGATACAACAGTATTGTTGTTTAATAGCTTTGATTCTTTTTAGTTTCATACACATTTATACTTAAAATATACCTCATATCTCCTCATTTATTTCTCCCCAAATAAAAGGAACTTTGGAACAGTTTCTAAATACTAAAGAGCTGCCTGATGCCTTTGGAAATAGTGACTCTATTTGGTAAATACTTGTGTTTGCTCACTCCTCTGTGGTCATGAGCTGCTTGCAGAGGTTGAAACCCCCTGTGTGCATTTGAAGCTGTGACTAATAAATGTTGGATGCCTTGGGAAAAAGCGTTTTCCAGTTTCATATGCAGGGAGAGACTTTAGTACATGCACACTTCTATTTTTCAGGGACAGAAGCTCTGCCTTGTTATGCTTTGAAAGAAAAAAAAGTCCATCCTGATCACCTACCTGGGTTTTAGATGTGGGTTTTTTTGTTATTGTTTTGAGAGATAACTTGGTGAGAGCAGCAGCTTTCCCAGGATTTGCAGGGCAGAAAGGATAAAATAAAAGCCCTGCTGAAGACTGTAGTTGTCATCATTTGATTTTTTTTTTTGATTTTTTTTTTTTTTGAGACAGCATTTCGTTTGTTGGGTTTTTTTTAATGCTGGAATTCTGAATGTGTGGGGGTTTTTTTCATTTGTTTGTTTTGGTTTTTTACTCTATCCCATTATTAGCTCTCCTGTGAATCCCAGAGGAGAACTTGTGTTTAACTGGGTGGAAGGACAGGCTCTGCTGTTTTGGAAGTGCCAAGGCTGTATCTCGGGTACATGAAGTACCTCATCTCCTGATCTTCAGACACGTTGTCCTGCACAACTCGCATTAGCAGTGATTAATGGCTCTGAAAATACAAGATAAATCCATTCCTTACAGATCCTATTTTTAATCTGTGCAGGAGTATTTTATACCCTCGCCAGGGAGCAGAATTTATCTCTGTGTGTTGCTCCCTTTCAGTCTAAGCAAGACCAGGGCTTGGGCCTTGGCTTGTGGTTGTTGATACTGATAAACTTTTCCTGGAATTCCAGCCTTGTGCAGCTACTGCTTTCCTGAATATTACCTGTGTGTGACTCAGGAGTCGTTTGGAGCACAAAATGTGGGTCTCACCCTCCTCTTCTTCTGCAGGGTCAGAATCGAGCTGTGTGACTCGAGCTCGGTGGTGCCATTTGGTCCCTGGGCCAGGAAGTTATTATTTTGTTATATCATGATTTAATAACATTATTACATAAATTGATACAAAATTGTAGAAAATATTGGTAGTGTGTTTGCACGGAATATTACAGAATATTTGTGCAGCCTCTGCAAGTTTCTAGTGCCTCTAATTCTCTTATTTAATAGGGATTTGTTTGGATGTGTAAGACTAGTTTATAGTGAGTGATGACCCCTCATCAGTGTGGTGGCTTTTTTTTCCGCTTGTTTGGGTTTTTTTTTTTGGTTTTGGTTTGGGTATTTTTTTTTTTTCCAGTCAAAAAACTCCCTAAAGGATTGTTCTGCTTCCAGTAGGAACACACCTGGCCAGGGAATGTTTCTTTACTGCCTCTTCAAACAACACCCAGGGGAAGGGAGATCTTCCCAGTCCCTGACAGCTTTCACTAAACAAAGGTTTGACCAAGGATTTGTAGTAAGCAAAAACAAACAAAAAAAAAACCAACCAAACCTAAATTCACAGAATTCCAGGTTGGAAGCAACCTCAACTATCACCTGCTTCGACCTTTCTGGTGTAAGTAATATTTGACTCAATAATTTATTTGTAGTAATTCTGGAGCAGTACTTAAAGCCGAGTTACTTTTCTTACCCACACTTTGCTCTGTGGGGTTTACAGACTTCCCTCCCTGCTTTCCTCTTCTTTGGAGTAGTTTGTGTTTTCAGGGATGTAACTGGGATAGTTGCCCTTCCCTTTGTTTTCCAGAGGGGATGTGTTTGCCTGTGCCACGTGCGTTTCCAGTCATACAGAACAGAAGATTCTGAGCTCGTGAACGCGACACCCCAACTCCTACAATGTGAAACCCGTGGAGAATTCCTGTTGTTGTGTAGTAAGTCATTTTTATTATTCACATGTTTATTCTTAGGAGACACGCACATTTGTCAGCTTTGAACCAATTTAAGGCAAGGGAGGGAATGTGATTTGGACTTTGTCCTTTTATCACAGCGATGCTTCATTTTTCCTAAATCATTATTTAGTTCAAGAAATAAAAGTAAGGCTTTGCTGTGCTGTCTTTGCTGCTCATTTACAGAAATACATAATAATAAAAATATTCCCTTCTCTTTCCAACACAGGTAAATAGCAAGAACCAAACGATGGACACTCAGTTATTTTCCCCATTATTAGGAGCAGTTCCCAATACCCCCCCACCCCTGGAATCTTCCCGGCTGTGCAGCGACTGGTCGGGATTTGGGGAGGAGATGGGCTCAAAAACTGCTTTTCAGGACTGCACAAAGAAAAGGTATGAGCACTCCTGCTGGCATCTGGAGCACTGGGATTGTTATGGAGCAGACCAAATGGGATTCTGGATATTTTTTTTTTTAGGGAGAGTTTATGGCATAACTAGAAACCCATTAAATTTGCTTTGTGTTAAAGTTGTTATAGAGGTCGTGGGGGGAAAAAAAGGTGTGTGCATAGATGTGTGTTTACCTGTAAAAGCATCTGAAAGTTTGGAAAGAATACCACGTTTAGGGAACAAAATGGGAAACTCCTGTATGCCGTGGAAAGCTCCTTAAGGAAAATCCCCCTCTCCTTCAGTGCCTCGCACCCCTCAGTACCACAGATCGTGATTTCATGCTTGATAATGCAGATTTTTCCCTGGGACGTGGAGAGTGTTAGAAAGGAGTCAAGTGTAAGTGGTGCCTGTGCTGCTGAAAGTATAAATATGGAGCAGCTACTCCTGAAAATATGTCAGCTCACTGGCTTGTTGTGCCCTTGATATGATGCACTCAACTTTGATTTTTATATTAAAAACAACAGTTTTGCACTTCTGGATGCTGAATGAATGCGAAGGGTCTGTGGTACTTGAATTATGAAACGTTTTTATGGAGAAATTTACTCTGCTCAAGTCCAGCTGTTGGTGTTGGAGGCACTTCTGATCAACCACCTCAATGCAGTCAAATTATTGACGGTGCAGACAAGGCTGGACGGGGGTTTGAAAGCTTCCCTGGGAGTGGAGAGCAAATAAAACTCCTCTTTTGGTTTTGATAAATCACCTCTGCAAAGAGATGATTTCTGTAAAGTCATGGAGGATATGAGGATTACAAGGAACAGGGAATGATGGCAACGACCCACTGAAATAATTGTTTCTCTCGTTCGTCCCGATCATGTCATAGCTCGTGGACAGCAATTAAAATTGTCACATTGAAACTATTCCAGCCTCAGAAATGCATAAACAACCGTTTTATATTGGGCTTCCCCCTCTCTCCTTTCCTTCTTTATGCCAAATGATGGCAATATAATATTGCTCTTCGGGGGGGGTTTGGTTGGGACAGACTGGCACAGCAGCTTTTGGCAGCCTGGTGATGCCTTTCTAGTGAGTATTTCTAGGACTTCACTGCATTTTTTTTTTTTTTAATCACTTTCCTAATAGGAAAGATGAAATTTGAGATGGGGAGAAAGGGGAGTCCACTGGTTCACAAGGTGCTGAAAGGTAACAGTTAAGGAGGACACATAATGCAGAAAAACTAATTGGGTTTTTTTTGGCTGCTCTTTCCTGGAAAGTGTCACAGTTTAAGCTTTAAGTGTTAAGTTTAAGCACAGTGACAATCTTCAAATTAAAATATTAAATGCTTTCTTAAAAGCAGCTTTTGGATTATTGCAAGGTAGCTTTTTTTTTTTATTGAATTGAATTAAATTAAATGGTACTTATCTGTTAGTGATAATCCATGTCTACACTCATTCTGAGCATGCAGATATTCAGTGTTCCTTGAGGTGTCCTTTAAGAAAACCAGAGAAAAGTTTGCTATTTCACAAAGACACAGAAGAGATTCTCATCAAATAAAACTTTGTGTATTTATAAAACACTTTCAGGAGTCTTTGCACTTCCGTACATCCTAAATAAAATCACTCAGACCAGATTCGTTACAGAGGGAACTGAAGTAATAGAGGTAAAAGTCAAAATGTGATGAGGACTTAAAACCCAGTAAGTGGCTTATTTTTACTGTAGCAAGAGATTAAGGAGGTGATTGTCTTAATGGTTTATCCCACATTTTATGGTCTCTGTTAATCAGCAAAATTAGTGAGTAATTATGTGGCAGCATTAGCAGATGAGGTAGTTTGAATGAGCTGACACCAGGGAAGACTGGGAGACCTTCAGGGACACTGAGAGGGATCAGCTGAGTGACAAAGGGCTGGTGAGTGAACTTTAATAAAGCAAAACAATGTGTGTTACGGGGAAGGAGATCTTATACTGTTATGTTGTAATTAATTTCTGAGTAAGGGTCAGGTGTCAGCACAGGCAGCTCCTAAAGAACTCATTTTGCACCCGACGTAACAGTTGGGTTTGTCTAAGAGTGGTGATGGTTGAACACCTCTGGTGTTTATCAGAACTTCAGTAAATATTCCTGATAAAGTTATTTCTAACGTGGCATTACAAAGTGGTTCAACTTAAGTATAACTTCCTTTTTTTTTTTTTTTTGAGATTAAAATAATAGTTCTTGAATTGCAGAAGTAGATAAATTACAATTCCCAGGACTCTGAGAGTGTTGGTCATATTTATTCCCTCAACAAGACAGTCAAGGTTTGAGGGAATGTCTGTGAAATAGTTGTTTCTTGGAAAGAGAGGAAAATCTTTTGTTGCTCCTGTCTCTTCACTTGACAGCTTGGGAATGCTCTGGTGAAGCAAGAGTTCAGTTGTTCTCCTAGGCTGTAGAACTCACAAATACAAGGAGAGTTTTCTGTGTGTGGCTGCTGAGGGTGCATTAAATTCAAATTTCAAACTAGCAGATGGTGCTAGAAAAAATTAAAGGTTTGATTTTTTTTTTTTTTCTTTTGCCTAATTTGTTTAGGAGAAAAAAAGACTTGTTTATCTGAGCTTTTATTTATTTGTTTGTGCTTGTTTTCAGGGCACCAATAAATCTTTCTTATTCTGGCAGTGGCCCTGATATGTTTGGGCTGGTGTCAAGCATTTTAGAGGAGCCAAACAAGCCTGAACCGGTTACAGATTGGTAAGTTTGTTCTGAAAGCTCTTAAAATTTGTGTTGTTTTTTGTGCCTATTGTCACACAGGCACCCATTTTTCATTATTTCAGAGTTCAGTAATGAAGGTCTTCTAAATTCCCTTAAAATGTTGGAAGTGTGTTTACTTAATGGTAAAAAAAAAAAGGCAGTAAACTGCTAGAAACTTAAATTTTCCAAAGTCTTCCATCAGCTTTACAGCATTTGGGGAGGGGGAAAAAAAACGATTAATTTTAACCACTGCATACAGGGGAATAGAAAATATTTAATAAATCCAAATAAACTCTGCAGTTCTGAATATATGTATAATAAACAGCAGAGAACAGTGTTGGTAGTCAGATTTCACAGACCATTTACTCAATTGCAGTGAGAATATTCCTCTCCTTTATTTTTTGTTTTTTTGGAGGAGAGTTACGGTTGGCCAACAACGTAATGGGAAGGATGTGTAGTGGAGGGGGAATAACCGTGGTGTGTGAACTATTTTAACGTGAGAAATGTTTAAGAGGATTAAATAAATAAATAAAAGTGTTTAACTCTTTGTTACAGGAATTCTCTTTCAAGGTTGTTTCCCCCCTTGTGGGCACCTGACCTGGGAGGCAACGGGGGATTCCCAGCGAAGCACCCTGTGGAAAGCAAGGATTTCCCAGACCTGGTGGGGAGGACACAGAGCTGCCCCCAGGAGCAGCTGCAGAAGCCTCCTGATGTGGAGGTGTTGCACAGAGGTTTGGAAGATCTCCAGCTCATTGAGTCTTGGCTTTCTCCCCCTGGCCCTCGCCCTCAGCCTGGCAACCTCCTGAGGAACAGCTACCCTGAAAATCCCTCCTTACCAAATAATGACGACAGGATTCACCAGGAGGGGTTTTCGTTTCACGGGGTGAACTTGAATCAGCACTTGTGCAGCTACGACCACGTGAGGCTCAATGGAGACTGTGAAAAATTCGGCTCCAGTTTTGACCCTTTTTCTTCTCAGAGCAGGCTGAAAGAAGGCACTAATGCTCAGAAGGAGTACTGGAAAAGTGAAAGGGCGAGAGGAAAAGCCCTGAAAAATTATGCTCAAGAACAAACGAAGTGTTCCCCTGATCTTTCCCATCAGCCCTTTGGTAACTCTTGGGACAAAGTATCCCAGGACAACCACTGGCTTTCTAAAAGGTACGAAAACGTTGCAGCTGCTCACAAACTGCAGTCAGCTCTCCATCCATCGCTATATTTTTTCAATCAAGCCCCTAATGAAAATAAATTCCCTGGAGAAACGGCCAGAAAGCCCCAGGAAAGCCACGTGCAAAACGGCCATCGTGGCTTTCCTTTGGGGAGCGCTTTTAGTAACAACGAACGTAAGGTCAACGTTGGCCCGAAAGAATTCCCTCCTCAGGGGGCTGAGGATGATTTGTCTGTGAAAAACGTCGTGCAGAGTGGGAGTTACTCGTCACACCGTGGACAGGCGTGGCTGGATTGGAAAGGTCTGGCAGCTGGATTGGATATTCCGTACGGAAAACAGGCCACAAGTCCGCAGTCGTCCTCAGGGGTTTCAACCATGTCTGGGGGTTCTCCCACCTGTCAGTCCTCTTACTACTCACAGCTCCTACCTGTCCTCCCTCCCAGGAAAGATGCAAAGTTACAAATATCAAATGGTTTTTCTAATAATTTGGGGCTTTCTAACTTCACCTCAGAGAACCAGAAGCAAATGAAACCTGTTGGGCAATCCCAGCGGGATTCGCTGACTAATAAGGAGGGGCCATACCATAAATTCCCTGTTAATTCCTCGTCTGACTGGCTAATGCAGCAGAAGGCTGTGAGTGAAGACCCTGAGAAATACCACAGGTTTCCGAAAAAGCAGACCCAGGAGAACTGCGATAAAGATGACAGAAGAGGCAGAAGGAACTGGATTCCCCACCTGGGATGTACCACCCCAAACCGCCCTCCCTTCAGTATGTTCCCAAGAAAGCACGAGCAGAACGGTGGCAGCCTGTCAGACTTCATCAATCCTTCTTTTCTTCCCTCCTTCCCGTTAGTGTCTGATCTTAAGCAAGCTCCCAGCCTGCCTCTGTTTAATCACCATCCGCTTTCGCCGGCAAATAATTCAGGTTTTCCCCCGGCGCCGTTTCCCTTCTCGGAACTCGTTGACCTTTTTCACTGCGATGACTTTAACCCCTTGAGCCCCTTCCTCAGCGACCTGTTCTGTGGGGAAATGGCTGCGCCCTGCTTCGCCTTCCCAACCCCGCTGAACAAGTACAGACCCCCAAGGAACCGCAGTGGACCTGCTAATGAGCTTCACGTCCGACTGGAGGAGTGTTACGAGCAGTGGAGGGCTTTGGAGAAGGAGAGAAAGAAGGTAAAACCCGACTGATCATAAGTCCTGTGAAGAACTTGACTGGTTTTAAATCGTATGAAGGAAGAGAAAACTTAGTGTTTCTTCTTTGGTTGGCGCTTTTTTGTTGTTGTTGTTGATTGTTCTGGCTTAGTGTTGTTTTGGGTTTTTTTCCTGTCAGTATTGTAGTTGTGTCTTTCCCTTTTTGTTTCTTATTTCACTAAATCCTTGGTTTTGGTAGTATGGAAAATTAAGCAACTCATCCTGGGCAAACCTACAGCATCTTGAGTGCCCTCTCCCAAAGGAAATAGCAATTTATGCTCTTCTTATTACAGTCACTTTCCTGCCTCAAACGCTCTTGCTGAGAGCTGTTGTCAGGGAGGGATCACGCTACTGATAAGTGGGAATGATAAAGGAGCAGGAGGTGCTTTCCCAAGAGGAGTCTGATGTCTGAATTCCACGCCAAACATCAGAAACTAAATTGCCAATAATGCCTCTCCTAATTGTACACTGAGCCTGGCTATTTCTTCCACTTTGGAGAAGACTCCTGGTCTAATGAGGAGACAAGTGTCTGACCAGACTGGACCTCTGGACAGCACCTTTTTCTTTCCCTCATCCATTGTGGGACCTTGCTAATGGGCTTCTGGAGGTGTAAATAGAACTGCTTGTGCTGTTCTCTCATGGGTGCCCCTAAACAAGACTCCTCTCTGCCTGTCTGGTCTTCTAGGAATTCCCTACAAGTGGGAAAGGGTGATGGTGATTCCTGCTCCAGTGTTTTGAGAAACCCTCCTGCTTTATTGTGGCAAGGAAGGCTGTTCCAAACCTGCTCAGGCAGAATCTGTGTCAATTAAGTCCCTTGGGAAGACCAAATCATCACTTTTATATGTTGTTCTTTTTAATTTCATGATTAAAGGAAGATTGCTTATCCTCATACCGTGTGCTTAAAAATCAAAGGGATTTAACTGACTCACTTGATCTGGTCTGTTCCATGAGATCCAGCTTTATCCTAGTGATCTGCCTGGGCTTCCTCAGTCCTTTTTGTAGTTACACATTTTCACCTGCAGATACTTTTGTTTTAGCCGTTGTCTCTTTGGAGTTGCCTGCAGTACTAAACGTGCAGATCAATTAGTTAATTACTTATTAGTTGTGATTCTTAAATACCTGGTGGTGTTACATGAATCCATGACTCTTTTCCCACCTGCTTTTTTTTCTGGATGCCTTTCAGGCTTCTCAGGTGAGAGGGATGTGGAGTCAGTGAGCTCTTGTAATCCATGTTAGGTGGGGGCAGAGACTAAATAATATGGAAGTGTCAGTAAGGCAAAAAGCAAAGGGACTTCAGCACATATTTGCAGTAGGAATGTACATAGTGGGAACGTGGACTTAACCTTGCCTTGAACTGCAGGGTGACACCTGGGCCCTCTCTCCTGTGTCCACTGTACACTGAAGAAGGAATGAGAGAGGGAATCTACTCTGGTTGTATCTTTTCTTACTCCAAGTGGACGAAATTCCTCTCCAAAAATAGGTCTGGTGATGTTTAGTCACTTGTCTGTGTTGTAGAAGGGAGTTGTTTGGTGTCTTTCTCAACTGGGAGTTTGGCAGCTGTATTAATCATTTTTCAGAGCTGATATAAGTTTGTCTGACTTAATCCTGATGAACTTCAGTACAATTTATGCTGCTGTGACCACCTGTTCCTTCGTTTTAATAGTCACAGTGTGTGACCTCTGAGAGTTGCAGTGAGAGCCATTGAGTTGAAATTCATGGAATTGCAGAATCATTAAGGTTGGGAAAGGTCATCAGGATCATCAAGTCCAACCATCAACCAGCACCACCATGTTCACCACTAAACCCCATTGTCAAGTCCCTGTTCCTTGGGTGCTACACTAAAACTTCTTTGCCTGGGTCTGTGTTCAACACTGATCAAAATAAAGTTGTACAGGTTTGGTTCTCACTTCCCAGCCCAAATAACACCTCTGTGGCCTGACTCCCTGCCACTGGGCGTTGTGATCTGAGGGAGAGCTGCATTAGGGAAATATTCCTGCAAGGAAGCTGGAGAGGGACTTTTGACAAGGGATGGAGTGATGGGACAAGGGGTAATGGCTTTAAACCAAAAGAGGTCAGGGTTAGATTGGATTTGGGAAGGAATTCTTGGCTGTAAGGGTGGGGAGGCCCTGGCACAGGTTGCCCAGAGAAGCTGTGGCTGCCCCTGGATCCCTGGAAGTGTCCAAGGCCAGGCTGGACAGGGCTTAGAGCAACCTGGGCTAGTGGAAGGTGTCCCTGCCCATGGCAGGGGGGGCTTGGATATCAGGAAGAAATTCTTCCCAGAGAGAGTGCTCAGCCATTGGAATGGGCTGCCCAGGGAGGGGGTGGATTCTCCATCCCTGGAGGTGTTTAAGGACAGACTGGATGTGGCATCAGTGCCATGGCCTGGGAACTACAGCAGGGTTGGATCAAGGGTTGGACTTGATGATCTTGGAGGGCTTTTCCAACCTGGTTGATTCTGTGATTGGAATGAGGTGATCTTTAAGGTCTTTCTCAACCCAAACCATTCTAGGATTCTGTGATACTTGGAAACATTCTCCAGTCAATGCAGTCAAAAGTTAAGATGGGAAGTGCACTTCCAACGTACTCGATAACAGCCCCCAGAATGGGTTGTCATGTGGACTGATTTCAAACACTTACACTGGATATTCGTTTTCCTTTCAGGCTGAAGCTGACCTTGCAAGACGCTTCCCAGGGAGGTGCATATCCAGCTCCAACAACACCCCCCTGCCCCGACTCCCCGCCAACCCATCCCGGGTGGATCGTTTGATTGTCGACCAGTCGCGGGAACAAGCCAGGGTAGGGCTCGTGGAGCTGCAATTCCTACACTTTTTGGGGGGGTTATATTTGTTTTAAGGGAGACTTTTTTTGTTTGTTTTTTTAATAAACACTTAACAATTTTTTTTTGGTGTTTCCTGGCAGGTGGTCACGCTAATAGGAACGATGGAAAGGCTCCGTGGTGCCCCCGTGCACAGGAACATATCCACGACCTTGGAATGCCACCTGGAAGCCATCCACGGAACCCGGGCCCGTCGCAAGGATGAGATTGTTAACGCTGCTAATCCCCAGAGACACGGAGTGCCACGCTCTAGTCACGAGAAAGGTACCTGCCCCCCATCCCTGGAGTCCCAAAAGCTTTGGCGGAGGTTTAATGGTGGATATGCTCCATTTGGAATATGTCAGTTTGGAATGTGCAGCAATTCTTGCTCCTCCAGCGAAAGAAAACTTGTAAATACACACTTGTTACACTTCGAGCCTTCGAGTTACTTTGAGATCTTGCTTTTTTTTTTTTATTTTCTGTTACTAGTTTAAACAATTCCAAATGTTTTCCTCTTGACAAAGAGAACTGTGAAAATTATTCAGTGATATTATATAACCATAAGTCACTGTCCTGAAAGTAAAAATATACTTTTTTTAAGCAAGTAGAATTAATTAAAAAAATAAATTTGCTGGAGTTGTTAATTAGTTATGTCTGTCTACCTTATCCAAATCACAAATAGACCAGAAATGACATTCCAACTTCTGTTGAAATAAAGCCAGAGCAACCTGTAGCAGGAATAGAGGTGATACATGTAGGAATTTAGGGTTTGGGGGTAAAGATAATTTTTTTTTTCTTCAGAAAGTGATTTCCAGAGAGGGGATGCACTTCCTGCTGCTGCAGTGGAGAGGACAGAGAGGTTTCTTTTGGCTTCCAGCAAAGGATAGTTCTTCCTTGTTAGAAGGGAAAGATAAACTCTAAAGAGAGTCAAAATGTTTTTCTTTTATAAATCAGGTGTCAAGCATGATGTCAAATCCTTAAAATAATAGTCCTGTGTGCAAACTGAAAGTCCTGAAATAACTTCTAAAATTGTGTCATGTGACATTAACCCCCAGCATAAGTCAGGAGTGGTGGAAGGAAAGTTCTTGGCCAGGCAGGAGAAGTAGGACACGGTGGTTACATGGGTGATTATGGTTACATTTATTGCCAATACAGTCTCTAAATATTGCCAGTGCAGTCTCTAAATAACAGCATCTGTTACAGTGGATTGTTGTATCATCAGGTCGTGGTCCCTCTTGCTGAGTCACAAACTTTGAGACCCCTTGACTTCCTAAACTTCCCAGAGAGGTCCAGGTTCAGCAGGATCCACTTAGTCCCAGATTTCGACAACAGTCTGTGTCTAAAGAGTTAAAACATCAGCAGTTTTGTGTAGAAATGAGCAGGTTTAGTGTCTGGCCTTGCGGAACTCCCAGTTACAAAGCAACAAATCACCTGTGGAGCTACTACTTTAGCTCCCCATTTGAGCGGATCTTAGCGCTTTTATTGACCCATCCCAAAGGGAGTGATCCCTGTCTTTGGGATGCTCCTTCCCTTGCCGGGGCGGGGGGAGATCCACCCAGAAACTGCCTGCAACCAGCCAGTTGGCCCAGTCTCCACCAGCACTTGAGACCCTTTTTGCACAGACACCATGTGAGTGTGAGGTGGTGTAGCTGCCCTTTTGCCAGAGAAGAACCGCGACCGATGGGAGTTCAACCGACACAGCTCGGACGTTTCGTGAGGCATTTCTCAGCTGAACCAATGTACAGATTTTTTTAAAAAAATACTTCCAGCTTGCACACTGATTTAGGATGCTTTTTTCTGTTGCAGATGTGCTGGCTCTGGCAGCTGCCATCAGGGCTCTGGCTGGTGCCACGCGCCGGGCTCGCACCGCGCTCTGGTGCGCGGCACAGATGACTTGGCCGAAAAACCCCCCGGGTGGGCCAGAGAAACAAGAAGCTGTTCAAAGGGCCCTGCAGGAGCTTTCTCCTCCAAGCACAAGCACACAAGAAAAGAGCAGCGTGGAGCGAGACAAGCCCGAGGAACCCACGAGGACTGTGGAATAATGGGAAATAACAGTGGCAACAGAAGGGCTCAGGGTCCTGCACGGCACCGTGGAAGGGGGGTTTGATAGGATGTGAGAAAGCAAAAGTGTTTATTAACGTCCCTGGTCAGTGCTGCAGTTCTGTTACTGTGATTCTGGTGTTGAGAGACGTTTCTTGTTGCAGTGTTAATGCAGTTTTAATATTGCTGGTATTGCAGTAGGAATTTTGATGATAAGAGGAACTAAAGAACAGCTGAGCATTCCTTCGCGTGCTTTTCCAAAGCTCTGTGAGTCTCAGTCACCTGAGAAACCAGAGAGTGTGGCAGAACTTAATTCTCAATTTTTTTTGTTAATGAAATAACTTAGCACATTTCAAGGTACTTAATAACTTTTCAGGTTTTTGTGGTGGGTTTTTTTGTTTGCACCATAACATAGTTCTTTTAAGAGCCAAAGTGACCAGCGAGTGGTTTGCACCCCATCACACTGCCGGGAGCAATCCACGCTCCCGTGGTTTTGGGAACCAGGTCATCCAGGTTATCACTGATTTTGACGGGAGTGACCAGTGTTTAACCTTGGTTGTGTGAGATGCTTCAGCAGTTGTGCTGCCAGTTCGGTTTCTGGCAAAACCAGCGTGAACTGAACTGTCCTGTAGCACAGTCCACTTCAATTTTTCCATTTTAAAAAAGGACTTTGTAGCTTTGCAGCGTGTGCTGCGTTGGAGTACACGTTAGCAGGTGATAGAAAACTGTCACTCAGGATTAGAAATTTAGAGTTGTTGTTGTTTCCTCAGTGGGTTAAAAACCAGTAACTATATAACATAGTATGCACTTACATTAATATAACAAACAATGATTTTTTAAATTAAGTTCATGGTACTATAATTTTTTTTTCCCCGACACATTCCATATTTATTTTAATGTGTTCGTTGAATGCTTATTTAAAATTCTATTTTTAGTAATATAAAGTCGAAATATTTTGCCAAATCTTCTGAATAATCAGATTTAACGATTTACTCAGGAACTCTGTATATTGTTATATAAATATACACATGGAATTTAGGGGTTTTCTTTTTTTTGTTTTTTGGTGAAGGGATGTTTGCAAAATATTTACACAAAGCTAACTATGTACTAGGTTACCAAAGCTGTTTGACTGATTATTTTTTTTTGGCGTGGAAGACTTAATATATTTAATTGCTGTTAACTTAGTCTCTGTTCTGTGGCTTAGACAATCAGTGTGGATGTTCAGGGTGAGAATTAGCAAAGAATGAGTAATTCCAGGTGTGTTCTTAGGGTATTTAGGAATATTTTAATGCTTTAACTTACTGTTACACTGTCTCTTAACATGTGCTAATAATCAATTAAGGCTCTTAAGTATCAGTATATATGGTTTGGAGAGCAGTTCTTGTTTTAAAATTGAATTAAGTTGGTGATATAAGCAAAGTTTGAAATGCAAAAAAAAAGATTTTTATGTTGCATAGTGTTCAATGTGGAATTTGACGTTTTGTGGATGATTAGAGAGCTGTTTCCATATCTATGTACTTGCAAAATGTTCCAAATGTGTAGTTTTGGCTCCGTGGATGTTCCTAGAGCACATTTTTGTCTCAATAGTGCCATCCTTAAAACCCTATTGAGGCAGTAGCATGGAAACTCGTAGCAAAAATTTACACATTGTAATCCAAATGAGCAAAGTTTTAAAAGCAGACGTAGGTAGAAATCAGATTCTTAGTGTAGCAAGATTATGGGGTTTTTTTTCTTCCTCTAAAGAACGTGAATTCAACTTAGAAGAATACTTTGTCAGCCTTAGCCTAAAAAAGCAGGTAACAGTCGTTTGAGTGTGAGTGTTTTCTCCGTGTGCACACGCAGTTTATTTGCACAGACTAATTTAACAAGGTCGAACTTGTGTTCGTGAAACTAAAATAACCCACAGCTGACAAGTGGAGCTCGCGGTGTTGCAGTTCATGGGTGATTTCTGTGTCTTAATTACCGTGACTGCGGTGAGAGGAGATCGGGCTCTGCAAGCCCGGATGGGCTTTTCTGTTTACAGAACACTTGTAGGGCGGTTTTGTGGCGAATGTGTAGGGTATAGTGGGTCCTTACTGCATTATTAGTGTTAATTAACGTTGTGAAGGAACGTGATCTTAATTGGTTCGTAGTTTAATGTGCCTTTAACAGCCTCGTTTTCCCGAAACGATGAACAGCTTCTGTTTCCAATGGGGGTTTAAAAGCGCATCTTAGAGGGTTTCAGGGTGGCCGCACTGGCCTCCAGTTAACACCCACTGTTAATTATGGTAATTGCACTCATTAGACCGGCCGGTCTGGGGCTCTTTAAGTGGCTGTGGAATGCTGTCACCCCGGGTCTCGTGTGCCAGTGTCAGATGTTCCCTGTCATGCCCTACAAACCCCACCCCAGCACACGCTCGGGTTTCACTTCTGCCTCGCTCTGCTTTCCTCAGAAAAACCTCCAGGTCTGCACCCAAAAAACTGATTTTTGTGCCCGTTTCTTTAACTGATTCGCTCATGGGCAGCGTCAGACTTGGCCTCGCCTTCTGCTCTCGTCTCAGGGCGCTTCAGTTCTGTTGCTTTATCGTTCCCCCTCTTGTATTTTAGTGTGTGTGGGGGGGGAAAAAACAGCACCGCGTTTTGTAAAACAGCAGCTGGAGTGGCAGCGGCTCTGCTGTTCACGCCGTTATTTCGGCTGCCTGGGGGTTAATTTTGCCAACAAGGTACAAATTCTGTAAGCCTTGCACTGAATTTTTGGTGCGAGTAAGTACAAGTGCAATAGCTTGTGTGGTTTCAGGAGCTAATTGTTACTGACTGAGAGGGAAGCAGGGTTTTGAGGTTTTAGGTCACACTTAAGCCAGCGAGGTGGTTTTGGCTTGGATTTAGGTTTGATTTTTGCCTGGGGTTTTAGGGACTCACTGTTACTGGCTTCAGGGGAAGCAGAGTCGGGGGGTTTAGGTCACACTTAAGCCAGGGAGGTGGTTTTAGTTGAGAGTTTGGTTTGATTTTTGGAGGAAACAAAAAAAAGTCTCCTTTCCCTCCCCATTTTGAGGAGCAATCAGGTAAAACTTAGTTTATTCCCTTCTCCATTTCCACCTGCCCCTCTCAGCTTTTTAAAGATTTAATTCTTTGGGGTTTTCTCGTGTTTTGCTTTATACAGTTGAAACTTTTGGACGAGGTGAAGGGTTGCAGGCAGTCCTGGGAGCGGTGATTGCTCCAGTTTAAGCAAACAGGGTCCTTAGAGTCCCTTCCTAAGTCAGGACTAGTATCAGGCTGTGATTTGAGGGCTGATAGCGAATCTTTGAGTGCTTTAAAAATCCCAAATCAATAGTCCTGTGCAACACAGACTTAAGAATTGTGATTATTTACTTATTTATAAATAACTGGAGCCTTCTGGTGACCTAACATTATTAATTCCCAGAAGAGAGGCCACAGAACTCTGAGGTTTTTTTCCTGGTTATAGGTTTTGTATCTCTGTTTTTCTTCTGTACCCACAGGGTCCCTCTGGCATTTAATTACTCCGATGGTATTTTTAGAAAGTAAACCCCAGAAATTTGTCTTAACTTGTTGTTTTCATTAGAGCATCATGAAGGGAGGTTATTTAAGTTTGTGATGCTTGTCTTGCTGTGGCCTTTTCAGGAGTGTGTGAGACTTCCCAAACTGCTGCTACTGGATTTTTTTCCTTCCACACTGAACATTCTTTGCTGGTGTTATTTAGAACCACTACCAGTCCTTTTTCTCTGTACCTGGATAGGTCTAATTTGGGAATTTATTTGTCTTTTGACTTGGAAACTGCTGCTCTAGTTCATAAGAAGTCTCCTATGATTGTTCCTGGCACCTTTTTTCCTTTGATATAAATGGTTTAAGATGGAGATTATGCAAGTGGGAGGCTTTGCTGAGGTAGTTGCCTTTTCAGAGAACTGTGGGGATACTCCAGGTTTTTGTGGGAAGCTCCCTGGCTTTCCTGTGTGTTTTTCCAGAGGTGCCATGAGCACAACAACTTCCTGGGACTCTGTTTGAGCTGCAAGCCCTGGCCACCTCCCTTTCTGTTTGGGGGTATAAAGGGGGAAAGGGGAGCTGCAAGAAGGAAGGAAACACTGGGAATCTTAATTCCATTGGGGAGGGTCCCTCCTCTGTGTGACTCCCGTGGCCAGAAGGGTGTGAGGGGCTGGGAATCTGTCTTTGCTTAAACCAGGATTCCCTTTTCCCATGTGCTGCTGAGACTTGTGGCAGAGTTGGCTGGTTCCTGTCCCGCTCTGGAAGTCATCCTTCCACCCATGTGTGTTTTAATCACGTGGAATTAAGAAGTGTCCCAGCTTGAGGGACTGGGAGAGGGCTTGGGAACAGCAGGCTCAAGCCAAGGGATCTGGTGCTCCCTCTGGGATCAGGATCATTACCTCTCCCAGCTGCTCCTGTCAGGGGAGACAACGAGGTAGGATTTAAGCTCAGCTTTTCTAGACTTAGTACTCCTTGCCTTTAGTCGTTTTCTGAGCACAAAATCTGTTTGTTTGGGGTTTAAATCTGTTCTTCCTCCGGTGACGAGACCCAACTTTGCTCAGTGGGATATTCACAGATACACTGCTTAATGACTTCATAAGTCATTGCTCTAATTCTGTAGGAAGCTGGAATTTTTTTTTGGTTTCTGTTTAAATGCTGTAAAGATTATGCAACAAACGGACCTTAAGCCTGTATGTTTTTAATTTTTTTAAAGCTCTGTTTTTACCTGCTCTGGAAGCTGGTGGGGTTTTTTTGGTCCCTTTGTCCGGGAGCTGCAATGTCAAAATGCTGCACGTTGGCACAACCCAAAGCAGTGGGTTTGGGGATTTTGTTCTTTGTATCTTTTTATTTCTTTGGCGTGTTGTAGCTGTAAAACCAACTTTTTAATTCTTTATGGCCACAGTCTTCTCCGAGTCATCTATTTTTCCCAACAGAGTCGTTAAAGTGGAAGGACTTGAGTTGCTGATTGTTTAACTCTTCACGTTTGTAGGTTACATTGAACAGGGGAAAGGAACACGTCACATCAGTCCATATGAGGGCAGTTGGCTTTGGGGTGTGTATTTTAATTATTATTATTCGATAATTAGGCCGAGCGTGGTCCTGCTTCCGTTGGAGCCACAGCTTTAAGAGCTTTCTGTCCCGATCTGGCTTTGCTGCTTCACTGGCTGAACCTCCAGTTTGAGCAGCTCTTTGTAAACCCCAGCTGAGCCGTTCACCTTCAACAGTTGTTATCCAGAAACTCCAGAAGGATGAGTTCCCAGCCTTTTCTTAACGAGGTTTCTCACTCCTTGGAATTAGCCAGGATAATGTTGCTTTCTCTTAAAGCTGAGGAATGGACCTACTGCAGAAACTGGGGCCAGATTGGGGGGTTTCTGGGAGTTCTTGCACCTTGTTTTATCCTGTCCTGCTTCAAGGGAAACAGGTTGAACTGTATTAAGACTTTGATTTATTTCCCGTGCCATTTATCCATGGCAGTCACCAGCACTTTTTTTGATTTGTGGAACTTGAGATGTCTGATTTTTATCTGTTTTTTTTTTGGTACATACTGATCTGTAATTTTTTTTTTCAATAAAATAACTTTGCCAATCAGTTTGCTCACTTATATGGAATGGGAGGTCCTTATTTTTCTTCATTAGCAATACTCTAATCAAAGGTGCAAAACCAAATGTGTTTAATGTTTCTGTGCTGTTAGAGATTGAAAATGTATCAGGTTAGGAGCAACTTTTAAACCAGTTGAGGAACTGGAGCTGTAAATCCTCTTTGCTTGTTGCCAAATGGGCTTTAAAAAGGAAAACATTTGCATATAGTGTATTAAAAAAAGCTTGTTAGAGAGAATAAGTCAGAGTCAAAAATCATTGCCAGACAAAGATTGCTTCAAGTTTTTTTTTACTGTATGAAATACAACTTGTTTATGCACAGTAATAACTTAATGAGCATAGTTTTTTTTTTTTTCACAGGATTAGGCTATTTACAGTATATAGATGGGAAAAATAAGTTTCCTTTTATTTTTTATGACAGATATACGAAGATGAATAGTGTCTATATTTTAATAAACTGTTTGGTGTCCAAAGTGTGTATTTTACATGTCTGTTGGTCCAACTCATTTGTTTAAAACAGCCCATTTTACACTGCTGGTGAAATATTCCTGAAGAGGATTTTTAGGATTGATCCACTCAGTTGGCCCAACAGAAAGATGTCAAATTATAATTTAGCTTTAAAATAAGAAAAAAAAAAAAAGTCAGTGAATCAGTTCAAGCTTCTTGAAGTATTTCTGTAAAACGTCTGTGGATGTTTGAACGCTGCAAAAATCTTACTTCTACCTCTGGTGTAGCATCCTTAAAAAAAAAAAAAAAGATCCTTCACAGATGCACTTTGGTATCACAGGGTGTTGGTTGACCTTAATTTGGGAATTTCACCTGCTTTTCCTTTTTTTTTTTCCTCTCCTGTGGAACACCGGGATGCCTTGTTATGTCCACCTGTGTTAAGGAACTTCAGCAAACTCTGCACGTTCACGTGGTTTTTTTTCTCAAAGGCCCAACGGTCAAAATACGGGATTAAGTTTGTGTTACGTGTGTGAAAATCTCAGAAATAGAATTCTGTAATAAATCATGGCCAGCGTAATTTTTCTGGTATGTGGTGGTTTGTTTTTTTTTTGTGTATGTGATTTGATTCTTCCTTTATTTAAATAATCACCTGTATTGTGTGTTTGTCCCTGATAAATAGTGACAGCTTTAGTTCACCCCTCACTATTTCTCAGCTGCTTCTCTCCACGGGAGATCTGTTTGAGTTGGTGATTCTGCCTTTTTATGTGTTCAGTCCCAAAAATGACAGTTCTTTGTATTTTATGTGACTGATGGGATTACTTCAATTCTGCAGAAGAAGAAAGGGGCAGTTTTGGTTGGCACTTGTCGAACTTGAGGCTGAGGAATCTCTCTTACTCTGGCTGTGAAGGGCTCACAGAAAATGTCAGTTTGCGTCCAGTAGTTGAGAAGGAAGGACAGCCTTTGGTAAGGACTTCCTGGAGTGTTACAGGGGGGGAAATCACAAATTGTTGGAATGAGCAGAGGAGCTGCTGCCAGGGCTGGAGCCCCTCTGCTCTGGAGCCAGGCTGGGAGAGCTGGGGGGGTTCCCCTGGAGAAGAGAAGGCTCCAGGGAGAGCTGAGAGCCCCTTGCAGGGCCTAAAGGGGCTCCAGGAGAGCTGGAGAGGGACTGGGGACAAGGGAGGGAGGGACAGCACACAGGGAATGGCTTCCCACTGCCAGAGGGATATTGAGGAGCAATTCTTCCCTGTGAGGGTGGGGAGGCTCTGGCACAGGTTGCCCAGAGAAGCTGTGGCTGCCCCTGGATCCCTGGAAGTGTCCAAGGCCAGGCTGGATGGGGCTTGGAGCAGCCTGGGCTAGTGGAAGGTGTCCCTGCTCATGGCAGGGGGGTGGAAAGAGCTGATCCTTAATTTCTCTTCCAACCCAACCCATTCTGGGATTCTGTAATTCCTTTATGCTGAACATCCTAAAAGACAACAAGCTTTGCAAACCACTGACGAATGCAGGGCTTGATTCCCTTCCCCCTTGCTCAATGAGATGAATTTGGGCAAATTTCAATTATATGGAAACCCTTTGTAGTGTGGATTTGTGTGTAATAACACTTCATCCACTTCATACCCTCGAGGGAGGTTCCTCTGGTGACACAGATCAGCAGTGCCAGCCTGGCAGGTGGCAGGGGCTGGGGTGGCACTTGTTTTCCAGGACCAGATGGAGCCCAGACTGCCAATCCCTGTTGTTACTTACGTTGTCCGTGGAATTAATCCCATCCTGCCCACTTTGTGGACGTGTTTCTGGGCACAAGTCAAGCATTGCACGGGTAATACCAGGATCTGTGGGGTTGAGCGTGACATTTCAAACCTCACAGAGGAAGAACTTTTACTTGGTTTAGAGTTTAAATCTCTAAGCGTTTTCTTTTCTTGGGACAATGCAGGAAAGAAGAATTTGCACTCTTATTTTTCATTAGTGGAAAACACAGAAATGTTCATGGTGCTTAGAATAACTTAAAGGTGTAATTTCTGTGTTCAGCTGACCTATACTTGTCCAATACCTCAAATTACCTGTTCTGAGCAGGTTTCTGTTGTTGCTGTTTCGACACAGGTTTTATGAATTAACTTTGGAGACACTGCAAGAAGCCGCCTCTTTTTCCCCAGGGAAGGGGCTTTCCAAAGCAAGATGAGCAGAGAAAGATCCCTCTGCTGACTGGTGTCTCTGCTTTTATTTAACTGCTGCTTGGTTGCTTTGATACTGCTTCCAAAACACCTGTAATGGAATAGTTGCAACTATTTTAGTAGAACTCTGCTGGCAGCCTGCCCGTGGAGATACTCTGGGAAACAATCCCATTTTCCTCATGAATTAGTCTGATAACAGTTGGTATGTTATGTTGACTCTTCTTTTCAAATAATGTTAATTGAAAGCAATTTAAATACATGTTTGTCTGATTGGCTGATGTTTGGGAAGCCATGAAATTTGGTTGTGCTGTTCTGATTCGAATAATAACCCCACATAAAAATGAAAACACCATGTTTTCACAGTGCAAAATCACTCCACATTCCAAGGAGAGTCTTGATTTGGAGCTGAGGAATCGTGTTATTTAGATACATATATATATATATATATATAATTCGAGAGTGTTGGGTTGCAAAAGATGCCCAGTGAATTTGGATAAATTAAAAAAGTAGTTTCTGCTATTGTTTGTGGTGCGGAATTCCCAGATCCTTGTGCCTTGGGGCCAAGTCATTACTGAAGGAGCTACGTGGGGATTCTGACTTAAAGCTTTGCATTATAAATTCTCTCTGACTTTGCTGATAAACCATTAGTTTGAGGAGTGCAGGTGAGTTTTGGCGCTATGAGAAGTTGCTTGGTTATGTCATGGAATGGTTTGTGTTGGAAGGGACCTTAAAGACCATCCTGTCCCACCCCCTGCCATGGGCAGGGACACCTTCCACTATCCCAGGTTGCTCCAACCTGGCCTTGGACACTTCCAGGGATCCAGGGGCAGCCACAGCTTCTCTGGGCAACCTGTGCCAGGGCCTCCCCACCCTCAGAGGGAGGAATTTCTTCCTCCTATCTGATCTAAACCTGCCTTCTGTCAGTTTAAATTTATTCCCCTTCTGTCCCATCAGTCCATGCCCTTGTAAAAAGTCCCTCTCTCAGATCTCATCCCCGTGTTTATCCATGTGGTGCATCAACAGCCCTCGGGAATGGTGTCCCTTATTGTTTGTGCTACTGTTGCTGCCCAAACAGTTCAGAGTTAGTCCAGCTCAGCTGAGACCACTATTAAGCTGGTGGGAATTATTTTCCCTCTGTTCAGCAGGGACATCATTTATCCCTAAGTGAGGTTACGTTCCATTTTAAATGGAAACACTTCAAAATTCAGTCCATAATTCAGAACTGCGTCGAAGAGCTGGCCTGGGGATGGGGAGGTGTGTGAGTGAAGGCTTTCCCAGATGCTTAATTGCCTTGTAAATTATTGACCTGGGCTCCAGCTCAGGAGAATTTAAGGACTGAATTCTGTTGTGATCTGGAAAGAAATTGCCCTCCTAGGATTAAAAATCCTCTGTGCGGACACTTTGGGTGTGGATGTGCATCCTGTTGGGACACAATCACACTAAAACTCTGTAAGTGCCACTGGCTACAACCAACAGTTGTACAAATAATTCTATAAATGTCATTAAAAGAGTAAGCCCCTTTCAGAAGAGCACACTTGAATAAAAACTTTGGTGAAGGACCTTTTGTTGCCTTCCAGAGGGTAACAACAACAAAAAAAAAAAAATCCCAAACTGATTATTTATACCTTGAAACAATGTAAAAATCCTTCAAGGTAATTTTCATACCAATAAAATATTTAAGATAGCTTTATTTATAAAAATAGCCTGGTTTTGTCACCCTTTGATCTAAATCTTCCCCGTTGTATCAGCTCTTTATAACCACTTTTCTTAATCCAGAGTGCCACGTGCGTGTCAGACTCAGCCTTTGAGACGGGCTGGATTGCACTTGGGTTACTCACTGTTGGAAGAATTTGGAGCTTAAACATCAGTATTGGCTTCTCCAGCATGTCCAAAGTGAGTAATGAACAGCACATGCACTCCGTTAGGAATTCCCTGGAAAGCAGGGCTCGCCTCACCCCATAATAATGTGCTCATGGAAGCTTTATTTTTGGGTAAAGCTTTCGTCGTCCTGGGGCGGGGAGGATGGCCAGAAAGAGGGGAAATGGTGCCCCTGCTCAGGGGGACGTGTGGGACGGGTGAGCTGCAGGGGCAGAGCAAAGGCTGAGGTGACACTCCCGCCTTTCTCTGGGCACCCACCTGGCCACGGTGGGGGCTGTGGGCACTGGGACGAGCTGAGTCGCTGGGGAAGGCTTGGGATGAGGAAACGAGACAATTTTATCAACGCTGACACCTCTTCCTTGACTGAAACCAGGGAAGAGGTCGATGGGCACGACCCCGGAGCGTCTGTCTGATCCCAGCGACGTCTGTGGCGCTGCTTAAGCGCTTGAAAACGGAGGCTGCGTTGGGGTAACTCTCTGAAATGGGTTGAGGTTCTTCTGTAAAAGATGTTCCACCAGGCAAATCAGCCTCAGGCTTCCTCTGGTGTCCTGCTGTTGGCTGAGTATTTACACAGGCCAGGTTGGACAGAGTTTGGAGCAAGCTGGGATAGTGGAAGTTGTCCCTGCCCGTGGCAGGAACAGGATGGTCTTCAAGGTCCCTTCCAACCCAAACCATTCTGGGATTCTATATATACATATTTTTTTTTTAATAAAACAATTTCTGAGGTTGCTCAGAGCCCAATCCAACCTGGCCTTGCACACTTCCAGGGGTGGGAACTCCACAACTTTTCCGGGCAAAAAGACTTGTTTCTACAGTGTGGGATTTCTGTGGCAATTCCAGCGCCCTCGGTGGAAAAGGAGTTGTGTGCCTCTATCAGCAGGATGTTTTATTTTGTCTAGAGAATAAATCCACGGAGAAACTAATTCTTGGAGCAGGGCAGCTTTTCCTTTATGTTAAGGGTGAGCCACCTAAAACTCAAGAAGCTTTCTGGGGCAGAGTTAAAGGGGGAATCTCCAAGGAACATATTCAAAGAGGGAAAACTGGTAATGATTTACCTAAAAGAAAGTAGATGTTAGGAAGAATTTTTTTTTTTACAATGAAGGTGGCTGAATATTCAGTAAAGCAGGGGAGCTGTTAAAATATATTTGATTGGGGGGGGTTGTTTTATTTTTATTTTATTTTCGTATCCTGCAAAGCTGCTGCAAGGAGGTGAGTATCACATTGCCTGTAAAAACAGGGTGAATATCTCTGTTTCTAATAGGTAAGAAGCTGGTTAGAAAGTGCACAAAAATGTTTTGAAACGGGCTGGAGCTCGTGAGCTCTTTTAGTAATAGCACTTGTGGTATTCCAGATGGTGGGGAGGCCTGAGGTGACATGAGTAATGAAACCCCTGATGGTGGAAAACCAGGGAAAGGCAAAACAACTTCTGTCTTTAAAATGGTAAAAAAGAAAAAGAATAGAAAACTATAGTCGCAGAAAGATGTTGGAACAGAAAGTAAAACTTACCTTGTAAGTACAGAAAAGATGCTGAAGAGAAGTGTCACAGCTGACCTGGTGGAGCTTTTTCTGCGTCTCCGAATTCCCCAGTGCTGTAGGAAGAGAGGGCACAGATTAATGTGAGCAGAATTTGACAGATAAATAAACTTGGCACTCTTTCCTGTGAGAGTCTCGCAGCCAGTTTGGGGTTGTGGTGTAGAACGAGTGCAGAGCTTTGTTCACTGAAATTACGGAGGATTTCATGTTGTGATGGTTTAGCCCTTGTGCTTTTTGCACCGTATTTATCAACCCATAAATTTTGCTAATTGGTAGAAAGAGTTTGCACAAACAAAACAGATTGCCTTGAAATGGGGATTAATACTAAGATTTATTGCTACACAATCAGAACTAAGGGAAAATACTTATATATACAATAACTCTAACTAGTTTTCTTGTAATAACACACTTATATATGTACAAGTGCCACCCCTTCTTCTCTTCCTCAAAAACAGTCCAGAGGTTCTGCCATCAGGGCACTGATCGTGTTTTTGCTGAAAACCTGATTTTAGCAGCGTGTCCTGAGGCTCTGCTAAGTCAGGCTCAGAGTTCCACCACCCCAAATTCATGGGAAAACTTCGGAAAAGTTAAAAACCCAGTCTAGGCCTCGATGCCAGCAGGGGAAAATGCTGCTCAGGTGCAGTTCTGTGAAGGGTTTGGGGGTTACTGAGAAGCACGAGTAGGTTTGGGATCAACAGCTCCCCAACTGGTTGGAAACGGGCCAAAATCCACAATGGGATGTAGGAATGTCCGAAGGAATCCTTCTGATCTTCCAGGATAAGGCAGCAGCCAGAGGGTTTGGTCCTTTCTCAGAGGTGTGGAGTCAGTCCAGATGGGAGAGATGGGAATAATCCGGAGCAGGTTGGGGACACTCAGAAAAGAGTTTGGTGTCTCCAAACCTCTCCACGTGTCCTGCCAAAATGGAATCCTGTTCGGGAGATACAGGGTTAAAATGTAGGAGGACTTTTGGGGCTGCGGTGGGGGAGGACTTTTGATTAGATCCATGGAAAAATCATAGAATCAGAGGGGTTGGAAAGGACCTCGGAGATCATCAAGTCCAACCCTTGATCCAACACCACCGCGGTTCCCAGACTATGGCACTCAGTGCCACGTCCAGCCTCGTCTTAAACACCTCCAGGGATGGAGAATCCACCACTTCCCTGGGCAGCCCATTCCAAGGGCTGATTACCCTCTCTGGGAAGAATTTCTTTCTAATATCCAACCTAAACCTCCCCTGGCACAGCTTAAGGCCGAGCCCTCTTGTCCTACTGCTGGTTCCTGGGAGCAGAGACCAACCCCCCCGGCTCCCCCCTCCTGTCAGGGAGTTGTAGAGAGCGATGAGGTCTCCCCTGAGCCTTCTCTTCTCCAGGCTGAACAACCCCAGCTCCCTCAGCCTCTCCTCACAGCACTTGTGCTCCAGTCCCTTCACCAGCCTGGTTGCTCTTCTCAATCTTTCATGTTAAGAGCAGGGAAGCACCCAAAAAAACCATGTAGGTACCTTCATAAGCTTTTTTGGAAGCCTTGGCAAGATGTGGCACTTGGGCCTCTTTGTTGGTTGTTCAGAGGTTTGGTTTTTGCTGAAATTCTAAAAAAGATGCATTCCAAGAAGAATGAATCCAGGTAATGGAAGGAAAATTAATTCAGTATTTCTGTTCTTTTTTTTTAATTCGATGTAATACTTAGGTTTGGCTTTATATATTAATTTTTGGTGTTCTCCGTGTCTCTATCAACATTTCCAGGTACATGTAGCCTTTTTTTTGGGGATAAGCTCCTTTATGTTAGAAGTGCTTTAGGGAACTGCTGGTGGTGTTTAACACAGAATTGGGGGTGGCATTTAACACAGAATTAGGGGTGGTGTTTAACACAGAAATAAATGTGGTAGGGGGAAAAAAAAAATCTCTGTGGGTTATTTGTGGGTGAAACTTTTATGAAAGTTGATTTTAATTTTATTGTTTATTATTTTTCTGAATTATTCCTAATGTGAGATAAGGAGACAAACCATCAGGGGTTTTTAGTTGTCTGTAAAAACTGAATAAACATATTGATTAAAAATAAATGAATAAATTGTAGGTTCTTGTGCAGTATCACATGGGGGGAAAAACAATTAAAATTCTCCTTCAGGGAGGAGCAGGAATCTTTTTTTTTTTTTGACAAAAATCTGCTTTTTAATGCCAAAAAATCTAGCACTTAAGAGGAATATTGTAATAAGATCTTATGCCTCAGGCTTTGCTAGTTATAACAATTCAAATAGTTTAATTGATTTCTTGGAGGGAACTCAAACACAGCTTGTTTAGTTGTCTGCAAACTATGGCTAAATTCATTTGGCATCCTTTTACTTCCAGCTGGAGAGTTTGGATGAGCAGTTTTGGAGCTCGAAGATCCAATTTTCCAGTGCAAGGAAAGATGTTTCTGTGTTTTAAAACTTTGTAAGTTGCTGTTCAAAGCACATTTCCCTGATGTTTGGAGTGGGAAGAAAACACTTGTGGAAAAGCTGCCTGTTGGCTTTTCAAGGAGGAAGGGGCCAGAACTGTGCCTGATGACACTTCGTTTGTTTTCCTACAAATTCAGGTGCTTTCAACCCTTTCACCGTTCTCTCCGTAAATCTGAGTTTTTATTAGCTCATCATCTATAGATTCCGTTTTGTTTTAAACCTGTGACACGTTGTAGTTGCCGAGTAAATAACTCGTTGGCACAGGCGCTCTTTGATTCATTCTCATTTTTAGCGGCCTGTTGGGGTATCTCGGGCAATCCACTCAATTCGGGGTAATTAGGGCAAGTCACAGCATCCAAAAAAAGAAAAACAAACAAAAAAACCAGCCTGGAGAAAAGGAGGCTCGCGGGGGACCTTTTTACTCTCTACAACTCCCTGACAGGAGGGGGGAGCCAGAGGCGTCGGGCTCTGCTCCCTGGGAACAAGGGACAGGAGGAGAGGGAACGGCCTCAAGTTGCCCCACGGGAGGTTTAGTTCGGATATTAAGGAAAATTTCTTCCCTGGAAGTGTTGACAAGCATTGGAAGAGGCTGCCCAAGGAAGTGGTGGAGTCCCGGTCCCTGGAAGGGTTTATGAGACACGTGGACAAGCTGCTTGTGGTCGGGGTTTAGTGGAGGATTGGGCAGTGCTGCGTTGATGGCTGGGCTTGACGACCTTGGAGGGCTTTTTCCAACCTTAATGACCCCATGAAAACAAGAAGGCGTTTCTTGTGCTTCTCTCTGAAAGGCTCCAGGTGAACCACGGACACAAGCTGCCCACCTGGGGGCCCTTCCAAAGCGTGTGCCTTCGTTTCAGAAGTGAACGGGACCAGAGAGGGTGCTCTGGAAGCACAGCAGAGGCTTTTGTGTCCCCCTCCCGGGGCTGCCAAGGGGGACTGACGCAGTTGTCTTTGTCTTACGATTAACATCTCCAAAGAGCCATTACCACATACTAATTATACTGATCCTTCCTCAAGGGCCTGGTGGTGAAGCCTGCAAGGAGCTCATTAATTGTGTCTGGATAGAGGGTGGAGAATTTTGCTGCTGTTCGTCCTGCTTTTCAGAGAAGTCCAGCAACCTGTTACCGGTAGTTACGGAGCTGCTAATCGTGCCGGAGGTAAAAATGGAGTTACGACTTTGAAATTCTGGTAAATGCGGATGGTCCTTTAAGAAAACAAAGGGGGAGATCATGAAGTGTTGTCTCTGAGCTCTTTCTCAGAGGCAGCCACGTGTTAAAAGTAAGACACTGCTGGTCTAATCCCGCAAGAATCCACCTCCTGCCTCCGGCAATTGCACAGTGCGGGGAAGTGTGAGCCAGGCTGGGTCATGCAGGGCTGGGGAACAGTTAATTTGCCTTGGTTTGCTCCAAAGGAGACCCTGATCTATTCCGAGCTCCGGGAGGGGGGTGGAAGGTGTTCGGTTTGTGCGATGGTGCAAAATCATCCCGTTCAGAAATCAAACCGTGGTGATTGAAAGGTGTGCTGAGATCTGTTACTAACAGGCCTTGGGAAGCCTTCCTGTGTCTTTTGGAGGTCTCCGTAAGCCTGTTGGTAGCAGACAAAAATTTGAAGTCTCCAAAACAGAGGGAAGAACTGAGAAGGATGGGCAGTGTCTTTAAAAGAGGGGGATGAGTTTCACAAAGCTGTCTCTAAACACTGGATGAAGTTACTCAGTCAGTGCACAGGCAACTTAGATGTCACCTGAGGTCTGGGTACATTCTTTTCCCTCAATTCTATAACATTATGGTTGGTTTTGACCCACTCTGGGTAAATTTAATAGAATCACGGGGTGGTTTGGGATGGCAGGACCTTAAAGCTCGTCTCATTCTTTGCCTCTTTTTCAACCCTTGCTTTCAAAATCCTAAATAAAACACCCTTTTGCTGCCCTACTGGTGTCTTCGTGCCCTGAAAAGTGGTTTAATACAACATATCACTGTGTTTTCAGACCCTTGGACTGCGCAGCATTTTATCTGCTTTGTTTACTGCCAAAAATAAGCGTATCTTGCAGTTCACCCCTGATAGTTGCACAGAGCTGAAGTGGCTGTGGGGGAGCCTGCTGGGCTCTCTTCTACCTCCTCTGTCCTTAGCAGAAATCAGTTTTAAATTTAAAATACTGTGATTGCTGATAAGGGTCAGTGTGAACTCTGTTTTTAGGGAATTTTTTAAAAATTAGAAATTTTACTGATAAACAAGGAAATTGAGCCTCTGAGATGGGATGGAGGTGCAGCTCCATCAGGCTGTTTTTGCAGAGACTTGGTATTCCCAAGGCGTAAAGGTGAGGAGATATATAACCTATATATATATATATACATAAAAGGTTAAGAAAAGGAGATACACACTTAGGTTTATTAACCTGCTGTTTCTTTGCCATTGTAACAGCTCCTGCCTGGGAGGTTATAAATAAACCTACTATTGATCTGATGCTTTCAGAAAAGAATTCCCGTGCAGTGTGTGGTGCTGATAAGTCGGCAGCTGCCTGTTCCCGAGCCCCCACGTCACATCCAGCACTTGGCTTTGGGATGGACCCTTGAGGAGCAGCTCTGACCCCACCCTGTCACAGCAGCCTGACCCCAGATCACCAAAAAACACGCCTCTGATGGTGTTCTTTCCCCCCCTCCTGTTGCTGGAGTGTCCCAGCGGGTCCCTGAATCGCTGCCCTTTCGCCCCTGTCCCGCAGGAAATTTAATCTCCCCGGTAAATGACACCCCGAGCTATTTTGGAGCTGGGCTGCAGAGGGGAAAGCAAAGCACGTCAGCGATTTGACAGGGGGAGGACAACCCAGGGGAGGGCTGGGGAGGGGGTGGCACAGCCTAACCCTGGGCAGCAAAGCCACTGCTGGGGGACTCGGGGGGACCTTCTGCCGCGCCTCCCTGCCCTCGCTGGGGTTTCTGTTTTATTTTCCTGGAGGGGGAAGGGGGGGGGAAACCCAAACCAACATGGTGTCCCCATGTCCTCTGTTCCCCTCTTCCCTCTTCCCCCTTCTGTCATCTCAGTAGGAATCGGCTTTTTTCTTACCCTGCCCAGAGCTTTGTTCTCCTCAGGCTCAGACAAGACTCCAGGTAAGACCTAAACCTTCAGCTTAAGGAGAGGTGGATTTGGGGATGCTGATTTCCAGCAGGAAGCGGAGAGTGTTTGTAGCTGAGGGAGGGGTGAGGTGGTTTCTGTGCCATGCTGGAGTATGTCTTGCTTTATGAAACCTATTTGGGGATGAAGCTGAAAGTACAGGGAGTAAATCCACCTTTCCTCTGCTATGAACCAAATGTGGATTGTTTTGCTTAATTACTTCTGGCCACGCAATCAAAAGAGCAAAGATCATCCTCCAGAGGAGAGGAGAAAAGAGAAAAATCAGGTTTAAAGCTTTTGATTCTGCTTGATATGTTTTGTCCCCAAATTTGAGACAGCAGTGCTTGGAAAGCCTGGAAAACATGTGGTTCCTGTGGGGAAGTGGCAGCAAGGAGTGCTTCGAAAAGTTTTATTTCCAGGGCATATTCTTAGGGCTGCTTTTCTCTCCAGCCAGGGCTTTTTTTTCCCTTCTGAGTTCCTGCCCAGTGTCAGCACAGATTCACTCTGCAACCCCCCAGCCTCCTCCCGGTCCTCCGAACGGCTCCGACCCGACGGGAGATGGGGAGAGATGGAGCCCGACAGCTGAGGCTATTTTGGGCCCTCCAGCTCAATGGGGTGGAGTGACTGTAATGACAATGACGTCCACTCGTTAAAATACGAGGGCTTACTTAGGTCGGAGCCGCTGCTGATTGTCACCAAGGGAATTCTTTGTCCGTGTGGGAGCTGTAGGAAGTCACATGTGCTGAACCCAGAGCGTTTCTGTCTTTGCACGTCTGTTTTCCCGGGGAATCTGCCACAGCTGCTTCTCTCCAGGGCTGTGTGTAAAGCAAAGGCCAGTCGGGTGAAATTTGTAAGGAAGTTTTTTGTGGTGACATTGCCAGAATTTAAATCACTCCTTTTCTGTCCCCAGGGTGGCAAACCCAGAATTTTTGCCTTTTCCCTCCATTTGTCTCCTCCGTTCTCACCCCCACAAAGCAGGAATGAGCATCACTGAGTGCCTGGCACCTCCCCTGTGCTTTAGCCTTTTCTTACTTCGGAGCAGCCTTGTTGCCTTTAGGCTCAGATAAATAGAAGGGAAAGGTGCTGCCGTGGCATCTTGAGGGGCCGATCTGAGGAGTTTTAGGCCTCTGGAAGTGTCTGGGGTGGTTTTAGAGCTCCATTGAGGGCAGAATCTGAAGTGAAGCCCCCATGCTGCAAGAAAACCCAAGCAGGGTGAAGTCCCTTCTCTGCACGGAGCTCTTGGAGCTGTTGGTGTGTTGTTGGAAAGTGGTTGAAAGAGGGATGAGCTTTGCAAGCAACAGGTCTGTTTATATCCAAGAGGAAAGATAATACATGCTTTAACCATATAAATTATCCAGGTGCCTTCAGTCTCTGATGTTTTTCAGTAAGTCTGTGCTCCTGTCGTGACTGGAAGGTGATCTGACTGCCTTGCCCAGGAGCTTTCGCAAACCATGTGATTTACTCTTGGTTCCTTTTGGAATTGTCTGAATGTTTCGTCTCCTGTTTGCTACCAGTCACTGGAAATACCCATGTTATTGATAAAGGATTGATAATGGCAGCATGAGGTGAGGCAGGTCTTTTCTGAGTCCGCTGGTGCGTTTTTAGCCCTGCCCTGAAGGTCAGAGTTGTGAGATGGCCTTGCCTCAAGCGGAGCCTTTTCCCCGGGGGCTGCTCACCGTGTTTGACACCATGTCAGCCCCTGACCTGCTGTGAACTTTCCCTTAAAGGAATCTCCTGTGGGTGTTGGATTATGATGGAGGCAGTAGATGGCAGGGAGTGCAGACCAGCCTTACCCTGGACCGAGTTAGAAGCTCCTTGCAACAGGCTCAGCGTGTTGCAGGGTCTCGGTGTCCCACATCTCCAGTGCAGGAGATGGATCCGCCACGGAAAGCTCATCCAGTGACCTTTGAACGTGCCAAAATGGGCAGTCCCTCACTGAAGTGGAATTCAGAGTAGCCCAAGCTAAGCCCCAAGTCCAGCTCCTCAGCCACAGATCCCGTCCCTGCTCTGCTGAAAGGGGCACGGGATAAATCCTGGGATCTCGGGTTAATGCGCTGGTGCAAATCTGTGCTTGCGCCTGATTTCGGGCTGTGATGGGCAGGCAGCGCTGGGAGTGCTGGTGTGCATTTCACCCCCGGAGCACAGTGTCTGCTCTGGGGGCTCCCAGGCCCCCACCAGAGCCCATCTGATGTCGCCCAGCCCGCAGCTGACACCGAACACTTGTGCCGTTTCCAAGCTCTCCGTTCCCCCGGGAGGCTGCTGGAAGCAGGAGGGCAGCAGGGGGTTACTGCTGCTTCCCCTCAGCGGGATTTTGAACATCAAAGGAAACCCACACTTCCCATCTGAAGACCCATCAACTTCCCTCCCCACCCACGGATTCCATTTCCTGATGTTTTTAGATAGAACAATATGTCGTGTAAACTACAGCAATACCAGCACTGCCTTGATTTTTATCTGCAGCTTCTGTTTTAGTGATGTTCTTTGAAAGCTCAGGATCCAGAGACGGGAGGTTCCCTGTGAATTTTGCCCTTCCCTTCAGGAAAGGCAGGAGTGCAAGGCTTAGAAGTTGGCATTGCAGGGAAAGTCCTGGAAACAGGAACTCTAAAGGCAAGAAAAATACCCCAAATCAACCTTTTTGAGTTGGGCAAAGAAAAGGGTAAAAAAGGATTGAGAAAAGGTGCAAAGAGGAGCATGGTGGGCGTTCATGAGAGAACCTCTGTGCTTCTGATTTGTGTTTGGGCTTTGGTGATGTCTTAGTTTTAGGTTTCTCCTCACTTGGGCTTTACATCCCCGAAGTCTCCACTGTGCAGGTGTGCAACTCGTGGCCACCTTTGCCTCGGGAATATTTTAGGAGATGGATTGTGTGGTGCTTTTTGCACTTTGCCCAGAGTCAGGGTGGGCAGGATTCCCTTTCTAACCACCAAAGAGAAAGGCTTGGACAGAGAATAACCTGCCACCCCTGTCCTCCCACACCAAAGAGCATCGTCACAGGTTTGGGGGGCAGTGAGTTGTGGGGGGAGACCTCTGACTTCTCAGGGGTTGTTGAAGGCTTTCCAGGTTCAGATCAGCATTGATGAAGCAACATGACGCCAACCCATGAGCCAGCAGAGCACAGTGAACCACAGGAGGTCAGGAGATGGAGCCAGGCTGGGAGAGCTGGGGGGGTTCCCCTGGAGAAGAGAAGGCTCCAGGGAGAGCTGAGAGCCCCTTGCAGGGCCTAAAGGGGCTCCAGGAGAGCTGGAGAGGGACTTTGGATAAGGGTCTGGAGGGACAGGACACAGGGGATGGCTTCCTGCTGCCAGAGGGCAGGGAGAGATGGGATGTTGGGAAGAAATTCTTGGCTGTGAAGTGGCAAGGCCCTGGCACATGTTGCCCAGAGAAGCTGTGGCTGCCCCATCCCTGGCAGTGTTCAAAGCCAGGTTGGACGGGGCTGGGAGTAATCTGGGCTTGTGGACGGGGTTTGGAACAAGATGATCTTAAAGGTCTTTTCCAGCCCAACCCATCCTGGGATTCTGTGGCACCACCATCAGGACTCTCTATCTCCTTTTGACTCTCCTGCGGAACTCCACCTCCGGGCAGGATCTGGAGAAGTCTGTGGCTGTTCCCACTGCAAGGGACTTGTTTGCTTGTCCAGGGGGAAGCAGCTGTTGGGCAGAGACTGGAAGTGGAGGGGACAGGAGTGGGCAGGAGGCCTTTTCTGGCTGCATGGCCGAGTTTGACTCCTGGGCAGTGATTTATTCGCATTATCTGACAGGTCTGTGCACTTCTGCCTCCTTCCCCCGAACACAAACCAGTGAGAATTGAATGAATAGCAACATAATTAAAATTACAAGTGCTGCCAGTTTTCCTTTGGCGTACTCAGAATTACCCCAGATGGGAATGTGATCTCTGCTGCAAATGATTAATCACAGAGGGATTACATGGGGAAATATGACACTGGCAAATGTCTGAGATTTATTGGAAAGGGCATCTGCATTGACTCAGTTTATTCATGCTTTGTTGTCAGTCCTGTCCCTTCCAAGGGAGCTGTCCTGGCACCTGCAGAGAGTTGTTATTATTATTTTTTTTTTTTTTTTTAAGTTCAAGAGTTACTGGATTGTTTAAAAAAGTTTAAGCAAACATATAAATAACCTAAATTCATGTAATTATTTATGAAGTTGATTGACAAGTTACGAAGTTGATTGACAAGTTACACTGTAGAAATATTAAATCTTGTCCTTTCAGCATGTTAAGTTTGTTCTCTCCTTCCTCCTAAATATAATTATGAGCATAATCCAACGTGATGCATTTTATCCCATTTAAAATGAGATAAAAATGTGCTTTATCTCATGCAGCTTGTCGGGCCTGTTAGATGTGTTACATACTTCTTGCAGCCTCATCCTTGCCACAGGTTAGGATTTCATGCCTGTCACTGGATTTCATGCTCTCAGCACCCATAAAACAAGGGGTTTTGCCCCTTCTTTCGGACAGGGACTGAAGATCCAAGAGTTTGGGTGTCTTTCTCATATTTATATAAGCAATTCAACAGCAGAGCAAGGAATAAACTGTGTTTGTCTTTCTGACAAATAGATGAAAATAGATGTAAAAGGTAGAGATGAGCCCTGTTTTCACTGATCCCTGGATTTCCTCCTGGATCCCGGCCGTTCCTAATGGAGTAAGAACCTCAGAGTGTGAGGGCACGTGGTGGGAGCTGGGGGAGGTGCTGGTTACATCAAGGGATGTGGGGTCTTCACCCTGCACTGGGAGGTCTGTGGACTCCTGGTGATGGAGAGAG
The DNA here is from genome assembly GCA_013399855.1 of Oxyruncus cristatus. Lineage (NCBI taxonomy): Eukaryota > Metazoa > Chordata > Aves > Passeriformes > Cotingidae > Oxyruncus > Oxyruncus cristatus. The sequence continues at coordinate 322,358 of VXAY01004189.1, forward strand.
GGGAGCTGCAAACACCAGGCAAGTGTTTGGGAGCAGCAGGAGAGGGAGGCCGGGCCTTGAGGCCGCTGGAGAGAAGTGTCCTGCTTGGATTTGGTGCATCAGTCTGGTTCAGGAGCAAAACCAGCAGCGCTTGGTGCAGCAGCTTCCCTGTGTTTTGACTGTTCTTTGCCATCAGAGGTGCCTGGGGTGTGTTTGGGCACTGCTTAGCACGGAAAACAGAGGAGGAGGGTGCACAAGAGCTTTGGGAAGCGATCAGCATTCCTGCTCTTGTAAGAGCCGGGCTTTGAGAGCCCTCACCACGCTCCCACAGAGCAGAGCTCTGCTCCAGGCGTGGATACATCTCCTGGGGTCCAGGTGAGTTAAAGAAAGGTGGTTTGAGAGAAGCCACTGTCTGCTGGAAGGTCCCTGGCTGGTTCCCAAGCAGGCACCTCTCGTGTCCGTAGCCATCCTGCTGCTCCAGGCACTTCTCCATGTAATGCAGGGCTCAGTTTGATGGAGAATTGAACAACTTATTTTTTTCTTTTTTTTTTTTTTTCTCCTCTTTTTCAAATCACTGTGGATTTGAATGTGAAATGAGTCAGAGTGACACATCTATCAGAGACAACCAGGGACCCGGGAAGGACAAGACACAGCAGTGTCTCCTGAAGATAAATCCAAGTGCTTTGATGACGCAGTGCAGCCTGAAATCCAAGTTAATGACAGTGAAAGATTAGGACGTGAGTCCTGAGCCCGTGTTTTCGTTGTTAACTCTCATTTTGTGTAGTGAGTGGTACTGCTGGGCTCTCCAGAGTTGGGCTTGAACCTCAGCATCCCCTTCTGAACACTGACATGGTGCTTCCCCAAATTAGCAGAAGACTCTGATTGTCAATCAGTTGACTTCAGTGGAAATTTCCACTGACTTCAGTGTACTTTGGCTCCAGCCCCAGGCTCGTGTCTGTGCCTTCAAACCATTCATGCAGCTTCCCTGCCTGCAGCTTCGCAGGTGTTTATGGAAAATACATTTTAAAGCTCAAGTGAGGGCAGAGGTTGAAGGTATTAAGAGGGACTAAAGGAGTTCAAACTAGTTCACTGATTTCTAGACCACTTTTAGACCAGGAGAAAACCAGAGCTGTCTGTTCGTTGCAATTACTGTTCAAGGTGGCCCATTAACAGAAAGTCAGCTTGTGTTGGCACTAATGACTTCAAGTCAATCATTCTTTACCCTCTTAGTGTTTATTAAAAATTATTTCCCCCCCATTACTTTTTTTCCCTCCCCTCCCAGATTTAATATTTGAAACCATTTTCTTCAGTCTCTGAAGTTTTGTGGCAGAATAATGAAATTTGCTTCGTGCCAGGAATGCAAAGCAATTGAAATTAGTTTAGAAAGGAACAATCTCATCTAAAGGGAAAAGTCTTTGACTGCTTCTTGTCATTTCATATGTTCTTTGGAATGAGAGAGGCTGGATAGGACAGGACACGGTGGATTTTTTCCTGTTAAATATAGAAAGGAGGCTGGGTTTGGTTTTGCCTCAGATCTGTGACCCAAATGAATTCTGAAGTTTGGCTCAACGATAGAATCTTCAATGATGATAATGATCATGGAATCACAATGTCCTGAGCTGGAAGGGACCCACAAGGACCATCGAGTCCAGCTCCCAGCCCTGCACAGGACACTCCAACAATCCCACCCTGTCCCTGGGAGAGTTGCCCAAAAGCTTCTCGAGCTCTTGTAACAGATACCATTTGGTGCTTTTCGTGACCACTTCCCCAGGCTTTGTTTTTGATGGCAATACGTGGTTTTCAATCCCCAGTGGCATAAATGGAATGAAAATTGCAACGTTACTCATCTTCATGCGTGACTTGCCACGTACCTCAGCAAGCACGTTGTCATATATATACTGTGAATGTAATTATTTCATAGTAACTATCAAGACCATCCCTGTCTTGAGATGAAGAAGTAGGAAGGGAGCCAAGAAACAGGGAAAATAAGTGATTTTTCCCAAGGCCGTGCAGCAGGTTGATCCAACCCCTACTCCCTGGTGCCACCAGTGATTTCCACATTAACATTAATGCACTAAGGGGAGCTGGAGAAGAATGGAAAAATGGTGATTTAAGAAATGAAAGCAGGTTTTTTGGCCCGCTCCTCCTGATTTCTGCTGGAGTTGGAGGGGGATTGTGAGAGCACCTGCCATTGGGTGAGAGAGTGGGTGGATGTGTGGCCAGCAGGGAAACCAAACTGCTGGAGGATTAAGAAGGATATTTCTGTCTCAGTGACTGGTTTTTATTTCCTTTCTGAGTTACAGCACGCAGAGCCCTAGTCCTTTTGCTTTTTGTGGCACTTTGAAGGTGAAAAAGCACAGATGTGGGAGCAGCACTGGGATCACCCCCAAGTAGGACCATTCCTAAAGCTCAGACAGGAGCTTTCCGGGACAGGGATGTCTGGAATCATGAGGCCAAGGAGATAAAACAGCTTGGAGAGAAATGGTGCATTGAAGTCTTCTGAGCAGGACTTGAGCAGCCTGGTCTCGTGGGTGGCATCCCTGCCCATGGCAGGGGGGTTGGAAATAGGTGATCTTTTAGGTCCCTTCCAACTCAAATTATTCCATGATTCTTTGTCTTCCAGAGAGGCTTAGAGCTGGGAAGCTCAAATTCCTTACAGAGCACCATCAGCAGGTCTAGTCCTGCTCCCAGGGAGAGTCAGCTGGTGCACAGTCAGAGGTGTCAGTGGGGCTGAGAGCAGGTCTTTAGCTGTGCTGCTCTTGTCAAAGTAAATCCTACCCAGTCCGTGGAAAAGGTCCCTTGGAGGGTTAGAGGTGGAATGACTGCAGCAGAAAGGGAAAAAAACATCCAGGAGTGCGTGTAAGGAGCAGTGAAGAAGGAAGGAAGGTTTGTGGGGTCTTGAGGGGGGTGCCCTGAAGGAAGTGGTTGCTGTTGGATTGATCTCCAACAGCACAGGGGTGGGTAAAGTCTGTGTGTGAGTGAACACGGCTGTGAAGATCAGCACCACTGATTGCTTTGGACTTTCCTGGGACACAGTGGCTCCAGAATTGCCATGAGCTTTAGTTTTCAGCTCTGCTGAAGCCTCATCCCCTTGGCTGGTCCATATCAACAAACAGCTGCAGGTCAGTGCACGGGTCCCTCTGAGGGCAGCTGAGAATAAATAGGTGATGAAACACCTTTCCTGTAATCCCTAAGCCACGTGGGGCTCTTTTGGAGATGGCTGGCACTGCCTGGATTGCTGTGTCCATCCCCCGGGGCAGTTCCTTCATGGGGCTTTGCACTCCTGTGAGCATAATCATAGAATAATAGAATCAGAGAACGGTTTGGGTTGGAAGGGACTGTAAAGATCATCCGGTTCCAACCCTCTGCCGTGGGCAGGGGCACCTTCTACTGTCCCAGGTTGTTCCAAGCCCCATCCAACCTGGCCTGAAAATATTCCAGGGGTGGGAAGCTCCTCTGGGCAACCTGTGCCGTGGCTGCCCCATCCTTGGAAGTGTTCAAGGCCGGAGCTTGGAGCAACCTGGGCCAGTGGAAGGTGTCCCTACCCATGGCAGGGAGGTTGGAACCCAAGCCACAGTGATCTTGAATGTCCCCTCCAACCCAAACCATTCTGTGGCACTACGATGGAGGAAGTGTCTTGATGTTTAGACACATCTCTCAGAATTTAATGTCCACTTGTTTCCCCACAATTACAGAACTGGCCTGTATCTTCCCCAGCATTAGTGCAGGTCACTTCGCCACTGCCAAAACTGAAAGGGACCATCGAGTTCCTTCTGTATGAACTGCCCAGAGAGGTCTGTTTTGCCTCCGGTGGGGAGGTGATCTCCCTTATCCATCAGCAGTTTGTTAACCTCAAATATAAGAAATCTTCGAGGCCAAAAGCATTCCAAGGCCTTCTCCCGCATCCTGAGAAGGACATTGAAAACAGGGCTGTTCCAGGTGACAAACATCCTGGTACCACGGGAGTGCAGCAATTCTTTGCTTGCACCCTCTAATGTGCTCTCTCCTGACATCTTTTTGTTTCTCCCCACTTAGGAAGGAAACCAGGATGGATTACAGCTCCCTCAGCAGAGTGCCCCGGTTCCTGACCCGGCCCAAGGCGTTCATGGTGTCTGTGGGGAAGGATGCCACCTTGAGCTGCCAGATCATTGGAAACCCCATCCCAGTTGTGAGCTGGGAGAAGGACAAACTCCCAGTCCAGTCTGGGGGCAGGTTTAAAACCACGGAGGACGGGGATCTGTATCGGCTCACGATCTACGACCTGAGCCTGGAGGACAGTGGCCAGTACATCTGCCGGGCCAGGAACACCATCGGCGAGGCCTTCGCCGCCGTCAGCATCAAAGTGGGGGAGGAGACCACGGTGACAGAGCAGGCCCCTTACTTCATCCAGAGACCCTCCAACATCAAGGTGACGCTGGGAGAAGATGCCATGTTCAAGTGCAAGGTCCAGGGCAGCCCCCCTCTCTCGGTGAACTGGGAGAAGGACGGGAGGCACCTGCGGAACCGGGCGGACGCCGGGCGCTTCCAGATCGAGTCCACTGGGGAGTCCAACGCCCTGACCATCCAGTGCGCCCGGCTGGGGGACAGTGGCACCTACACCTGCCGGGCTGAGAACCTCATCGGCTCCGCCAGCGCCTCGGCCGCCCTGGTGGTGGAGACACACGGCTCCTCCAACCCGGGCAGCAGCGCCAACTTCGACTCCAGCTGCGGGAAGACGGCGTCCTTGCTCTCCCACCTGCAGAAGAGGCGGGAGGAGATCAGGAAGATGGACGTCTCCCACGGGACTCTGGACTCGACCTCTGCCCAGTCTTACTCCGAAGGGTCGTCCGGCATCGGCTACGGGCTCTCCCGGGACTACGAGCGGGCGCTGGGACTCTCCAAGGGGGCTCGGAACGCCACTTTCGGGGCGCTGACGCGCACGTGCAGCGTCACGGAGGGCAAACACGCCAAGCTGAGCTGCTACGTGACGGGGGAGCCCAAGCCCGTGATCGTGTGGAAGAAGGACGACGAGGTCATTTCGGAAGGGCGGCGGCACGTCATCTACGAGGACGACCAGGAGAACTTCGTGCTGAAGATCCTGTTCTGCAAGCAGGTGGACAACGGGCTGTACACCTGCACGGCCTCCAACCTGGCGGGCCAGACATACAGCTCCGTGCTCGTCACCGTCAAAGGTGGGCGCTCGTGTGTCCCACGTGCCTGCCAGGGGATGGGCCAGGGCACTTCTGAGCTGGGCTGGGGGCAGGAGCAAAGCTGCCACCAAACCCTTGCAGAGGAGTGGGTTAGATGAGAACAAAGATGAGTTGGATGAGAACAAAGCCCTCCCTCTGAAAAGGGGGTTATTCCCTGGGGTAGATGACCTGGGCAGAGAGTTTTTAGGAAGGGCATTAAAGAGGTGCCAGTCAGGGGTGGATGATGTGGAACTGGCAGGTTGTGGGGCAGCTGAGATGAATTCAAGTCTTCTGAGTAGGGCTTGGACAACCAGGTGTAGTGGGTGGCATCCGTACCTGTGGCAGGGGGGTTGAAAAGAGACGGTCTTTAAGGTCCCTATAAGATTTCTAAAGGTCCTGTCAGTCCTGGTTTTGTAGTAATCCAAGAGATCCGTTACCATGCTCTGGATCAGTGACTGCCAATGCCCTGTCTGGCCCTCCAGGCTTTAATCACGCCTGGGTGTGATTTCCCCACAGGGTTTGCCCAGACTGGCACGTGTGCCTTTTAAACAGGAGCAGTGGAAACTCCTCCCTACAAGCTGAGTGTGCCTGGCTGCCTTGGAGATCCCTTGGGGCACCCACCCCAACTCTGATTACAGTCCATCTCAGTTTTCCTGTACAGTGACCCACCAGCAGCCTTGTTCTTGCCAGGCCTTCAGCCTTTTCCCAGCTTGTGTTCCTGGATGGCCTGTGTTCCTTGTTGGCTCCTAGGAAATCCACCAGGTCCAGGATGCCTCTGTTTGCCATGGTCAGTGGTGAAGAACTTGCCTTCAGAGGGTCCCTCAGAGGTCAGACCAAGTTCTGAATGGCAACAAAAATGTGACACACAGGTGTCATAGAATCCCAGAATGGTTTGATTTGGAAGGGATCTCAAAGATCATCCAGTTCCAAGCTCCTCTGCAGGGACACCTTCCACTAGACCAGGTTGTTCCAAGCCGCATCCAACCTGGCCTTGGACATTCCAGGAAGCTCTAAATTTTCAAGCTGCTCTCCCATCTGGCAAGGGGACAGCAGGCAGTTTGTAACCCAGGCAGCAGCTGTAAATTAGCTGCCAGAGGCAAAAGGTTTTGCCCCTGTAGGGGTAAAATAGATTTTAAAAAACAGTCAAAGGATTTTTCCCTGGAAGCAAAAGACATTAGAAGTCCAAATGAGCAGGAATCTGTGTTCCATGCTCATCTTTAAGGCTCTCAGCTTTTATTTGCTTTTCTGGTTTCCCTTTTCTGGACCTCTCTTTTCGCGCTGTCTTTCCTGTCGGTGGCTCGGTGTCCATCAGTGACACCTGATCCATGGAACTCGCTGGCACTCGTCCCACCCATTGCTGTCCCTCAGAGGCGCTGAGTGGTGTTGGGAAGGGCATTTGTCCTCTTCCATAAAACTGGGATTACCTCAGAGCTGAAGACTGATCCTGGCCCTCGGGCAGGCAAGCGCAGGCGAGCAGGAACTCGAGCTCAGTGCCTTGCACAGACAAACAGCCCCTGCTCTACCTGTGCTTAGGTCACTATTCTCTTTGGGTGCAACCTGTTCCAAAGGAGGTGGGAAAGCTTGGGAAGCAGCAGGTCTGGGAGCAAGCACCGTGGGGGAAAAAGGTTATTTATTGATCAATGTCCGTTGTCCAGAGACGCCTGTGAGCCAGAGGGATGAAGTGGAAATGTTTAGGGATTGTTTCTTTGCTACCCTGTGCCATGTTTGGCTTCCTGTCCAGGCCAAGGCTGCCATGGAAAATCTGCATGTACTGGTTATAATTAGGCCCTGATAAATGACTCTTCCTTGTGTCACCAGAAGTGCTTCTCAGCCCTCCCAAGACAGCTCAGAATGATGCAGCAGCAGCAAAGGGAGCTTTTAATTCTGTTGTTTGTGTCACTGGTGATGCCATTTGCTCACCTGCCATCGGGTTTAGGGTGGGAGATGATCTTGCCACGCAACCTTCCCTTTGCTCAGTCATGTAGAAGAGGCTGAATTCTCCCTGCAGCCACCCTTAGAATCTTGGAATAACAGAATTATAGATTATCCTGAGTTGGAAGGGAAGAAATTCCAGCTGCTGGCCCTGTAAGGGACAGCCCCGAGTGCTTTTGGTCTTTCTGCAAGTACCAGCATGTTTAGAGAGCCTGTGATGTTGCATCCACAGCGTGTGTCCATAGACACGTGTACCAGGAAACACAAACTTTACGGGTTTAAATGTCCTCTGGTGTTTTGGTTCACACGATTTTAGTGCAAGGGTCTGAGTGAGGATTTTTATGGGTCTTTTAAAGATAATAATAAAAGAACCCCCAGACTTTCTAGCCCAGCATCCTGTCCCTAAGGTGGCTCTTAGTGGTCTCTTGTGGCGTAGGAGTGGACACAAGTCAAACCTCCAGGATCACAGATTCAGAATGGTTTGGTTTGGAAGGGACCTTAAAGACCAAATCTTTCCACCATGGGCAGGGACACCTTCCACTAGACCAGGCTGCTCTTGAACACTTCCAGGGATGGGACATCCATAGAAAGCTTCCTACACTCCATCAGTCTAGATCCCTGTGGGCCTACAGGACCCAGGTTCTCATGTTTGTGAACACTTTGCTGAACGTGTGTCTTAAAGATCACTGAGCTGAAAGAAAGAGATTTTTGAGCTGTTCCTAAATGAGATTTAGTGAATCAGACTTAAATCTCAAAGGAGAGACTACAGGGCAGAGAGCCACCGTACCAGTTAAGGAAAACTTAAACTTGATTAGATTTAGAAATGTGTCCAGAGCAGGGATAAAATCACAATCCATACACTGAGCTGTAAAAAGTTGGGAAATTCTTCCTGAGATTAAACCTTTAACAGACCAGACAGTGGGAAGGATGGGAGGAACATGAATAAACCAGCTTGAGTTTCCTGAAGGCTTTGGAGGTTTCCCTAGGCTTGTAAAGTTAGTGAGAACAGCATTCACGTCTCCGTCCTGGGCCAAGCAATGTTCACCCAAGTCCCTGAATAAAGTAATCAGATACTGTATGGAAAGGTCAAAGGTTGGAAGCCAAACAGGGAAAAACAGGCTGGTGCTGAGCCCACTTCGTTCTCCCCCTGATCTGGAGTGATTTTGGGTGACCACTGCCATGAGAGTCACACTGGAGATCCGAAGGAGAATTGCAGCCTGAGGAATGTGGAGTTAGAAAGGCAGCTTGGAAAGCACAGTGACTAGGAAGACCAAGGGCACAAGGTGGTGGAAGCTCATCCATCCATCTTTAGACAGCTCCTGTTGGGAGGATTTTCCATATTCCTACTCTCACTGGATCATTTTTGTGAGGCAGAGGGAAAACTTGCCCTCTGGAATAATAAATGGAGCACCTGTGAGGACACCAGCAATAAGCAAGAGGGAATGTAGGCGAGTGAGAAAGTGAGACCCTGCAGACAGATGTGCCTTGGGAAGGTTAAGAAAACATTGGCTTCTCTGCAGGCTGCACCTATTCTTAGCAAAATATGTGTTAGCAGGATTTACTTCTTAAAAATAACATCATCTCACTGCCAGTTTGCTTGTCATGGACCAAACAAAAAAGCCTATGACACTCTGGAGAAACATCTCCTCGAGACAAGTGGCCAAATTCATCCCTGAGCTGATTTCTTGCAGCTTCCTGCAAACTCCACGAGCTGCTCTTGCTCTGGGCTCATTTAGGGTTTTGCTTTGCTGTGTCTACTTCCCATTTTTCCCAGTAGGGAGGTTTTAGTAGCTTTCTTTTTTAATCTCTTGCCTTGTTTGCATCTCTCTGACCTGAGCAGGGGGCTGATGAATTTGGATGCCTACTCTCAAGTGACACCTTGACCAAAATTAACTCCCTCTGCCTTATCAGGTACATGCTAGATCATGCCTAGAGCATGAAGGAGGACGAGGCTGGTGGGTTTTGGAGCCACTGTAGCAACTCCAGAGCAGAAACAGCAGTGGGCTGGGTGCATCCCAGGCTTTAATTCAGTTTATCAGCTGCTGCGTCTCTGAAACTCCATTCAGAGCGAGACAAGACACGTGTGCACATGTCAGCAGGACGGAAGTAAAGTTGTTTTCAGAGGGTATCTGTGACCCCAAGCTGCCAAAGATAGCCTTGTACTGACTTCCCCTGGCTGGGAGAGCAATGCTGTTACTGCAACACATACGAAAGGGTCAACCAACCCTTCTCTGTTTGAACATTTAAGAGCTTTTTCCTAGAATAGCTTTTTTTTTTTCCCTTCACCTTAGGTACTGCTTAGTGCCTGTAAAGGGAGAGGGGTTAATGATATGCCCAGTTGCTCCCAGGATGGGAGTGCACTTGTGTTCTTCTCGGGAGCAGCTCAGATTTCTTTCTGGCCTCTGTGCATTCCGTGTATTCCCAGTGTCAGCTCCAGTCTCCCCCCCCTGATCTCACACGGCACCACTGCATCCAGCTCCCAGAGCCTGGCATGATCCTTCTCATCAAAGCTTTCCTGTTCTCATAGAATCCCAGAATGGTTTGGTTTGGAAGGGGCCTTAAAGCCCATCTCATTCCAATCCCCTCCCACTAGCCCAGGTTGCTCCCAGCCCTGTCCAACCTGGCCTTGGACAATTCCAGGGATGTGGCATCCACAGCTTCTCTGAGCAGCCTGTGCCAGTGTCTCACCACCCTCACAGCCAGGAATTCCTTCCAAATATCCCACCCAACCCTGCCAGTGTGAAGCCATTTCCCCTTGTTCCATCACTCCAGGCCCTTGTCCAAAGTCCCTCTCCAGCTGTCTTGGATCCTCTTTAGGCACTGGAAGGACCCTCTTGCTTGTCCTGTTTCATCCCCCCTGAATGGGAGCATGGGGTGTTTCCAGAGGGTGATATGTGGGATTGCAGGGCAGGAGTCTGAGTTTCCTGTTGGACAAAGGAAAAAGGACAGTTACCACGTGGAGCGTGGGCAGGGCAGGTCTGTGGAACCACAGCTGAAGGGTTTTCAAGGCAAGACTTTGACTTGCCTTAAATTGAGGTGCATTAAGGCAAAACATATATTTTTATATATTTTTTTTTTTTAAATGACCGAGTTGACATGATGAGTGAGTGTCACCATGTTCTTGAACATCCTGTGTGGGTTCCCAGTCTGGTTTTAATCTCAGCATAACCACCAAGGTAGTCAATAGCATGGCTCCCTCCAGGTGTCCTGTGAACCCATCAGAGTCTGATATCCTATTTGAATTGAAAGAGGGGAGGTGTGCATCAGATATTAGGAAGAAATTCTTTGCTGTGAGTGTGGTGAGGCAGAATGGAGTCACAAAAACCAGCTGGGAGCCGTCACGGTAGTTATCAGAAGGTGAGGGTACATATCAAGACATGATCTCTCATGAAGGATGAGTGGTGATGTATCAGCACTGGCTAATCCAAGTCTGTGACCTGACTGTGGCACCAGTCCCGTGGCTGTGACCACCAGCTGTCCAACTCCCCTTTCTCCACTTTTGGTCTGGGGTATCAGGATGATGTCACTGCTCAGCTGTCACTGCAATTAAACGTGGTTCAGTTCATAAAATGACTTCCCTCCCTGTCATGCAGCTGTTCTGTGTGTTTGATCCGCACCCTGGTTTCTCCCTAAGCAGCCCCACTGCTGGAGGGAGGCAGAGACACTTGGAGACTTGGGCTCATTCTCTAGTTCTTTGTCTTTTGTCATCAACAAAACTGATACAGGGTCTTTGGTGCTTGTCATGGACAAGCACTTTGGTGCTGGTGGCGAGCACAGAAAACTCCTCCCTCTGTTACTTCTGTGCTTTCCCTGCATCAGTCCTGTGCTCAGCCACCTCCCATCTGTCTGTGCCCTTTCAGGTCACTCTGCTGAGCTCACTTCTGCTGCAAGACCCCTAAAACACTGGTTCTTGCACCAGCTGAGCAGCTCAGCTGCTCACACTCACCCAGAATTGCTGCCCTGAGCTCTCTCCCATGACCAGGTTGTTTGTTTTTGACCCAACTTTTGCAGGATCCCTTTTAAGGGCTTTTACTCCAACCTGGCCTTGGACACTTCCAGGGATCCAGGGGCAGCCACAGCTCCTCTGGCCAACCTGGGCCAGGGCCTTCCCACCCTCACAATGACTTAGAATTTCTTCCTAAAATCCCATCCAAACCTCCTCTCACCATGAACTCTTGTTCTTCCCTTTCTGTTCTCGCCCTCTGAAGAACCCGCCATACCCTTCAAGGAAAAACTGAAGGATCTTGAAGTGAGGGAGAAGGAATCTGCCACCTTCCAGTGTGAGGTGCCCGTTCCCGGGACAGAGACCTCCTGGTTCAAGGAGGAGACCAAGCTCAGGCAGAGCAAGAAGTACAACATCGAGGAGGAGGGCACGTACCGCCGGCTCACCGTGCAGAACGTCACCGCCGACGATGACGCCGTTTACATCTGCGAGATGAAAGAAGGGAGCAGGACCATCGCAGAGCTGTCTGTCCAAGGTAAGGAAGGCTCTCGGTGTTTTAGGTCGGGCAGATCTTGCCTGCCAAGCGTGAGGTTCGTGCGTGAAACTCCAGACTCGACCTCGTGAGCGGCATCCACCACATCCGTGTGTGCAGCGAACAGGAGAGGAGTCGCTTAGGGTGTGAGAGGAACCATAGATTATCCTGGGTTGGAAGAGACCCACAAGGATCACCCAGTCCAGCCTCTGGCCCTTCACAGGACACCCCAACAATCCTACCCTGTCCCTGAGAGTGTTGTCCAAACCCTCCTGGAGCTCTGGCAGCCTTGGGGCCGTGCCCACTGCCCTGGGGAGCCTGGTCAGTGCCAACCCCCCTCTGGGGGAGGAATATTTTCCAAATGTCCAACCCAACTCCCCCCCAACACAACTTCATGCCATTAAATGAAAATAAAAGGTTGGTCAGTGGGTCCCTGGAGCTCCTGCCAAGGTATATCTGGGACACAGGGTCAGAGGGCAGGGACAGACTGAGCTCCTGCACAGGATGTGTCACCCAGTGGGGACCTCTGCTGAAAGGGCCCCCTGAGGGCCTTCAGGGCCACACTACTTCTGAAAGTAACCCAGCACTGTAGACTTTCCTCAATATGACCACAAGCACCAGATGGGTTCCCTGCCACTGTCACGCACGTCCTGTGTGGTGTCCTGTGAGCACAGGGGTGAATCTTGTCTGAGAGTGGTGCTGACCACGCTGGGAAGAGGGTTTAGCAGCTGTGGTTTGTGGTCTGATGTGTGGTGCAGGCTGCAGTCAGCACCAGGGTGATTTAGATGGGAAAGCAGATCCACACTCCAGATCCCTGGCAGCTGGAGCTTGGAAAGGTGATAAGAAAAGGACAAAATGTGGATATCCAGGTCTAAGTCTCCTGGGTCTGCTGGTTTCAGACTGAAGTGGAAGTAGGTGTGGAGTTGGGATGGTGTAGGTGTCTCACATTGAGTAGGCACAGACAGCAGAGCTGCAGGCATTGGAGACCCGTCACAGCTACAGGATTGCCCTTGTCCTGACTCACGGGAAGCCTGACCTTACTCCCAGTAAAATCAGGAGTTCTTCATTACATACGTTGCTGCAAGACAAGCTGGGTGATGTAGATCCCTGTGCAAATTCCTTTTTGTGTCATCAGCAAAAGGCTGAGAGTGCTCACAGGTGGATGCAGGAGGAATAATTTAGTCCGAAATGTGGGATAGTTCAGACAAGCACTAATTGTTGCACCTTCCATTAGGTCTGGAGCCAGCCAAGCTCTGTCAGTGTGTTTGGCCCCAGTGGAACAGCTGGTATTTCTTTACTTGTTCGTGCTGTAATGGTATGTTCCATTAAAGAGGAGTGACTGAGCCAGCTGGAGCCCTCTGGAGAGAAAGGAGGCAGAGCCTTGTGCCTGTCCTGAGAGGAGAATATTAGAGAAAGATGGGTTTGGGAGGCTGTGAGAGGACATAAAGGGATGGGGACACTGCTGAGGGCAGTGAGGCCAAGGAGGAGGATGAGCAGAGAATCGGGTCTTGAACCGTGCTGATGAAACCTGTGCCTGACCTGTCGCTTCATGAGGGAGTTCAGCACTGCTCCTCACTACACAGCTCTGGGTGAGGGCTCTTTCCCCCTGCAAAGACTAGTCTGGAGCTGGAGCCTGTCACCATCTGCCGGTTGGGGTTGGCTCCTCAGGCTTTGTCCAATCTTTGTAACTCAGAGTATAATAGGATAGAGTGGTAATAATCACAGTCGTTTGGAAAGGACACAAATAAGTGCAGTTCATTCCATGTGAATTTCTGGGTTGATTCTAAGAAGAAATCTGAGGGGTTTTGTGTCTTTCCTATGAATTCAGATGACTGATGCATTTGTCATCTTGGTTATGTAACTTACTGGTAACTTTGGTGGAGGCAAAATCCCAGAGATAGACAGGAGACCTGTCTGGCTTAAGACTGACCTGCTTCAGCAAAGTTTTAATTTGAATTCCCAGGATATCTGGGCGTTGAAAGCTGTATCACTGTGAAATCTGCTCTTGGCAAGGCCACGTACCTTGTGTTTACCCGCAGCAGACTTTGCGTGGCAGATGAGAAACATGAGTGACTGCAGTCAAACAGGATTGCTTTTCTCTCTTGGAAGGCCAAAACGAGTCCTTGGGGTTATCTGTTCTGTGCCCTCAGACCCTTGGAACTCATTTAGGGGTGTCTGCATACTGTCTATAATATTTTGATTGGGTGTGGACTTGTCCTGTCACAGTTGAGATGGGCCAGTGTTGCCAAAGTCTTTAACACCTGCTGCTTGCTGACCAGGATTGCTTTCTCACTTTGAAGGGAACATCATTAAAAAGCTTCCACGGAAGACTGCAGTGTTCATCCACGACACAGCCACCTTCTGCGTGGAGCTGGACAACGACTGCCAGAACGTCCGGTGGCTCAAAAACAAGGAAGAGGTGAAGCCCAGCGACCGAATCTCCATCACACGCTCTGGCAAACAGCACACCATGACCATCCGAGAGTGCAAGGTGGAAGACGCTGGGGAGATTGCCTTCCTGGCTGATGAAAGCAGGACTTCCACCCAGTTCACTGTGACCAGTAAGATTCCCGTTTGTTTTGGCCTCGGTGTTGTGTCTCCCCCAGCGAGCAGGTGCTCCCGCGTTGTTTTGGGAGCCACCGTGGTCATTTGGCTGCCCAAACACAGCAGAAGGTCTGATGTCTTCCCACAAAAAGCCAACAGCCTGAACATGAGTGCTAGGAGATGTTTTGGAGGGATCAAAACACAGAGAGAGGAATCAGAGAATCACAGAATGGTTTGGGTAGGAAGGGACCTTAAAGATCAGCGAGTTCCAACCCTCAGCTGCAGGCCAGGACACCTTCCACTAGACCAGGTTTCTCAGGGCCCCATCCAACCTGGCCTTGAACACTTCCAGGGATGAGGAACTCACAGCTGCTCTGGGCAAGAGCAGTCCCAGGAAAGGGCATGGCACAAACATGTACCTCGGTTGACAGAGCAGTAGCAGCAGGTGCAACGCAGTTGAGATTGGACCTGAAATGAGATTTCAGTGAAGTTGTTTAATTTTGTTTAGCCTTAGTTTGATGACACTGCATTTCCCAGGAAAAAAATGCTTCATTTAAGACAAAACTGCACATGGTTTCTGGCTCTCCTGCAGTTCTGGTCCGTATGTGAACAAATAATCCATTTGAGTCACAATTTGGGAAGAATGATGCCTTTTTTTCTCCCCTCCCCTCCCACCTCCAAACTGCAATCAGTCAGTGGCCAAACAGAATCTTTTATTTAAAGATTAATAACTGCTGTGTTGTCTAAACTTGGCTGGAACATTCTGATGCCACTGAACTAAAATGAGAAAAAAATTCCTAAGTGTCACATTTGGCTTCGTGACGGTTTCTAAGGTGTTTGGAAAGCTGTAACATCCAGCCAATTCAATGGGAACAGCAAAGTTCAGTTCAATTTCAGACTCTGCTGTTTCAGTTATGGAGAAAGTGTTGATTGATGGAACAGAAAAAAGGTAAGAAGCTGCCTTCCCACAAACAGGTATCGCTGAGGAAAATATTACATTACCATTTCTGATGGTAAGGTCAGGAGATCTCATTCCAGGGCTTAATACTGAGCTTAATGTTACCCTAGTGGGACCTTTGACATCTAGCTGTGACCAGCAGTTACTGACAGGCTGGTAACTGTGCACCCCAAAACACTTCTGTGCCTATTTATGTAAGGAAGGAAAAGTGTATCGCCTTGAGATTTCCTATTTTTACACTTGGTGCATCTCTGCACCATCTGCTCGGAGAATCCTCTGTGCTGTGCTCGTGTCTTCTTCAAATTAGCTGGGCAAAACTGGTGCTGGCTGTTCAAGGAGCGTTTATAGCACACAGGCAATGTTTGCCTGTTATTTGCTCAGTGTCTTGCGTTGTTACTGTGCCCATTTTAAAGGTGGGTAAACTGAGGCAGGAAGAAGAGCAGTTGTCCCAGAGCTCAGTTTGTAGTTTAGGCTCATCTTTCAGGCTCCCTCCACGGCCACGAATACTTGAGGATGTGCAGTGTGGGATTGTCTCAGCTGTCACCCACACCTTCTTCGAGCTGGGAGGGGTTGCTCCCGAGCGCGCTGTTATCCACGGGATTACAGTTGGAGACTGGTTGACTGACTTAACCCAGTCACCCTTCAAATAGCCAAAATTAAATGAAATGAATCCTTTGCCACGTCAGTAGAGGTGTAAATAGAGCATATCAGATAATTCCCAGTCTCTTGATGGTATCAGTGGCAGCACGTAGCAAATAACCCTGATGGGACCTGAGTCTTCTCTGAAGCATTCAAGAGGAATGAGAAGGGTGAACATGAATATTCATTATGCAGATACCTGCAGGGAGAAGTTTGTGGCCTCGGGTACCATAAAATAACCACATCTCTGCAATTATAGGGCCTCACAGTGGGGACACGTCTTTATGTCATTTCCTTTTGAAGTTAATTCCCCAAATCCGGTTCTGCATAAATTAGTAAAACAGAGATCCCCAACAATACTATCAATTAGCTGTAATTAAGACAAAGTTACAACAGACCTTCTGAGTGGGGATAACGTAAAATACAGAAGCAGGGCAGAGAACAAACACCCAGATGAAAGAGGCTGCAGAGAACATCTAAGCCTGTGTAACAAGCAACTGAGATGCCCATAACTGTAGAAGGTTTGAACAATCTTTGGTGGTTTTGCCCATCTTCTGAGTGAAAATAAGAAAATGAATGTTAGCCTGTTTTGCTCAGGAGCTGTGTAGGCAGCAGGATGGGTCTGTATGTCGCACTGAAGATTTAAGTCTACAAAATGTTTGTTGAAGATTGTCTGTGTTGACAATTTTAACGTTGTGTAGAAACCACACGTTTCTGTGGAGATGAGAATGTTGTACATCAAAGGTTGGACTCGATCTCGAAGGTCTTCTCCAACCGTAATGATTCTATGCTCCTTGTGTAATGCTCCCCAAAAGCATCTTCTATCCATTCCCTTGCTTTTCCATCTCACATCAACGTTTTATGGAGGTTTATTAAGCAAGAGTAACTTTTAGTCCAGCTTAAGCTTTCTGGGCGACACAAAGCAGCTTGTCCACTCCGACATAAACTCTTCCCCTGTTTTTATTTTTTTTTTTTTTTTTTTTACCTTGTGCGGTGCCCAAAAAACCTCCCACGCAACCCCCAGCCGACCCTGTGGTGAAAAATAAAACAGAAACCTCAGTGACCCTGGCATGGTCCCCTCCCAAGATGGACCGGCCCATTCCAGTCGACGGATACATCGTGGAACGCAAGAAACTCACCGGCTTCACCTGGGTGAGGTGCCACGAGTCCCACGTCCCTGTGCCAGAGCTCACCGTGAGCAACCTGGCGGAAGAGGCTGATTACCAGTTCAGAGTGTCTGCAGTCAACGCCTATGGACAGAGCCCCTACCTGGAATTCCCCGGGAGCGTCCACCTCGGTGAGCACAGAACCCGGTCTGGGGTGATCGGATGCGTGGGTGGTTGGAAAACGTCTCCCGTGACTTTGAGGATGGAGAAACGGCACAGAAAAACCTTTTTTTTTTTTCTTCCTCTTCACTGCTGGTTCTCCTACTTCATGTCAACCCCTGACTGTCACCAGACTCAGGTGGTGGTGGGGTTTCTGTGGTAGAGCTGTGAGTGTGTTTACATTCCAGTATCTCGTGTCCAGCTGTGGGAGAGGCAGAGCTCTCTGCAATGAACCCTAAACCTGTTGAGTCTTCTTCTAGGCTTGGTATGAAAGTAAAACTCGAGGTGGACTTATGATATAATTTTCAATATATGCAGCAGATACCCACCTTGCACCTAGAGAACACTGATGGGTGATGATGCCATCATGAAGACCAAGTTCTAGCCAGTCTCTCTTTAATCTTGGAGTTACTGGGAGAAACACTGGGGGTTTACTTTATTTCTAGGGTGCCAGTGTGCCTCTAGAATCATTGGGTGCAATGGGATTGCTACTTCCTTTGATTCACTGCACTGGACAAGATTTGAAAGACCTTGATCACACTGTGTCTTGTTATTGTGTCACCCTTTCCCTCCCTTGCTGTTGAAAATGTCTAGAATTGTAGATATTCCCAGATTTCTAGAATATCTACAAATGACTAGTAGGAATATCTAGGAGTGACTCCTTAGGATCCTTCTGAAATCTAAGACTTGTGCTGGTTATTAAATTAATAACACCCTAATAAAGAAACCTGGGTGTTTCAGGTTTATGCCTTTATATATCTTAGGGGTTAAAAAAAAAAAAATAGTAAAATATACTTTTTCTTTCCCTGAAAAAACAGGATTTATCCTAAAACCAGAGGTCAATAACTGGAAGCTGTAGGAAACAAATCCCATAGACCAAGCATTCATTGCCTTCTATATAAGACTGGGTGATTTTATTCTCGTGTCTTTTTTTACCCTGAGAACTTTGTTCTGAGGATGAACTGTCCTCCAGCAGGACCATCTTGTGTCTTGTTCTCAGAGATGTGTGGTGTTGTTCCTCCCCAGAACCAGTCCTGGCTGTGAAAAGCCCCCTGACAACAGCTGAGGCTGTACCTGGAGGGGATGCCCTGTTTACCGTCGACCTCACCAAGACATGTTCCGGCTCTTGGTACCTTAATGGCAAAGTCTTACAGGAAAGTGAGACCTGCATCATCAGGAGAACCCAAACCACTCACACCCTCACCCTAAAGAACGTCACCAAGAAGGACGATGGAGCCGAAGTGAAATTTGTTGCCCATGATGTTGAGGCCAGCACCAAGATGAGAGTGAAAGGTATTTATTTCCCTTTGTTCTTCCAGGAGAGGGGCTGTTGCTGTGACCTGATGATTAGGGCCGGGGCTGGAGGCTTTCACTGATGCCTGGGCTGTGGGAAATGCCTGAAACTGCATCATGTGAATTAACGGGGGTGCTGGGAATGACCTCTCACCGTGATAGTGCAGAGTGAGTCCATCTAGCCCGTTGGTGGCATCAGGACTAGACTGCTCACAAATTTCTCTCCTTCCCAACCATCAGTCAGTGGATTCTGTCACCAGATCTACCACTGAGTCACCTCAAAGTGGGAATTTCAGCTCCAGGACTTTCAAGGTGAAGGAGCATTAATTACTAGCGAAGCTTTTTCTTGGAGGTTTTTGGTCCACTGTGTGTGTGATGTACAAGTTAATATCATGCAAATTGATCTAAGAACCAAGGTTGGGTGCTTCCTTTACGAAATGACAGTAACATCTGTATACACCCACGTTGCCTGGCAGAACATAATGAATAGGCATTGATTCTGGAAGGATGTGTTTGGCTTTGGGTGAAAATCTCTGCAGAGGCATGTTGAGAGTATTATTAATGAGTAGAAAAACGTGGTTTGTTTTTTTATTTCTTAGTGACTCTGGCAATAAAAACACATCAAGTCTTCTGAACTGGAAAGAAAAATGCTCAGCATTGACATGAGTGGGAGGGCAGGAACAGGATTTAATACTTTCAGAGATCCCACAGTCTAAGGAAACTCATAGCAGGGACAAATTATCTCAATATAAGTTGAAATAACAACTTTTGCCCTGGCAGGTGCCGCAGTGAGATTTACCAACAAGAGCAAAGAGGTAGAAAAGGTCTCTGCCCGGCTGAGGGAGGAAGCCAAACTCCAGGCTGAGCTTTCAGACACAGAGGCCACAGTGAAGTGGCTGAAAGACGGGAAGGAGCTCAAGGCCAGTGAAAAATATGAGCTTCAAACTGTGGGGAAGAGGCACATCCTGAAAATCCGCAGCGCTTGCGCAGAGGATGCTGGAGTTTATGAGTGCACCTGTGAAGGGGATAAGATGCTCTTTCAGCTTTCAGTGAAAGGTATGTGACTGCCTGGGCTGATTAATGGCCTGTCCCTGCCCTAAACTGATGGAGTCATCAAGGGGCACAAAGGAAAAGCTCCAGAGGGAGTTGTGGTAATTCCCCATCAGCATCAGGTGTCCGTGGTTCCCGGGCAGGATTACTGGGGAGTGAATACAAGATACAGCACTGGTTTAGTGCTAAGAGCTGTGCTCCCACTCCAATTGGCATCTTGGTAGTCCATGGGAACTTGGTGTTATTTCAGGAAGCTGGGTGGTGGGTAGGGAAAAAGTGCTGTTGTGATGAAGGAATTCAGCTGCAGGGGCAGGACATGACACACGAGGTCCCATGTCTGCCCTACACTTGCTGTGTGACATCAGACATCTCACTGAAGCGAGAGTTCAGCTCTGATTAAAGTTCTGAAGGACCAGGATCATCTTGGCATTGTGGGGATTTTTTTTATCGTTATTACTTGACGATTTTTTGTTTGTTTTCTCTCAATACTGTGGTGGACAAAAACAGGCCTTTCCAGGGCACAGGGGATGGCTTGGCCCGTTCCTGTTTCAAGGTGTTCAGATGGAAGGCTGTACAGAACAAACAGCAAAACGGAATTTCATTTTCCTGTTTCTTGCTTGTTAGATTTGAACCAGCACTGCTTTACAGCTGCCCCATTCAAGCTTTTATGAACTTGTTTGTAGCAGAGTTTCCTCTGCCTTGGAAGGGACCAGGTTTGGGCTAAAAACCCCCAGTGTATCCACAAACTGTTCCTCGTAGGGATCATTCAGATATTTGAGATTCAGAGTAACTCCAGGACAATCTAAACACCATTTGGGGCGAGTTCAGCAGATATTTTGCATTGCTGTCAAGTTCACCCTGTAAAACCATTTCATTTCCGTGTTCTGTCCCATAACTCACTCCTCACCTTCTTCCCAGCAATGATCACACTGTTTCTACATGGACTGAGTTTGAGGTGCTTCATCATCGTGTTCTGCTGGCACCTCACCCTCCTTGGTCTCTGTAGAAGTAACAACCCCCAGAGTAATGTGTTTGGTTTTGTTTTTTTACATTTGACAGCTTGCTTGGTTATTCTCAAAGAGCAAACTCAGGAGAGATGAAAAAATAATCTAAAAACGTGACTAAGTCTATATAAAGAGGAATTTCAGTCTACACTTGGCACTTGCTCTCAATTTTGGTTGTCTTCTGTCTCTCTGCCTCTTCAGCATCGCTTCTCATGCTGACAGCTCTACCCACACATTTAGTTGAATTAATTGATGGATGTTTCCATGTGCTCTTCACTGTCATGTGACTATCAAATGAGGAATTGCTGTTACTGTTTTAAAATCTGTGTTGTCAAGCTGTAACTGAAACATCTGCAGTTTACAGCTTGATTCCTGGAGAATCCCCTTTGGTACCTCCCGCCCTCGCAGGCTGACGGTCACAAACGCGGGGCCAGCGTTTTACCTTTCAGCAGCGGCACCTTTTCATCTGTCCCTGCTGTAAATCAGCCCCGGGGAGCTGGTGAATCTCTTGAGGGAGCAGCTCAGCTGTATCTGCCATGTGGGCATCACGTGGCTGCCCAGAGGCCACTGTGCCGAGCCACGGCCACCGTGTCACCGGCCCCAAAATGCACTTGCCATTTATCACTGGAGTCCCTCCACTGCCATGAGGCTTCACGTGCCAGGCGTCCCCTGACACATCAGACCTCCTGAGCTGAAATGGGACACCTGAGGTGTCTCATTCAGGCTGCCAGGGTGGTATTTTTCACTCCAGTTCTCTGAGGAAATGAGAGGTGCGTGAACGGGACCCATCTCCCCCTCCTCGCCCCCCTCAGAATTTCAACCTGAGGACTGAGTTCTGACTGTTCTGGTGAAGGAGGAGAGGTCTCAGCAGTGTTTGGTCCCGGCAGATTTTGTGGCTGTTGGGGTAGAGGAAGGGCTGAGATGTTTTTTTCACTGAAGGGAAAGCTCCACTGTAAGGAGCTGTTGGAGAAACAAGTCGAAACAGAGGCCTCAAGAAAAAAAGCAATAAAAGAAAAGGGTTTTTTTCCCTGGTTTACGTGATTCTGGTACGACTTCTTTGCCCATTGGTATGGCTTTTAACAAGCAGACTTGGTAAACCCCAAGCAAACAGGACTGGTGGGGACCTGGGGAGGTCAAATGCAGGTTCCCGTCCCTGCCAGAAGCTGGTGACTGATCTGAGTGCCTTGAGGACCAGAGCTAGAGAGAACCCTGATTGCACAGAAACAGACTTACCCCCCCTTTTCCCCCCCAACCTTTTTCCCCCTCTTTTTCCCCCCACCCAGCAAACACTTACATAACCAAGGCTTTGATTTTTGTAGCTTTGACTGCACAGTCCCAAAAAAGTGACTCGGTTGTGTGGGTTGTTTTAAAATAACATGTTAAAAAGATGTTTGAAAATTAAACCCATTATCCAAAGTAAGATGGAACTGTGGTTTCAGGGGCACATTTTTAGCTTGGATATTGGTGGGGCTTTGAATCTTTTGCTCTGAGGCAGTTGGTGACTCGATTATTTCACTACATGTTAATATGATGCCAGAATTATTGTTTATTTTCTATGCTCCAGTTAATTTCCAGGAATAAATGTCTTTTCATGACATATCTAGATATAGTTTTAATTTAATGTAATTTATTTTATCTCAACCACATTTTAACCTCTTGTAGAGCTGATTTATTTGCCAGGTGGTTACAATGCAATGACTGAATAACTGTCATGGCTTTCCCACCAGTTTCTTTTATTTTTCTCCTCACCTCTCTCAGATATTACCTCTAAGCCCTGTTGCCTGGGGCTTCCTTTATGGACATGTGATTATCAGGAATACGATTGGAAATTTGGCTGCTTCTGCACTGGAATCTGCTAATTAGATCCATAATGAAACAGGCAGTTTGGACTCAGGATAAATGAACACCTAATGCAGACGTTAATGTACTTTATTTATTGGTGTGCATGCAATTCTTTACCAGAGCTCTGTGCCTGTGTTTTGTTTCAGCACTTGCAAACTTCATAAACAAAGACAAAAGCGGGGGACTCGTCAAGGCCACCACTGGAAAACAGGCTGAATTTGTTTCTGAGACCTCCGAGGCCAACATCATGGTGAAGTGGTACAAAGACGGGAAGGAAATCACGGCCAGCAAGAAATTCACCCTGGAGGATAAAGGAAAGCTGCACAAGCTCGTGGCTTCGGCCGTGACAAAGGAAGATGAAGGAACTTACATGTGCAAAATTGGAGATGACACCCTTGTTTTTGATCTGAAGGTCTCAGGTAAGTCAGTGACGCAAGTGTGGGATCGGAGCCTGTGTGAGAAATTGCAAGTTTTGTTCATTTTACTGGTCCATCCTTGTAAATTGACGGATTTTTGGGCCAAGCTTGCACAAAACTGTTTCAGAGATTCTGATCCTTGTCGTGGTCCTTGTGCAAATCCACAATATGGGCAAATTATGTGACAATGTTGTGATATATTTGAGTCAGCATGAGATTTAACTAGGGCTGGAGTCACAACTCAAACCCCGCCCTGGCTGAATACCTGGGAGCCACATCTGGCTTTTGTTCTTTTGGCTCAGCATGTGCCTCATTTTAGGACCGCCTCGGACAGGAGGTCCAAAATCTCACTGTGCAAGCCTTGGGTCTTCCTTTGACCAGTTTAACTCCTGATTTTTGGGAGTGAAGCATCCCCTGCTGTTGCCAAAGGACGCTGTGATCTCCCTGTGGTACTGCAAGTGAAGCTGTTAGTCCGTGTCACGTGCCCATCACATAAAGCACGTGGTCATCAGGTCAAGCCCAGAAGAGAAATGCTTGTCACCACTGCATTCCAGAGCAGGATGGAGCCAGGGTATGAAATGACACAGGAATTTATCCGTGAAATTCAATATCTGTGAAATCCAACTTGATTCAGTTGGTGTAGCCTGGTGGGAACCTTTCTTCTAAAAGTGGTTTTCTGGCTTATCCCTGGAGCCTAATTTTTGACCTGGTCCTAAGTGAAGCGAAAACCTCTCGTGGCAGGTCTACGTTGCAGGCACAATGAAATGTAAGAGAAGCATCAGCTGAGTGCTCGTGACCTGTACAAGTCCATCCAGGTTACTATGATGCTGAAAACTCAGCAAAGCCGGTTAATTTAGGACAGCGCTTGTCCTGAGGGATTGCTGCAGGATTTACTGAGCCAGAGGGATTCCTCCCAGTTAACAGCTGGTGTTTGCTCAGGTATTGACTCTGCATCTCACCTCCAGTTCTCTTTGGCTGAGAATCCAGCACGATGCAAATTCACTCAGAGTGTAATTCCCAGTTCCTGACTTTACCCACTGAAAAACGGGTCTAAAAGCGCCAACCAGGCTCTGCCCAAACTGATTCCTGAAGGGCAATTTGTATAAATTGATTTATGCTGTCTGATTAGAGCATCCTAAGGTGGATTTAAAGAGTGTTCTGGAGCTGCCTCTGGCTGAACACCAGGTACAGGGGAAACCTGCAGGATTACCTGAGCTGGGTACCTAAATTCTGATGATTATGGGGAATCTCACCTGTAACCCCTATGATAAAACATCAAATGTCTCAGGCAAAGAAAACTGGGGTCACCTCAATCTTAGAATCACAGAATGGTCTGGATTGGAAGGGACCTTGAAGCCCCTCCAGTTCCACCCCTGCAGGGGGTGGAACTGGGACACCTTCCACTAGCCCAGGTTGCTCCAAACCCCGTCCCACCTGGCCTTGGACACTTCCAGGGATCCAGGGGCAGCCACAGCTTCTCTGGCCAACCTGTGCCAGGGCCTCCACACCCTCACAGGGAAGACTTTCTGCCTGACATCTCATCTAAATCTACCTTATTTCAGCTTAAATCCAAACCTGCCCCCTGTCAGTTTGAAGCCATTATCCCTTGTCCTGGTAATTACGATTTCCAGCGAAATACTTGCCTGGCATGGCAATTGTCCTTGGGATACTCGGTGACTGAAGGCAACAGTTGCTGCTAACAGAAATGCAATACTGAGCTAAGGCTGGCTCGAACTGACAGCCCTCAGCTTGCTCTTGGGGCAAGAGCTGCCCTGGTGGAACGAAGGGTATGAAATCCCTGACATGCCCATCAAATATTGCTTGTTACCTCAGGGACAGGGTGTGTGGAATAGGTTTGCTCACATTTCACATCAAGGCGCTGTCTCCGCTTTGCTGCCTTCTCTTTTTACCTCTACAAATGCGCTTGAGACAAACCTTGAGCTGATAAAGTGATGTGGTTTTGCTGCCTTCACGACACATGTTCTCTGGGGATGTGATTGCACAGCTCATACCTGTGCCATCAGCAGGGTTTGAGCCGAGGTATCAATGCAGGAACTTCAACTACTTGAGCTGCGTGGGCAGTTCTGAGTTCTCTGCTGGGAAGATCAGTCACCACAAAAAAAATACGAGATTGTCGACTCCTCTATTCATAAAATCATTTGGGTTGCAAGGGACCTTAAAGATCATCTTCTTCCACTCCCTCTGATGTGGGCAGGGACACCTTCCACTAGACCAGGTTGCTCAGAGCTCCATCCTAAATGAAGGTGGAGTTTATCAACTGAATTATTCCAGATACCCTCGTCTGGGGAAGAATTAATCCTGTGGGGCTGATATTGTGAGCAGGGAGCTGGAATGGTCTCAGAAACCCTTAAAAAAGGCTCCTCATCACTTCTAACTAGATTTTCTGAGACTTTTAAAGTCTTAAGTGTTTTTAAGTTTTTTCAAGTCTTTTCAAAGCTGTTTCTGTATTCAGGCATCAATATGTCCCTCAGACTTTGCTTAAAGTCAGAAACAAAGGGTGGTGAATGAACTTGTCAGCAACTGGAGAGCGTCTGGACTTGACTTAAAAGATCCATGAGGATGCAGGGGAGATGAATGGAATGGCAGTGTTGCTGAGAGCAATTATCTGAAGA
Organism: Oxyruncus cristatus; assembly: GCA_013399855.1. NCBI lineage: Eukaryota > Metazoa > Chordata > Aves > Passeriformes > Cotingidae > Oxyruncus > Oxyruncus cristatus. The sequence continues at coordinate 347,616 of VXAY01004189.1, forward strand.
TCAGAGAAGGAGTTTGCACCATCTGTTGGAGAGCCAGGCACCAACATTTGTGCGTGTGATAATGAAATAATGATCAGTGATTACTGTGTCCTCCCTTTGTGCTGCTAAACCTGAAGCAAGGCATAAACTGTTTTCCCTTTTTTTTTGCTCCAGACGAAGCTGTTACTTTTGTCAACAAGCCCAAGACGCCCCCAGAAATATCAGTCAGTCCTTCTGAAACCCTGGAGCTGGTGTGTGAGGTGTCAGCTGCCAGCGGGGCTGTGGTGTGGAAGAGGGATCACACCGAGGTGAAGCAGGACCAGAGGACAACAGTGGTGTCCCAGGGGACACAGCGAAAGCTCATCGTCAAGAAGGTGACACGGCAAGACCAAGGGAGCTACACCTGCGAAATGAAGGATGACAGACTCACATTCCAGGTCAAAGTCAGAGGTGAGGAAACCCTAGAAATGCTGAAGATAAGGGAGTGTTCCATTCTGAGTCAGACCTTCCGTTCAGAGGATCATCTCGTGGTCTCTCTGGGGTGAAATATCTCAGCCACGTACACAGGGCTTGATTTTTTTTTGGCCAGATTTAATGACAATACACTCAATTCTGCATCCATGACTAGTTGTGATCACAAAGAAATGCTGGGCAGGGATGGAAATTCCTTCTCCTCTCACAATTAGCTGGTGTGTCTGTAGAAATACTCCCACAGAATCACAGTGTGAGGCCATAGCAGAGGTACAGGGATAGGAAAAGGGGAAGAGGGAGGGGTATGAAGAGCTCTGATTAGATCCCATCCCTGGAAGTGTTCAAAGCCAGGTTGGACAGGGCTTGGAGCAACCTGGGCTTAGTGGAAGGTGTCCCTGCCCACGGCAGGGGGTTGGAACAAGACGATATTTAAGGTCTCTTCCAACCCAAACCATTTTATGATTAGATGGACAGTGACCAAATTTGAGTGACCCAAATAGGCAGAAAATGGTGCCTGGATATGAGGATACAAGGGCTGTTCCCTCCTGATTCACTGGAAACTTGGAGAGACATAGGAAGAGAAAAAGAGAGAAGAGGGAGAAGGTTTCAGGCAGTGCCTGATGGTGCTCTAAGATCCAGGTTCAAATCTGTGCCAAAACTGTGGGGTTTTAACACTACACCAGAATTCCCATAAAATTCCTATACCTATTTACCTCGTAGCAAAATAGAGATGAAGGTGCTTTCTTGTACTAATGGGCCATTATGGAGGTGGGGAAGGGCCTTGATTTGAAGGTGTGTGAGGACACTGAGGGCGCTTGGTGTGTTCGGCTGGAGCAGAGGAGACTGAGGGGAGACCTCAGTGCAGTTCCAACTGCCTGGGCAGGGGCAGAGGAGGGGCAGGACTGAGCTCTGCTCTGGGGGGACCAGGGACAGGACCCAGGGAAGGGCTGGAGCTGTGTCAGGGCAGGGTCAGGTTGGATCTCAGGAAAAGGTTCTTCCCCCAGAGGGTGGTTGGGCACTGACCAGGCTCCCCAGGGCAGTGGGCACAGCCCCAAGGCTGCCAGAGCTCCAGGAGGGTTTGGATGATCCTCTGGGGCACTCCTGGGAATGGTCCTGTGCAGGGCTGAGGGTTGGACTCGATGATCACTTTGGGTCCCTTCCGGCTCAGCATAGTCTGTGATTCTGTGATACCCGTGAGGGGCAAATGCAGTGGAAGAGGAGGAACTTGATTAAACACTGGAGGAGACAACTGCAAAAAGCTGTGTGTGACTGCTGTGGTTTTCTGACAGAGCCAGAAGTTGTGTTTACAAACAAGGACAAAGTGAAGAAAGAGGTGAGAGCTGCACTATCAGAAGATGCCACTCTGAGCTGCGAGGTGGCCCAGGACAAGACTGAGGTGAAGTGGTACAAGGAGGGGAAGCTGATCACCTCCAGCAAGAAGTTCAGGATGGAGTCAGAGGGCAAATCTCGTCGCCTGGTGGTGGGTCAGGTGGAGAAGAAGGATGCTGGGGAGTACAGCTGCGAGGCTGCTGGCCAGAAACTCACCTTCAGGATTGTTGTTACAGGTGGGGCTCTGTTCACTCTCATCACAGAAAGGGCTGTGAGGTGCCCTTATTACACAGAAAAATGAATCAGCCTCTGGGCTCGGGGTCTGTGCAGCCTGGATCTTCGTTGAAGAGTGAGGGGGAGCAACCACCCAGCCTGTGGGCATCCACTGTCACACAGATGCTGACAGCTGGATGTCTTCGTCTGTGAGATGAATCCCACTCACTGGTGGTCCTTGATGTTCTCTGATTTCCCAGTAAAGTTTAAACTAGACAAGTTTACATATGCCATTGTGAATCATAGGGATAAAGGTTGGGTCAGCTCCCAGATATGTAGGAAAATATGCCTGGAAGAAGTAGGAAAACAGATCTGAAGCAATACCTAGAAGGAGAAAGGCTTTATTATGGGCCCCAGTGGCAAATGAGATTGGGTGCTTATTTAGGCATTACATTATGGAACAAAAAGTCAAATTTCTTGTGGAGATGGGAAGGAGCTGAAGTCCTGAGGCACTGAATCACTTTGATCAGAAATGGCTGATGTGTTGTCCTTGGGCACTGCAGAGGTCCACGTCCTGTCTGAACATTAAAAAATAGCAGAGATGTACGAGTTGTCTTGTTTTTCTTTTGGGTTTGATCACTTTGGACAGCATCAACTTATACGTGGTTTTTAACCTGTTTTCCCTACCCCACAGAAGCAGAGGATGCTTTTATCAACAAGGACAAAGTGAAGAAAGAGGTGAAAGCTGCACTATCAGAAGATGCCACCCTGAGCTGCGAGGTGGCCCAGGACAAGACTGAGGTGAAGTGGTACAAGGAGGGGAAGCTGATCACCCCCAGCAAGAAGTTCAGGGTGGAGTCAGAGGGCAAATCTCGTCGCCTGGTGGTGGGTCAGGTGGAGAAGAAGGATGCTGGGGAGTACAGCTGCGAGGCTGCTGGACAGAAACTCACCTTCAAGATCCATGTCACAGGTGAGAGACATACTTTGGTTCTTTATTTCATTGTCTTTTCTTTGAATCTGGGTGCAGGACTGGGCAGGTCAGGTGTTTACTTGTAGGTGCCTGTAGTTCTGTGCTCCTCAGTACAAGAAAGACAAGGAGCTACTGGAGAGGGTCTGGTGGAGGGCACAAAGATGATGAGGGGTCTGGAGCATCTCTCTTATGAGGTGAGACTGTGGGAGCTGGAGCTGATTAGTCTGGAGAAGAGAAGACTGAGAGGGGGTCTCATTAATGCAGACAAATATCTCCAAGGTGGGTGCCAAGAGGATGGTGCCAGAGTCTTTTTGGTGGTGCCCAGAAACAAGAGGAGGAGCACTGGCCATAAACTAAAACACAGGAAGTCTCACTTCAACTTGAGGAAGAAATTCTCTACATTGAGGGGGGCAGAGCTCTGGAACAGCTGCCCGGGGGAGGGTCTGGAGTTTCCTTCCCTGAGGACATTCCAGACCCACCTGGACACATTCCTGTGTCACCTGCTCCAGGTGACCCTGCCTTGGGAAGGGGGTTGGACTGGATGATCTCCAGAGGTCCCTTCCAACCCAAAGGATTCTTTGATTCTGTGTGCTGATATCAGCACCTCAGCTCCCTGTGTGTGTCTTTATAGGCTGAGGTGAACAGACTTTTCATCAGCAGGCTCCATGTTAAAAGACCTCTTCCAATTTGATCATCAAAGTTGGTGTTTCTCCTCCTGTTATGGTTATTCTTCTGTGAAAGTCACTCTTTCCTCTTTTTTTGCAAGCGAGAGGCTTGCAAAATGGCTTCGAGTTGCACCATGGGAAGTTTAGGTTGAGTATTAGAAAAAAATCCTTCACCAAAAGGGTTGTCAGGTATTGGAACAGGCTGCCCAGGGCAGTGGTGGGGTCACCATCCCTCGAGGGATTTAAAAACCGTGTAGATGTGGCCCTTGGGGACAGGGCTAGTGAGGGACCTGCCAGCACAGTGTTAAGGGTTGGACTTAATGGCCTTCCACGTCCTTTATTACCTAAATGATTCTAGGATTTCTTTGGTCTCACTATATTTTGCAAGAGGTCCGGTAAGTTTTATCTCAGGCTCTAGTCAGCCATGGAATCAGCTCCATTCTGAACTATTACTTCTGAATTGGATGATAAGAAAGAGGTTTTTGTTGTTGTTGTTGTTTTGGGGTTTTTTGTTTTTTTTTTAATTAATATTTGTAACGCTCCACTGTCTTTACAGCCAAATCCCTCTTCGTTACCGTTACAATTCTAGTCTCGTACTCAGAGCCGATCAGAACAGGGAATCTACTTTCTCCTCTGCTTTCTTACAGCACCAAACCCACTGGGACCACAGTGCTGGCAAAGGTTTGGCGCTTTATCAGCTGTGTAGAAGAGCAACTGTGTTGGGGGTCTGTTGACCCACCCTCGGGGGGGTGCCCAGGGTGTGAGTTGGGGCACTTTGGCTCTTTTCCGTGAATTCTGCGGCTCATCCTTTTGGCTGAGAGAGCTTCCAGTTTCAGTGAAGGATGAGTTACAGCAAGGATAGAATTGAGAGGCACCTTCCAGAGAAAATTCAACGTGGACAGTGATAGAAAGACCAACATTGGAACCGAAAATGTTTTGGGTTGGAAGGGACCTTAGAGATAACCTAGTTCCAACTCCCTTACCATGGGTAGGGATACCTTCCACTAGCCCAGGTTGCTCCAAGCCCTGTCCTTGAACACTTCCAGGGGTGGGGCAGCCACAGCTTCTCTGGGCAGAATCGGTATAAACCAAGTTCGTGGTCAGCTGTTGGAACTGGTTCATATGTTCCTGCAGAGGTATGGATAGAAAACACAGAAATTTAGTGCTTTAGCAGTGCAATTTCTGTCTCTGAGGGCTATTCTTAGCTGTCTGCCTCAGAACCCAAAGGTTTGCAGCTCTCTCAGACCCGATGACTTCGCGGCGGCGCGGGGTAACGCAACACCCTCCCCCTGCCCAAAGAGGAGAGATTGCCTGGCTACCGTTGCTGTATTCCTCATGGGAACAACTGTAACATGACATCCCAGTCCAGCACTGCCTGGAAAACGATCCAGTGTGAAAGTCAGGAGGGATTATGAGTACTCTGGGTGGTTGGATCTTTCGCGGCAGAAATCCTTCTCTTACTTCGTTATCCCAAAGTCCAGCGGCTTTCTGGGTCTTAATTTATCCCATTACCCTTGCACTTGGAAAGCTTTTTAGGGTTCCTGTACTCCAGGGCTCCACTGGGAGCACAAAGCCTGCCCTGTTTAAGGGCAGGTTGAAGGTTAGATGCTTGGTGTTGAGTTTTGGGATGCAGCTGTGGCTTTTTTTGGGTTAATACGAAAAGAACAGGGTGCTGCACACCTTGGGACTGGGTTGGACTTGTAGGAAAAGAGCTGATTCTGAAATCTTATCATTTCAAAATTCATGGTAGGCAGGGAAATCCGTATTTGAGAATGGAGAAAGCTCCGTGTTCTGAAAATGGTTTTTCTCAGTTCCACTGAAACTTCCCTAACAGGTTTCACCTGAGGTTGGAAATGTCACCTGCACTGAACAAACTTGCTGAAGTTTAAAATCAACTTATAAGGCAAATTACCACGTAAATCACTTCAGGAGCTGGTTAAAAGTTTTAGTCCCATTTCCTAATCGCTATAAAAATGATTTATATTAAAGCTCAGGAATGAAGAGGACAAGTGAGATGGAGCTGGAATGTTCCTGCCCTGCTAAGCTGACATTTTAAACACAGCACCCATGGACACAGACTGGTCTGTAACTCAGTTAGTGCACTCTGCACATGCCAAATCCAAGTTGTAAATGAACCCTGAATCCTTATATTTTTGAAACCAGTTTTGAATGCAAGCCTTGGTGTGTGGTCGAGCTCTTTAGGTACCAAAATGCTGCTACCACGTGCCTTTGAGGAGTTTTGCATCACCCAGCATAGGCCACGTGCCTTCTAAATGGCACTGACACCTCCTTACACCCCTTCCACAGCCAATATAAACAGAGGAGCTCAAGTTTAAAGCCTATAAACTGGATTCCTGCTCTGGTTTGCTCCCTGCAGCACATCTCCCTTTCCATGGGCTGTGCAGTGGTCATAGCGAGGCTGTGATGTGGCTCCAGGACCGTGTGTAGTGACACAGTCAGCGGTGCAGGAACTCGACCTGAGCTTACCCCTTCTCCTCACCCTCCCAGGCAGCTGCTGCCACTCAGAGCCCAGACACGACGAGAGGGGATGCAGAGGAGAAAGTCGGCAAGAAGGAGTAAAGGATGGCCCTGGGAGGCTGCAGGGAGCGACTGGGAGAGGAGGGGAGGAACACAGGTTATGGAAGGGGCTCACCATGACTGCCAGGGAGAACCAAGGGCCTTTAAGGTCACAGACTCACTGAGGTTGGGAAAGACCTCCACGGTCATTGAGTCCCCGCTGTGTCCGATGCCCACCTTGTGCCCCAGCCCAGAGCACTGAGTGCCACGGCCAGGCCTTCCTTGGGCACCTCCAGGGGTGGGGACTCCACCACCTCCCTGAGCAGCCCCTTCCAGTGCCTGACAACCCTTTCCAGGAAGAAATTTTCCCTAATTTCCAACGTGCCCCTCCCCTGGCACAGCCTGAGGCCGTTCCCTCTCCTCCTGTCCCTTGTTCCCTGGGAGCAGAGCCCGACCCCCCCCGGCTCCCCCCTCCTGTCAGGGAGTTGCAGAGCCAGAAGGTCCCCCCTGAGCCTCCTTTTCTCCAGGCTGAGCCCCCCCAGCTCCCTCAGCTGCTCCTGCTGCTCCAGCCCCTTCCCAGCTCCGCTCCCTTCCCTGCCCACGCTCCAGCCCCTCAACACGTTTCTTTCTCAATGTCGCCTTCACCAGGTGGCCCAAGTGCCTCAGTCTGGGCAGATGAATTATCTTCCACGTTTGCACTGCAGCTGGAATGCACTGGGAAACCCATCCCCCTGCTAATCCAGCATTTCCTGCGGAGCTGGTGCTTCTGTTCAGTAAAATCACGGACTTCAGTGCTCAGGCAAAAACCTGGGACCCAGATTGTCTTAGGCTGCCTTTGCTGTGTGATGTCCATCACGTAGGCCCACCAGAAATACGTTAACCTTCTTGTGCAGTCATGTCTCGTGGAAAATCAGTGGGAAAAAAATGTAGCAGCCCCGTTTATTTAGGGCCCATTTCTCCTTCCACATCTCAAATGAACGTTAATATAAAAGCTAACGGTGACCACATCAGTTTTTGGTAAAAGGGGAACCAGGCAAAACAATCATGAATGAATAAGAGGTGCAATTTCTCAGTCACTGCTACTTAGTAAGGTGACAGTTGAATTTTATCAGTGAATATACCTGATTAACTAGTAAATACACAAGATGTTCTTCTGATGCCAACTCCGCTTGTTGAGATGGAAATCTGAAGTGGTGCCACGGAAGAAAGTGATTTTAAACCCTTGATTCTTGTTGCTTTCGTTGAGTATTAAAATAAGATTCCCTGTGGCCAGTTTGCTGCAAAATCAGAGTTTTTTTTTTTTTAGGATATAAAAGTAAACTTCAACTTTTGTAGCTCAGTTTTATTTGCTACGTAGGTCAAGTATTTTTCCATAGTAAGAACTGTGTCTTTGTCATTTCTTTGGGATTGGGTTACATGATATTTTCTGAACAACACCCAGCCTTAACCTAAAATACCTGTTAAAATCCTGTAAACAATGTGACAGTGGAGGTGACAACTCGTAATTGTGCTGTATTTGGCTCGTTCCAAATGTGGGGAGTAGGAATATCATAAAGACAACACGGAGGAGTTTTATCTTCGTTTTCATTACAAGAAATTTGAAAATGAGGTGGTCGAGCTGTTCATGGAGATGAGTCAGAGAAGTACAAATGCACGGACAATTTTTTGAGGGGTTTATGTGGTTAAAAAAGAACTGCAAAACTATGTTACTTACAAGAAATTATTATAGAACCAAAGAATTATTTAGTTTGGACAAGTCCTCTAAGATCATCATGTCCAATGGTTAACTCAGCACTGCCAAGCCCAAGATCTTGCAGAGCATCTACACCAAATACATGTAAAATCTTCTTGTCACAAGCTATTTTAGTTTTACGTATGTTTTTAAATTGTTTCCCTATTTCAGAGGCAGAAGATGCTTTTGTCCACAAGGAGAAGGTGCAGAAAGAGGTGAAAGCTGCACTATCAGAAGATGCCACCCTGAGCTGCGAGGTGGCCCAGGACAAGACTGAGGTGAAGTGGTACAAGGAGGGGAAGCTGATCACCCCCAGCAAGAAGTTCAGGGTGGAGTCAGAGGGCAAATCTCGTCGCCTGGTGGTGGGTCAGGTGGAGCAGAAGGATGCTGGGGAGTACAGCTGCGAGGCTGCTGGCCAGAAACTCACCTTCAGGCTCAATGTTGCAGGTGAGGGATTGCCTTATTACACCTCTTTTTGCCGTAGCTATGAAGTTTCCTGGTGACATAAGTTAACTTTAAACCTTGCTCTCTATGGTCTGCAGCAGAACCTAAAGATCACTATTAAGGACAGTGTTTGGATGCTTTGGGAAAGAAGGCCGAGGAGTCTTTCCCTGATTTTGACCAGGAATGGTGATGGGGGGAAAAAAGGATGTAAGAACAAGACAAGCTTACAACAGTCCTTCCACCCTTTAGGGTCTGCAGTTGCATTCGTAGAATTTGTAGTTTCTGTCTCTACTGGGACAGAGTTTTCCTGTCAGAGCTCGACAAGAGATGTGGCTTTGCTGAGTTCTGCCAACATGACTTCCGGTGGAATTGCACCACACAGAGAGGTTCAAGTGTCAGTTCAGATCAATATCCAGAAGTCTGTGTGTGCTGGTGAATCATCAGTGCACCCGTTTCTGTCCTGCGTGACAGCGTTTCCAGGGAACAATAACTAAATTTGATGTAGATGTTTCTTTTCTGACTGTGGACCACAAGCAAACCTCAAAGAAGCATTCAATTAAAAGCACATCGATCTAAAGCACATCCCAGGAATGTGGGGCAACACAGTTGGATTTGGGGCAAAGATTTGTCCTTTTTCTCATGAGATTCACCCAGCACAATCCTAACCACGTCTCTTTAGAAGTGGGGGCATTTTCCCAGCCTGGTGCCCTGGTCACACATCTGAGCCTTTTATTTTGGACCTAGCTGTGAGTGATTTTAAGTCTCCTCCACGCTGGAGGTGGTTTGGGGCTGGCCTGCTCCCAGCTATCCCATGATATTACAGCACTGGGACTCATGTGACTGCCAGCTGTGGGACTTGCTGAGGTACAAACTATTGGGTTTCACTCTGCTTGCTCTGCCACGCCTGCATTCTGTGATATACATTGCTGGGGGATGACCCTGCAAGGAAACTGGAGACAAATCTGCCTCGTTATCCCTTGTGCCAGAAAAACTGTGGTAATACTTATTCCATGGCTCAGTTATGTGACTTTCTTTTTTTTCCCCTCTAGCTCTATGCAGGTTGTAGGAATAGTACAGGGTAAGACTGAGGTTGCCATTTTATTTCAAACAAGGAATGCATTTGATAAAAGAAACCCTTAGAAAAAACAAATCGAACTACGAAGGTCAGAAATTAGCAAAGGGTCTTATCACAGTGTTTGAAGATAAAGCTCTTCGTAGCTGCCTGTGGAAGGATCTTGTCACCTGGGACCAGGGGACCTTCTTCATTCGCTGGATGAGCAGGCACTGAAGTGCTCTTGGCAAGGGTTTGTGTGCAGCTGAGCGAGTGGGGAAAGCTGTTGACAGCAATAATGGAAGTTTTCACGGGTCTTTTGGGTTAAAACACAAAGATTGACCTGCTTTCAGGGCTTCTGAAAGAGTCATAACCCTATGAGGGTTCACTTTTTTTTGGGAATAGCACCATCCTCTGCAGGTTGACATGGTGGGTCCCTCACTGTCACCAAACTTCTCTGCATCTCACATCCTTTCTGTAAACAGGGGTAAGGAGGGTCTTGTGCCTCGTCAAAGTGTTTTTCACATCACAGGGTTTGAGGTACTGGGGTACCATGGAAACAGGGACAGGCGTTTTGTCTCCAGCATATGAGTGATATGAAATGGGCCCAAGCCTATTGCTGCCAAAGAGAGGCCCTTTCTCAGATTTTGCAAATGGATATTTGCAAAAAATATTCAGATATTTTGCAAGTATCAGAAAGTAGAGAAGAAAAGGCCCTCTCTTGCCACTGAGAGATTTGCTGGTCACTCTAGAGGCAGAGATGGTGGTATTCTTTTAGGTCCTGCTTCAAGACTTCTAATGAAGACTACTGTAGAAATAGAAAATGGGTCTTCTGACCTTCTTGCTTTTCAGATCATCTTTGTTATCCCTTTGTTGTTGACTGAAGCTACAGCTGAGCAGAAATACCAACATGAGTTTGTGTAAAATACCGTTACCCTGAGGGGAATTCAAGCAACTGAAAGCTCTCACTGAAGGGAATTACCTGGCATGGAGCACAAATGTGAGCTTAGGAGCCCCTCACTCAGCCTCCTTCTGAGTGATAGAATCCCAGAATGGTTTGGGTTGGAAGGGACCTTAATGATCATCTCGTTCCAGCCCCTGCCACGGGCAGGGACACCTTCCACTGGACCAGTTTGCTTCAAGCCCCATCCAACCTGGTCTTGGACACTTCCAGTGTAACATCCATTGCTTATAATAAAGTGAAAAATATCTGCCTAGAGAGGGTTAGAGCCAAACTAAAGAAATCAGCCTGTAGGACAACACTTTCCAGGAGCATTGGCTTGTTCTCTTCAGAAGTGTCACAGGAAGTGCTCTGAAACTTGTAACCCACACTTTTTGCACCACTGTCAACTCCTAACCCCAGAGACACAACTTTCCAGCAGAGTTCTCCTTTTCTCATTCCTCATTTGTGCTCTGTCTTTTAAAGGATTTATATATACGAAGGATTATATATATATATTTTTGCTGGCCTTAGTAATCCTTTCTTTTCTCTTCTTCTGCTGGGCAAGATATAAGTTCTGAGCACTTTAGTGGGGAGGTAGCAGGTTCCACACTGAGTATTGAATAAATCGTTGATCTGTTCTTCATGAATCAGTTGTCATAATTCATACAAGTTTGGTAGTTCCAAATAAATGTATTACAGAGTTGGTTTTTTTATATATATATATTCCTCTGTTTACTGTATCATGTTAGGATCCCTATCTCCAACGTTCTTTCCCATGTCCAGCTTCCAAAATCATGTCCTTGGAACTTATCAAAACCAAGCCTAAAATCAAATTACTGTTCTTAATTCAGTGTCTGTTTGATTGGAGTGTCTGGCAGCCATTCCATCTGGAAATCCAAGATGCTCCTGGCACAGCTCCAGTGGAGGTGACCAAGATGATTAGGGGGCTGGAACACATGTCATATGAGGAGAGGCTGAGAGAACTGGATTTGTTCAGCCTAGAGATGAGAAGAGAAAGCAAAAGGGAGCTTTAATTGCTGCCTGCATCTGTTTAATAAGAGGATATGGAGTTCACAACTCTGTGTCTTCTCAAAGATGCACGGTGATAGGAGGAGCGAGAAAGTACACAAGCTGGAACTTGTATGGGAGGTTCTGAGAAGATATTAGGAAAAATTTGCACCATGAGGGTGGCCAAGCTCTGGAACAGGAACCTTGAGGTTGTGGGGTCTCCATTGCTGGAGATACCCAGGACTCAGTGGGATGTGACTGTGAAGAGCTTGGTGTAATTCCATCTGCTCTGAGTGGGGAAGTGGGACTGGGTGGCCTCCAGAGATTCTACTCCTAACCTGAGTTATTTTATGGCTGTGATTTTGTACCATCAGTAGCACAGGTTCTGTAGCATATATCTGGGAAGTGATGCTGTTCCATAAGGATTCAGCTCCATATAAGTGTCTGGGAAGGCACTCCAGCTGTTATGCATTTATTTCATAACCCTTATTGATTTTTTTTCCTAAATATCACTTGGGCCCAGCCGTGGGGTCAGCACTGGCAAATGAAGGATCCCGCCTGGAGTTTGTCCTGTTTATTGTGACTGTGCAGCCCAGACTTCTCTGCAAGTGAACAAAACATGCCCTGCTTTCCCAGGAGAGCCCATCCTGCTTGGCCTGTAGAGAGGGACCCTGCAGAGAGGGTCTGCAGGAAAGCTGGTACCAGCCTTGAGATCAGGCATGGAAGTTGTTCTTGCTGCCCAAATGAGCAGCAGCTGGAAACTGTGATGTGGGGAAGTAAATTGTTGCTGCCGGTGCTTCATGGAGCATTTGCTTAACTTTGACTCTTTCAGCCTTTTTCATTCCACAGCTGATTTATTTAAGCTGTGATGCACCAGGTGGTGTCTCACCAAAACCCCAACACCATGTGATCTTGGAGGCAAAGCTTTTGTTTTCATGGGCTTTTTCCTAAACTGTTTCTCCTGCTTTCCAATCTTGCAGATGACGTGTTTGGACACAGAGACAAAGTGCAAAGGGAGGTGAAGGCAGTGCTGAAGGAGGTCACCACCCTGAGCTGTGAGGTGGCCCAGGAGAAGACTGAGGTGAAGTGGTACAAGGAGGGGAAGCTGATCACCCCCAGCAAGAAGTTCACGGTGGGGTCAGAGGGCAAATCTCGTTGTCTGGTGGTGGGTCAGGTGGAGAAGAAGGATGCTGGGGAGTACAGCTGCGAGGCTGCTGGCCAGAAAATCTCCTTCAAGATTGATGTCACAGGTGAGAGAAGACTCTTCAGCCCATCATTCCTATTTCTAGAATATTTAGAGAAATTCATATTATTATTTAAAACATTTTTGCTTTATGCTTCAAATTTTTGGCGAGCATCGTTGGAATGGCCCAGCTCTGATGTAGCAACGGGGCAAAAAGTTACAAACACAGTTACCTTCATATATTCTGTGTAAAAGATTAGAAATCTTTAAAACAGGGGTCCTTGGAAGCTACACATCACTGTTGGAAAAGCAGATTGCACATCTCCTTCCTCACACACACCTTGGTGCAATGACCATAAATCAGCACCATTTCTTGTTCTCAGTGCAGGGTCGTGGTGGAGAGTGGTTGGGTGTCTGCACTGTTTTATTTCCCTTGGAAGGGCTTGTTTCAGCCTGAAGGGAGAACATGGCAGCAGGGCTTGATACATATGAAGGTGTCAGATAAAAGGCAGACTGGGGAAAGAAGGTGTTTTGTGGAGACTCATTCCAGACACATCCACCCGCTGGGGCTGTAGAGAGGTCGAATGGATTCAGCTTTGCAACTCCCTCAAAACTTCCTGGACCACTTCTGAGTGGTCTGACTGATGGTGTCTTCTGGAAAACAAGGAGATTTCATCATCTGGCTGTAAGATGAGCTGAATTTTTCTCAAGGTTGCGCTGAGAAGTAATTAAACAGTCCTGGACATGTCAGTCCTGGTCTAGCACCTTTCTGTCTCAACAAAACGATCTAAGCAGCAGCAGAAGCAGCTACTGAAAACCAAAAAGATCAAATATATGGGACTGTGGAGCAGCACAGGACAGCTCCTTCCTCTAAAAATTTGTTACTTTGCACTCAACTTCAGCTGAAATGAAGTCCTGCCTTGACTGGACCCTGCCACACAATGCTTCTGTGAACCATTCAGAGGATCTTCCGGATTACTGCTGTCCGAAAACCAAAAAGGACTAAAACCACATAAACCACCCCCCTCCTCCCCCTGCAAATGGTTTGCATGTTCTTCCAATAGTTTTAGGTGTGCATTGTCAAGTCAGAGGTGGTTTTTCAGGATTACCTGTAAACCACGACAAGGGGATTGGGCAACAACTTATTTTGGAGAAACTCTGAACTTCTCTCTCTTTTCAGAGCCAGAAGTTGTGTTTACAAACAAGGACAAAGTGAAGAAAGAGGTGAAAGCTGCACTATCAGAAGATGCCACCCTGAGCTGCGAGGTGGCCCAGGACAAGACTGAGGTGAAGTGGTACAAGGAGGGGAAGCTGATCACCCCCAGCAAGAAGTTCAGGGTGGAGTCAGAGGGGAAATCTCGTCGCCTGGTGGTGGGTCAGGTGGAGCAGAAGGATGCTGGGGAGTACAGCTGCGAGGCTGCTGGTCAGAAACTCACCTTCAAGATCCATGTCACAGGTAAGAAATACCTTTCTGAGTCACAGGAGAGGACAATAAAGCAATAACTGTGATCTCTGTTCCACCGTGGCTCTGTTGCTGTGCTCTGGGTTTTGTTGCAGCCCGTAAGGTTCACCTGATGTTCTGCACCTCATTGCCTGGATTTGTGGAGACGGGAATATTTGGCTTTAGATGGCACAAAGGCCTGTCTCATTCTTAGTTGGGCTGTATAGTAATAGCTACAGATATAAACATAATAATCAACATATTACTTAACATAATAATCAACATATATTCATGAACCTGCATTCCCGGGATCCCAGAGAGTGATTCTTTGTACACTGACCCCCTTGAAAGGACAAAATCATTCAAAAATCCTCTTTTTATTAGACTTCCAATCCCATTTCTGAAAACTGGTAGACTGGAATAGATTTTTCCATTTTCATGTTCAGCAGCATCAACACGTCTCAAGGTGGGTTGAAAACAGAATTTTTCTGGTGAATTCAGGGGGTTGTTTGCTTGAGGTCTCAGCCTTTTGAGATTTCTTACTAGCTCTGCCAGGTGCAAAACGCCCTTTTGCTGTGAAAGACTCCAAGAAATTGGTCTTTGCTGTGAAAGATTCCAAGAAATTGGTCTTTTGGAACAGGATTCACATGTTGCCCAAACTGCTTTAAGCATGTGATGTTAAAGGAAGTTTTGATGTTGCAATGGCCTTGGGGACCTTGCCAAGCACGATCCTGAGCCCTGGAGGGAGACCATATTCCCTTTGTCTCTTTGACAGTCCCGTTTGTGGCAGTGGAAGAGGCCAAGAAGAGTCTGTTCCAGAAGCCCATAGTTATTTATTGTGTCCTAGATCCCAAGTGAAAGGAATTTGGGGGATTTTGATGACATGCAGGACAGGTGGTTTTGGGAATGTTTGAATGTTAAATGTTTTTTTTCATGGTGACTTGCAACCACAGGGGTGATGTCAAGGATATTTTGGTCCTTTCCATTCCTAGGCTCTTAATTCCCAGTTTTCCCCATGGCAACTCAGTCCCTCAGAAGGGTTGATATTGCCTGGTGACAGCAATTGGCTTTGGCAAGTAACAACCTCAATATTTTCCGAACAGAAGGTCTGTAAGATCAATCTCATTTTGGTCCCTCAATCATAAAAAATCAATTATTTCCTTCTTTTTCTGTGCCCAGAGCCCAAACCCGCGTTTATAAACCAGGAAAAGGTCCAGAAGGAGGTGAAGGCTGTGCTGACAGAAAGTGCCTCCCTGGTGTGCGAGGTAGCCCAGGACACAACCGAAGTGAGATGGTTCAAGGATGGGAAACTTCTGGTTTCCTCCAGAAAATTCAAAATAGAGACTGTGGGCAAAACCCGGCGCCTGGTCATAGAGCAGCTGGAGAAGAAGGATGCTGGGGAGTACACCTGTGAGGCTGCAGGCCAGAAGATGACATTCAAACTGGAGCCAACTGGTGGGTACTCATTTCGTGGTGTTAAGCACCAGCCTGTGAGGTAAACTGGGTATTCCCCACCCAGCAGCTGTGCTGCAGCCACCACCTCCCCTGGAGCAACCCACGGGGCACATGAGTTTTCAATCTAGCAGTGCAGAGGTGGGAAATCTGGACTTTTTCTGGGGTGTGCCCTGAAAATGCCCGGTTTTGTGGCAAAGTGTTGTGCAAGAGAGAGAAGAGGCCAAGAGTAAGGTACTGGAGTCACAGACTGGTTTGGGTTGGAAAGAACCTCGAAGATCATTTAGTTCCAACCCTCCTGCCAGTGAAGCAAATAGAGAACAGGCCATAAATTCAGGCTTAGCATATTTATTTTCCTTATTAACTTGACGTAAAACCCAAAAAACGGGAGAGGGAAGAATTATACAGGTTATTTTACTTAGAAAGATGCTTGTTGTGGGCAGCTGACAAAATACATATGTTTGCATTTCCTTCGCCTGCTTCTCTTCTAAGCAGAAGCTCTGACTTACCTGAGAGATCATTTTGTTTCTTCCCACTCAGTAAAAGATGATACCAGCCACAAATATTCACCCATATTCCCTGGATTATTGCAGGTTGTGACTGAGCTTGTGTTGAGCCAGGAAGGGAGAGCAATAGAATATTGCTGCGTTAAGGATTTGATTATCGAAGTTGTTAATTTTCCTGTTTCGATGTCTTTCCTAGAACCAGAGGCTAAATTTGAAAAGAAAGTTGTCCAGAAAGAGCCTCTCATTGTTCAAGAACATGAAAGTATCACACTGACAACCTCGGTGACGCCTGAAACTGCTGCAGTGAAGTGGCTCAAGGACGGAACAGAAATCAAGGCGAGCAAGAAATGTGTGATCAAGAGTGAGGGGGCGTCCAGGACCCTGGTGGTGAACCTGGCTGAGAGCACAGACACTGCTGTCTACACCTGCCAGACCAGGAATGACAAGCAGGAGTTCAAAGTGCAGGTGAAAGGTGAGCAGGGAGCAGAGCACAGGTTGTGTCCCTGACCCAACAGCGAGGCTCTTCTCTCATGGTGGGATGGAGGTGAAGCCCAAAATTCACCTCCATCCCACCGTTGGAACATCCCTAAAGCTGTTCCAACCTCAAGGCTTGTTGCACCTTCTGTGGATGCCCCACCATGGGCCAGCAAGGATATCCTCCTTCCAAATAAATACCCAGTTTTTGTCCTTTGGGACAAAACTGTCTGGCTTGCTGGGGACAAGGAAGCTCTTTGTGATGTCTACTCCCCTTTTGTTTCTGTCTCCTCTTAACCCCAGTGCCTGGGACGTGACAGACACTCGGCTCTTCCCCTCTCTGCTCACGGGAAAACCTGGTGAGGGTGTAGAGGGATGTTGTGTGAGGAAAAAATTGGTGATTTAGTCACACAGGGAAACATCCTCAATTCATGGGATGGGGAGCACCCGGGATGCTGTTCCCTACTCAAGGCTGTAAACTGGCTAGCAGGCTGAAGTAGAGCTGGTCCACAGATGGAGATGGGAGGGGTGATGCCCCAGAGCAAAGCCCTGCTCCTTCCTCTTCAGACACTCCCCCTGGAGATGTCTGGAGCTGAGATGCACTCCCTCAGCTCCCCGAGGAGTCATTGCAGGGGAGAAGTTGCTGATATAGGTCATGATACTTCCAACCTCTTGAAATGTCCCTTTGGCATGAGAGAAACCACACCCTGGATTTCTCTGACACCTCTGGCTGAGTCTGCAGTGACAGAACAGACAGAGGCGGCTGGGGCTTATGTATCTATACAGATTTTAGCATTCAGTCAGGAAAAGCAGGCTCTGCTGTAAAAACACCACATGGTCTCATCAAGTAAAAGATTAGAAAGAAAGGAAGGCAATACCCAACCACATTTGAAGACATTGTTCTTGCTTTACAGAACAACAGTGACATGAAAATACCGTGTCACAGGAATCTCACTGAATTTCCACTTTCCTGATTTGTTTCTGTCTTTGATCCCCAAATATGTTCTAGGGCAAGTTTATTTGTTTGTTTGCTTGATTGTTTTGTTTGTTCCTTCAAACAAAGTTTCTTATCTTTTCCTTTCTCAACAATTTCCCTTCTTGTGGATCCCAGAAGTCCCAGTGAAGTTTGCCAAGAAGCTGGATGCTGTCAAAGCCGAGATTGGGGGCAGTGTCTCCCTGAGCTGTGAGCTGAGCCACCCCAGGGGGAAGGTGACCTGGCGCAGGAATGGAGTCGAGATCAAGCCCAGCAAACGTTTCCAGATTCATGAGGAGGGGATCAAACGGACCCTGACAATAACAGGGATCCGGGCTGAGGATGAGGGGGAGTATTCCTGTGAATCCAGAGATGACAAGAGCAGCATTACCATCACCCCCAAAGGTGCATCTCTAGCGGTGACAGTGTTGGAGTTCTGTCCTCAGCCATCACAACTCTGCAAAGCAGAATTTGTTCATGTGTCTGTGTTGTCTCATGTGTTGAGAGCAAAATACAAACCTCCCTTTTCCTCACAGTGTCACTGGAACCTCTATTTGTGAAAAACACAATAATTTTGAGACCTGTGGAGCTTGGGTCTCTTAATATTGACCTTCATGTTGCATTTGAGGCTGGAATTCAGTATCCCAAATCTACAATGGGGTTTTTTTCCCCCTCTTTTTTTGCTTCTGACCTCTTTATACACAAAACTTACTCAGACATGAGAAACATCCAATGATGAGCAATTATTGTGATCACTTACTGTGAGTAATGAAGGTGGACAGTGACAGGACCCGGAGGGGAATGGCCTGAAGTTGTGTCAGGGCAGGGGCAGGTTGGATCTCAGGACAAGGTTCTTCCCCCAGAGGGTGGTTGGCACTGACCAGGCTCCCCAGGGCAGTGGGCACAGCCCCAAGGCTGCCAGAGCTCCAGGAGGGTTTGGATGATCCTCTGGGCCACAGGGTGTGACTCTTGAGGATGGGCCTGTGCAGCACCAGGAGTTGGACTCGATGATCCTTGTGGGTTCCTTCCAACTCAGCATATCCCGTGATTCTGTGAAATACTAATGATTCCAACAAAATTTAAAGGTTTCGGCTCTTTGCAGGTGCTCACGCCACATCTCAAAGACACGCTCTAAATGTTTTGTTCCTATCCACCAGCTCCCAGGGTGGTGAAGTTCGTCAGCAGCCTCAACAGCGTGGTGTCTGAGGAAGGAAAAGAGGCCGTGTTCAAGTGCACCGTCTCTCCCAGCGACGCCGTGGTCACCTGGCTCAGGAACCGTGTCAAGATTGAAGCCAGCAAGAAGTATGTGATCTCTCAGAAGGACACCAACCACAGCCTCACCATCACGGACCTGACACTGGAAGATGCAGCTGAAATCTGCGCCAGTGCTGAGGGTGTGGAAAGCACAGCCAACCTCAGAGTGCGAGGTAAGAGGTGGTCATGGCCCTTTTTGCAGGATGTCCTGCCCGGGGGGTTGGAACTAAATGATCCCTCCCAACCCAACCCATTCTAGGATGACGATTCTACAATGTTGTTTTATAATAATGTACAGTAGGAATATTCTGCCTTTGCATCATTAAAATAGGGGTGCTCAGAATGCTTTGGGACTGGAGATATATGAGACACCATCTTAATTTTCCTCTGAAAACCTGTGTTCTGGATTATCTACTTTCTCACTAAGATTTCTTCTCCTTTGGCAGAGGCGTCGATCTCATTCAAGAAGAAACTGGAGCCCAGAACAGTTGAAGAGAGGGAGACAGTGACCTTGGAGGTGGAGCTGACCAAGCCTGCCGAGGTGAAGTGGATGAGGAACAGCATCGTGCTGAAACCCAGTGACAAGATAGAGATCAAAGCTGAGGGAACAAAGCACACCTTGGTGGTGAAGGACATCTCCTTTGCAGACAGGGGCTTCTACTGCTGTGAGAGCCCTGATGACAAGACCCAAGCCAAGATCAATGTGGAAAGTAAGTTCACTGATCTCCAGCTCTATAAGTACCCTGGACAGGGTTTGGAGGTGGATTCTGGTCTCTGCCATTATCATGGAGACACAGGGACACAACCATGGGCTTGGTCACCAGTCAAATGAGCAAGTGGAGGTGAAAGAAAGGGCAGTAAACAGAGAATGTCTGGCTGGTTCCTGTTGCCTCCATCTCATCCCACCAGCTTTCACTCATTCTGTGGACCATCAAGCTTCTTCCTGACTCTTCTGTTTCCTCTGAAATTTCTCACTCTGGTGGGCTCTTTTTTTCAATCTTTATACATTTGGTTTTTTTTTAGCAAACCATTCCCTCTTCAGCCATTCATTGTCCTAATTGTCTTCTGCAAGCAACCTCTTTCAGAATGTCTCTTTATGTTCAGTCAGGGTCAGAAAAACTCCAAGAGCAAATCTTTTATCTGAGGGTGTTGCTCTTTCACGTGATTTAATGGTGCCTCACCTGTAGCTCTATATTTCTGTCCCTTTTCCTTCATCCTTTTGTCATGATTGTCACAGGCCAGATGAAGGCAGGATTTAAGGACAGCCCACCTCAGTCATGTTTGCATTCATATCCTGGCTGAATTATTGGATTATGTCTGCTAAACATGCACTAGGAAGGTTGAAATATTCCCAGGAGACCCTCTGAGAATTGAAGGTCCTTGTGAATAATTCATAGCATTGTAGAGGGTTGGGTTGGGGGTTTAGGTTTTTTTTTTTAATTGGCGTTTTTGGTGGTTCATGTTTTTTTTGGTTGGT
>VXAY01004189.1:367756-470687 GCA_013399855.1 Oxyruncus cristatus
ATTGGCAACTTAATTAATTTTAGTGGTGACACAAGTTTAAATACTAAATCCATTTTACTGGCTGATGGGACATGGATGTCTTATCACAAGAACAGGTAATATTCACCCAAACCTCGGATGTTTTGCCCCCCCAAGCTGTGAGGTGTCAGCACCCTTTGCACCGTGTCATGATTTTTTTTTTCCTTTTACTAAAAGTTTTTCTCTCCCCCTGCTACTTCTTTCCATTGTTTTATCCTAGTAGGAGAACTGCACAATATTGTGGTGCATTAATTTTATTTGTTTTTTTTTTTACTAAACCTGGTGGACCTTGATAGGAAAGGGGGCAGATTGCCCTTGTTCTGTGATATTTGGTTGACCTGTTTGCCAACCAGCTGAAAACATCCACTTTAAAAATAGCAGCCACGTGTGGACATGGGCAGGCTCTGCTTCCTGTGAAAGTGGTTGTTTAATTGGCAGATACCAATTAACTGGCAAGAACCTGCATGAGGAATGGGGAAATAATCCATTTTGGAAGTCCTCGGGATATCTCACAGCTGTCGGTGTGGGATCTCCAATTTTTCCATGGTGTTTTCCAGTGAGGCAGATCAAGCTGGTGAAAGGCCTTCAGCCCCTGGAGGTTGCTGAGAAAGGGACCGTCACCTTCGAGGTGGAGGTGTCACATGAGGATGTGGAAGGGACCTGGCAGAAGGATGGAGTTCGGCTGAAACCCGCGCCCAACATCAGCTTTGGAGTCCTGGGCAAGAAACACTCACTGACTCTTTCCTCGGTGGCCCTTGAGGATGCAGGAGTCATCTCCTTCAAGGCAGAAGGCATCAGTTCATCGGGGAGACTCACTGTGACAGGTACACTGACCCAAAAGGCTCAGGCTCTGCTTGGTGTGGACATAACTGTCTTCTCCTGACCTGGAGAGCAAACCTGAGAGGTCAACCAGCTGTCCTTGGGGGTGTTAAACACTGGACCACCATCAGTGGCACACCCTTATATCATCAGCATTATTGTAGCATCACTGTCCACAGAACAACTCGTGATAAAGTGCCCAAGATGTGATGATTTTATTGTCACGGGTTTTATTAACCGTGGAAGCCAGGCCCTGCCTTCCCATTAGTGCTTGTGTCAGATGGTCCTGCAAAACTCATTCGCCACTCATGGAAATTTCTCTTTGTTTTCTCAGAATTGCCTGTGAGAATCAGCAAACCTCTGGTGGACGTCAGTGTGACTCAGAAACTCAAGGCCACATTCGAGTGTGAGCTGTCCAGGCCCAATGTGAATGTGAAGTGGTTCAAGGTACAGCATTAATGGATAGTGATAATTTAATTCCCGACCTTCTCTGGAAGGGAATGAGAGCCTTTCATTTCACTTCCAGGGGATGTGAGTCTGAGCCTTTGCAATACAGCTCTTGGCTTTGCCCTCTTGTCCTTATGTTCATTTACGCTACCACTTTATCACTGTATTTTTTGTTTATTGGGTTGAAAGTTAAACTTCTTTATTCTTGTACAAAATGTGAGTGCTGCTGTTAAAACAAAGCAGTTTTGTGCTTTACTTCATGCCTAGCAGTTCTCACCCAGGATTTGTGAGGTCTTTCGGAACTGTGATTGAAGGGAAGCCTCAATTTCCTTTGTCAGTGAGAGTCCAGTTCCCTTTCCCTTGACAGTCGTTTTGGGGATCAGCTCCTGCATTTCATGCACCTTCCTTGGGCTCAGCTGATACTTTCCTTAATTGGGGATGACAGCAATTCTTCAGGATAATCATAGAATCACAGAACAGTTTGGGTTGGAAGGGATCCTTAGAGGTCATCCAGTTTCAACCCCCCTGCAATGAACAGGGACACGTTCAGCCAGATCAGGTTGCTCAGAGCCCTGTTCAGCCTCACCTTGAATTTTCCCAGGAATGGAACATCCACCACCTCTCTTGTCCCTCACCACCCTCACTGTAAAAAACTTCTCTCTTACATCTACTCCAGATCTACCTTCTTTCAGTTTAAGATCATTTGTGTCCGAAGGGGCTTATTGCCAAACCCTGTGCAGTGTTTTAAGCCTTCAAAATAGGTGTCTGAGACCATCAAAAAGTTATGTGAGTTCTTCAGCCACTCCAACCTGTTGAAAACATCACCATGCTGATGTTTCACCACATGTTCCATTAAGGACGGTTCCGCTGAGTCCAGCGAGGCAGGTGGACAAAGCACAGCTCTGAACGTCTGTTTTGCTCACTGCAGATGCACAAGAGCTGATGGTGATGTGGTCTGACCTTTTCCCCTTCTAGGACGGGAAGGAGATACGGCAAAGTCAAAACGTGGGGATTGTTTCCCAGGGAAATAAGAGAAGCCTCATAATTCACAAGTGTGAATATGAAGACCAGGGAACCTACAGCTGCCAAGCAGCTGAAGACAAGACATCAGCTACTCTAAAGGTTCATGGTATGTTCGGCTGAAGTAGGAAATTACATTTACTGCAATATTTTTGGCCACCCAGCGAGAAATTCTTTGTGGACAGTTTATGTATTTCACAATTGCTCATTTTGCTTAAGTTTCTCTTTCCAGTGAGAAAGTGCTGGCAGAGCTGTTCTGTGCTTGCTCTATCATCCCAGTAAAAAAAATATTTAGTTTTCCATTTATCTTATTTCCATTCTCTGGAATTTCCGTGGTGTTTCTGGATCGGCACATTAATAAATCCTGGACAGCCTGGCACAAAGCAGGGATTCAATGGCTGGTGCTGGTATGGTTTGGTTTGTCTTCTGTCATTGTCACAGGGGGACTTCGCCTGAACAGGGACTGGACAAAACTTTGGGTATGAGCTAAAGAGGTGCCCTAATTTTTAGGTTGTAAATGCCAGAGAGGTGTTCATTATTTCTGCCTGCACCTCTCCTTTGTGCTGGAGGCAGTTCTTCCCTCTGTGCGTTGCACTGAGCAGCTGCTCAAGCACCAGGAGTATTTGGTCACCGGGCTCTGAAGCACCAGAGATAAGCTGGTGCTAAGGGCAAGTTACTCAACAGACGGGTCTGCCGTGCCCTGGCAGATGTTATTTCCCAGAGGGAGATCTGAAAAACAGACCTTGCTGGAAGATAGAACATCTTTCTTATTGCTTACTAGCTGCTGTCCTCGTGTGGCCGTTTGGGTTTAGCAGTATCTTCTCAAACATGTGCCCTCTCTAGTTGCTCTGTCGAACTCCCCCTTTTCTCCCTGATTCTGTGATTGGGAAGGGCTGTTGTTTGCATTCCTCTGCTCCCGAGGCTGATCCAAGGGGTATCCTTTCAAAAGGAAAGGGCTGCAATAGCACAGAAGTACAGATCAGTTCCTACAAAATGAGTACCGAGCTGCAAAGTTAAAGAGGATTATACAGAGTTCAGAAGACCCTGCAGAAAAGGCTTTTCCTAGGTAGAACAGGGGAGCACATGAAGGAGACAGATTTATAGTGCCCCTCAAAACTGCAGGCTTGTGTTTAGTTTTCCTTGGCAGATTTTCTTGCATTAGTATGTTTAACTTCTTTCAAAACCTATATGAAATTCCAGCGCCCACAAAATCCTTTTGCAGTGAGCTCTAATGTAGCTGGTAATTCTGCCTGTCAGTTCAAACATAAAATATATTCACTGTGTTGAGAAGAGAACTCCCCAGGAAGGGAGGCTGGGCTAGAATAAAACACAAACCCACCTTTTTCCTTGCAGTTCTGCAGAAGGTAAACACCCCCCACTCGGTTATGGAGAAACCCTGAATAAATATTTGCCCCTTTGACTTCACAGCCCGAGATATCAAGATTGTAAAGCCACTGGAAGACGTGGAAGTGAATGAATATGAGAGTGCATCCTTTGTCTGTGAGATTTCACATGATGAGGTCGAAACCCAGTGGTACAAAAATGACAACAAGCTGAAGACTTCCGACAACATCAAAATGCGACAGGATGGTAGGATGGGAACAGGGATCTCCTTCTTGAATTGGGGGTGTGTTGGGATGGGAGACCAGAAAAAAGGGTGGGACTGCCAAAATCAGGTTAAGAAGGTTCAGCAGAGAGTCCTGCTGTGGTTGTGGGGCTGCAGCTGTGCTGGGATAGTGCTGTGGTTGGGATCTTAAATAAGGCAGATTTGGTGTCATCCCAAATGACAGCAGCGGGTAGGAATTTGTATCAATCAGGTGGGATTCTCCTGTTCCGAGCACTTTTCCCATGGTGTGAGGGCCACGTTAAGTCGGCCTTTGGAGGAGTTGAGCTTGGGTTACCCTCTGGTACAGGGACACAGGGGAATGATCGGCCTTGCTGCCGTGAGAGCAGGTGGTGCTGAGCTCAGGCCAGGCGGGGGATGCTCAACCCGGCAGAGCCCCTTGCAGAGTGAAGCTGTTTGCTCCAGGGAAAGCTGAGCAGTGTCTGGCTGTGTGTCTGTCCTCAGGGAAGACCTACTCGCTGACCTACGCCCGTGTCCACGTGGAGGATGCGGCGGAGATCAAATTT
Organism: Oxyruncus cristatus; assembly: GCA_013399855.1. Lineage (NCBI taxonomy): Eukaryota > Metazoa > Chordata > Aves > Passeriformes > Cotingidae > Oxyruncus > Oxyruncus cristatus. The sequence continues at coordinate 372,191 of VXAY01004189.1, forward strand.
GTGGCAGAAAAGGCAGAATCTCGCGCTCAGCTGACTGTGAAAGGTAATTGCGGCCACAGTGCCGGCGCCTCTCGTGCTCTCATACATTACAAACCAACCAACCTCCCTGTGAAGAAAGTTAAACCACACCCTACAGCTCCCAGGGAAAGAAAAACTCCCGCCTGCCTCACCGCCTGTCAGACATCAGCCTGGCAATTTGCTTTGGCTAAGTAACAGTTAATTTTCTCAGAAGGCCGGTTTTGAGCCTTTCAGGCGTTAAAAGTTGTGTGGGGAATTTGAGGGACAAAAAGCTGCAGCTCGGCTTTCTCCAGCATTTTCACTTTCTCTTGTGTGTTATAATAGAAAACAGTGTTTTTGTCTGTGTGTGTGTTTAACTAAAACAATGTGATAGAGGAAGAGAGAAGGAAGACATTTGAATTAACGCACTGATGAGGAGCTCAGGAAATAGCAGATCAGCCCCTGGCTTTGCCACAGCACTGCTGTGTAGTGTTGAGGAAATTACCTTTATCGCTGCAGTTCAGCCACTCAAGTGGTAAAATAGGGAGGAAAAGCTTCCCTTTAATCAGCTCTTTACTAGCTGTGTGTTAGTTGAGTGCTCAAAATACTGGGGATCCCTGTCAAATAACCGCCCGTGGGAGAAATCTTCCTGTTGAGTCTTTAATTGGCACCTTCCATGAAAACCGTGCCGATAACTCCTTTTCTTCTTTTTTTTTTTTCCCCCCCCTGCATTTTTTCAGAGCTGCCTGTAAAAATAGTGAAGCCCCTGAGAGACAAGATTGCTCTCGAGAAGCACCGGGGGTTCCTGGAGTGCCAAGTGTCTCGCGCCAACGCCAAGGTCCGGTGGTTCAAGAGGGACGTGGAAATCCACCCCAGCGACAAATACGAGATCGTGAGCGAAGGCGTCTACAGGAAGCTCGTCATCAACGACGCCGACTACGAGGACGAGGACACGTACACGTGCGACGCCTTCGATGACAGGAGCAGCGCCAATTTCTTCGTTGAAGGTAGAGAACCCTCCCTTCGCCCCCTGGAAGGAGGGTTGGCCGATTCCCTTTGCGTTTGGAAACGCGGTACCACGGGGGGGGGGAAGAAAAAAAGTGTTTTAATTCAGCGCTGGTTTGTTCTTAAGTCCGTTGGTACTGAACCCTCTCAGGATCAGCAGCGCAGGAACATCCTGGAAAATTAATACACGGTGTATTCTCCTAAGGAAAGCCATGAAATTCCTGCTCCAGAGGAGTTTGTCAAGTGTGTTGGAGAAAGTCAGTTTTTCAGAAAAATGTTGCGGTTCCTTGCATCAACAGCTGCGTTTCAATGAACTTTTTTTTTTTTATTTTTTTTACCCTTTTTTCTTTTTTTTTTTTTACTTTTTTTTTTTAACCTTTTTTTTTTTTTTGCATTTTGTAGTGCCACAAGTTTGATACCAGGATAGAAAGGTGGCTTTGGAAACAGGGGTGGGAATCAGGAGTTGTGGATTCTCGAGGCAGTGGTTGCAGTCTCACTGTCTGGCCTGTGATCAGATAGATAGAGTTGTTTTTATTAAAAAAAAAAAAAAAAATTAAAAAAATTGTTGTTTTTATATATGTATAAAAAAGGATATTTTAAGGCCTTTTGAGACAATAAGTTCGGTATTGGAGAGGAGGAAAGGTTGCCACCTTTCCTCCTCTCCAATACTGGACTTAGTATCTCAAACATGAACATGATTATCTCGTAACCTGAACGTGAGTGTTCAGGTGGATAATAGAAAAGCTGTCACGACTCCTAAATCCCTGCTCTCTCGTTCCATGCAGAGCAAGCCATTAATATCGTGAGGGACTTGTGTGATGAGGATGTGACCGAGCCCGAGGAAGCCAATTTTGAATGTGAGACGTCCATTCCATCCGTGAAACCCGCCAAGTGGTTTCTGCGTGGAGAAGCCTTGCAGCCTGGCAGGAACTTCATCATGCAGCAGGAGGGCACCATCCACAGGCTGACAATAGTGAAAACAAGTGCTGATATGACAGGAACCATCCAGTTCTCCATTGGCAAATCAAAATCCACAGCAAACCTGCTTGTCAGAGGTACCGTGACATGTCCTGGCTTGAGTTAGAACAAAGATCTTCCCTCCCACAGCCCCTGGAGGGGAATTTGTCACAGGCGCTGTCTGATGTGCAGTATCCGCTGGGTTCTTGGAACTGTGTGTGCACCTGGAAGATCTGCTTGGCTCCCAATTGCAACTTGCTGGGAGCAATGTTGGATGCACTAAACGAGCCAGCAATGTCTTAGGAAGGGATCTGATTAGATGACCTTGGTGTCCGTGGTATTCAAACCTGGCATTAAAATCCATCAGGCTAAAACTGGTTTGGGATTTATTTTTGTCCTCTTGACTTTACCAAAGAGGACAAAACAGATGAAATTTGCCAGGAGAGCTTATTTTGCCCCATTTCTGAACTAGACAAGTTTGATAGCTCATTTACTTAATTCATGTTGACGTTGACTTGACCCAGGACAAAGCTTCAAGGCTTTTTATCTTCTGCTGTCACCATGGTAAATATGTCCAATCACATCCTGAAGTCCTTGTTTTGTCTTTAATTTGCTCTTACTTGAATAAAAACTTCAATTAGAGAGCGATTCTGTAGGCACTGAACCAGAAGTGGACCGTGAATTTGATGGTTAATGTAGGATATTATCTTACAGAATGAAATTTATAGTTTCTATAGATCATCGTGATGATGTAGCTTCAAAGCACATCAGCTCTATGAGACACCTGAGCAGTTCATAAGACAGTTGTGAACATCATACATGAGATTAATCAGCACGAAATGCAGATTAGAAACCTCCTTTTTCTCCAGACGGATCCTTTGCTCTTTCCCAACCCTGCAGATTACCACATACAGATCACCAGGAAGCTGGAGGACAAGACCGTCCTGGAGAAACACTCGGCCGTCCTGTCCTGTGACTTCAGGCCCTCTCCAAAGATTGTGAAGTGGTTCAAGGACCACGTGCTCATCGAGCCCTCTGAGAAGTACAAGATCAGGCGGGAGCAATACTCAGCAGAGCTCAAGATCGTGAAGGTGAAGCCTGAAGATGCGGGAATGTACAAATGCCGGGCTGGGAACGCAGAGACCAGAGCCACGCTCACCGTGGAAGGTACGAGAGGTTTGCAGCAGCAGGGCTTGCCTGTTGCATGTCTTTTTAGGGTTCACTGTTTCACTCTGGGTTCCTCTTCTTGTGGAGGGATGGATTCCCACATTTATCTTCTAATTTTCTGTAAGTGCAATGTCTTCACTGAACTGACATTCCATGATACTGAAACCCAGCCCTTACTGTGAAGTAGGCGATGCATGTGGAAAAGCACCAGCTTTTCCTTACCCTTCCTACCTTACCCTTCCTACCAGGGTAAGGTAGAAATTAATGTTTGTCAAAGCACATTATTTTCCATTTCATCAGAGGAATTAGACTTCTGGTGCTTCGAACAAAAAATGTTCTTTATGTTAAACTGCTACAGGCCTTTGATTCTGGTGGTCTTGGTTGCGGTTTTCATTTCCTGACCACTGTGTCAGCTTTTCTATCTGCTATACATTTTTATATCTGCTATAGATATGTTTTATAGCTGCCATTTTTTACCTGAATAAATTTTTTATTCATAATAATGTTCTCCCTCATCTGGATGTGGATCTGTGTTCAGCCGGTTCTTCCCCTCTGGTGAAGATAAGAAAAGCTGTTCTCTGCTTTCAACAAGTCTTGGAGATGAGCCACAGAATCATTTCCAAAAGTCCAGGGAGGACCTCTTGGTTACAGTTTGGCCTTGCAGAGGTTCTTCACTGAATGTGTTGTCAAACACTGAAATGGGCTCCCCAGGGCAGTGGTGGAGTCACCATCCCTGGAGGCATTTAAAAGATGTGGCACTTGGGGACGTGGTTTAGTCGTGGCCTTGGCAGTGCTGGGTTAACAGTCGGGCTCAATGATCTTACAGGTCTCTTCCAGCCTTAATGATTTCATGGTTCTTTTCTATCTGAACAACAGAATTATTTAATACTCCAAACCCCTCCTCTGAGTTGTCTAATCCTTGAGAAACAGCATTCCCTGAGTGGGGAAGCTGCAAAGAGAAACCTCTGGCCAAGGACTGGGAAAGAAAAGAATCAAACTCGTTACTTCTTAAATCTGAGCAAGTGGCTTAATCTCTTTGTACTTTTCATTTGTGGCCAAAATCATTGCCTTCATCTTGTCCTGTGTCACTGGAAGAGAGTCAAGGACAATTTAATCATAATCTGTTTGTGTGTGTGCAGTGACTGACACACAGGGTTGGAGCTCTGTGGGACACTCAGACACCTCTGTAACATCACTTTAGAAAGAATGACTTATTTTTAACTTAAAAAAAAAAAAGAAATGAAAAAACACACCTGATTTATGTATAAAAAGAGAACTGAAGTTTCTAGACAATATAGTCTTTTTAATGGATTTTTTTGTTGTTGTTGTTGTTGGAGCAAATGCAGAACCAAGCAGATGAAATGAGTTGATCCACGGTGTGAAGGAGACCACACTAAGTCATCTGATAAACCCTAAAGGCCATGAAATTGTTAGTGGTAACAGGTGATCTGTGATAATGGTGGTGATGGTGCCCCTTGGTCTCCCACAGCCCGGAACGTGGAAGTGCTCAAACACCTGCAGGACGTGGAGATTGAGGAAGACAGCTCTGCCGTGTTCTCCTGCGAGCTGTCCCACGACGACGAGGACGTGGAGTGGTTCCTCAATGGCACCCTGCTCTACACCAACAATTTCAACGACATCAAGAGCGTTGGCAAGGTCTACATGCTGACCATGAAGCAGGTGAAGCCCGAGGACGCTGGCACGGTGACAATGAAGTCAGACAAGGTGTCAGAGAGCGTGAGGCTGAAGGTCATAGGTGGGTCGTGATCACACTCCTCCTGAATGCAAATAAGAGATGCCAATGAGATATTATTTACCATACCCATGCAGCAATCCTGCTGAAAAGCTTCACCCATCCAGGGCTGAGTGAAAGGCCTGGAGGGGCTTTCTTCCAGTGCCAGTTTCTACTGTGGTTGGTGATTTTTCTAAGGAAAATTGTTTTGATGTCCTGTCAAAATTTTCCGTGGATCTTTATCATCCTTTTACTTATCAGTACAGTCTCAAGAGCAATCTCCTGTACGTGTAGAGCTCTTTAATAGCATATAGTTGATAAACTGTTGTTTCCAAAGATTTATGGGTGCAGGGACCTGAGGTTCGGTGTACCCCCAAGGGCAGGGCATGCTGAGTTGGGGGAGGTTTAGGTTGGATATCAGGAGGAAGTTTTTCACCCAGAGGGTGGCTGAGCACTGGCACAGGCTCCCCAGGGCAGTGGTCACAGCCCCAAGCCTGTCTGAGTTCAAGAAGCATTTGGACAGTGGCCTCAGGCACATGGTGGGATTGTTGGAGTGTCCTGTGCAGGGCCAGGAGTTGGACTCGATGATCCTGATGGATCCCTTCCAACTCAGGATATCCTTTGATTCTCTGACATTTAATGTATCATTTCTGGAGCTGAACTGAATCAGCAAAGAGAAGACAGTTTGCTGCCCTTCATATGTCCTAAAGTTCAGTCACACAGCTGATTTTCTGTTCTTGTGCACCCTCATGAAGTTTGACACTGAGCTGAGTGGTGGGGCTGACACGCCTAAGGGTTGGGATACCATCCAGACCTGGGCAAGCTCGAGAACGGGCTCATGTGAACCTCTGAAGGTTCAACAAGGCCAAGTTCAAGGTGCTGCACCTGGGCCAGGGCTGCCCTCGTATCATTCCCCATCATGGGGGATGAAGGGATTGAGAGCAACCCTGCCCAGAAGGACTCGGGGTGGATGACGCTGGTTTAGGTTGTGCTGGTATCAGCAGCATTGCCATTACTTAATTTGTCTTTCAATACTTGATAGCAACTGAGAGTGTTTCAACTTAGATATCCTGGTTGCTCTCTGTTTTTCCTGTTAACCCTCAGAGAAACCTGCTGTCTTCATGAAATCCTTGGATGACGTTTTTGGCGAGGAGCGAGGCGTGATTAAATTGGAGTGTGAAGTCTCCAAAGAGAAGGTCAAACCTGTTTGGAAAAAGGATGGTGTGAAGATCCCTTCTAGTAACAAGTACGAGGAGCTACAGTCTGGGAAGACCCTGTGCCTCCTCATCCATGACCTTGAAAAGACAGATGCAGGTTTATACACCTGTGACATTGGCACTGACGTTGCCAAGTCAAAGGTCAGCGTTCAGGGTAAGTATTGTAGGCAGTGGCTGGTGCTGGAAATACGGGTGGGGTTGGTAACTTGGTCTCACATCTTCTCCTGCCTAATCCTCACATAACATTGCAACGTTTGAACAATCCCTGATACTCATTGATTGAGGTGTATCTGGTGTTTCAGTGAAAATCAGGTGTCAAGAATATGGTGACAATGTTTCCTTCTTAAACATCCATAAGGTGCAAAAATCTTCCCAGAAGAGGGAATAATTTCTCAGAAAAAATCCCAACTAACAAAAAAAATAATCAACAACCCCCCCTCCAAGCAGCCTGTGTTTCTTATTTTAATTTAAAGTCCATTGTGGGAACATAAAAGTGGGACAACATTGTCTGTTGAAGAACCCAGCAGTTCATCCTGTCTTCTAATCCTTGTGTCTGCCTGAAGTAAAAAGAATTGTTTGTGGCCTCCAAACTCACATTGATAATGAGAAAAATTGAGTTTTTCTGATTCGAACGCAAGGCGTAACAAGTTAAAAAAATCCAAACATCTCATTTCTCATATGAGCATGGAGGAGAACCTCACACATCATCCCAGAGGCTTCTTTTCTGACATCTTTTCTCCCTTGTACCTCTTTGAATCTTGATTCTTCCCCACTGAGTGAGCTGTTCTTCATTCAGTCCTTCCAGAGCAGAGCCAGGAGATTCACGAGTCCCTTTTTCTATGGCTTTGTGCTGATTCCGGGTGGATAATTCTGTAAGGAATGCAGTGCTGTCCGGCCAATCCAGCAGATAAACCACTCCTATGAGTTAAGAACACCATTACTCAGAACTATCCTAAAACCCTTTTCCCCTTGTGTTAACCTACTTCTCGTCCTCCAGAACTCAACATCGGCATCACCAAACGGCTGAAGAACACCGAGATCCATCTGGGAGAGGACTGCACTTTTGAGTGCATTTTGTCCCATGAAAGCATTGATGACTTCAGCTGGACGCTGAACGGGAGAAAAGTGGAGAGCGGGGGGAGGTTTAAAGCCTCCAACGCGGGTCGGAAATACACCCTCAGCATCCAAAGTGTGGCTCCTGACGATGCCGGGGAGGTCGTTTTCACTGCCCGTGGCCTGACCTCCAAGGCTTCTCTGGTTGTGAAAGGTAACGAGCTCGGGAAGGTTCTGGGGGCGTATTTTCGTAAGGTTTGTCAGCAAGCACTTGTTGTGAGCCGAGTAAACAACAACCTTCCCCACGAGCCTTGAAGAAATGAGGGGGATTTCCTTAAAAACAAGTGAAAGGCTGAGACTTTGAGTAGATATTTGAGAACTGACTACACTGGGTGGTGTGTACAGGTAGTTACAACCCAGACTGTCTTCCACAGGGATAATCACCCAAGGCTCCCTGGGTGGTCAGCGGAGGGAAGAGATAGGTGGTTTTCAGACATAGTTCATAACCTGCAATTAGTCCTTTTTCATAGAATTAGAGAATCCCAGAATGGTTTGGGTTGGAAGGGACCTTCAAGATCATCCAGTTCCACCCCCCTGCCGTGGGCAGGGACACCTTCCACTATCCCAGGTTGCTCCAAGCCCCATCCAACATGGCCTTGGACACTTCCAGGGATGAGGCAGCCACAGCTTCTCTGGGCAGCCTCTGCCAGAGTGGGGCTTGGAGCAACCTGGTCTAGTGGAACGTGTCCTTGCAGGGGTGGAACAAGAAGATCTTTAAGGTCCTTTCCAACCTAAACCATTCTGTGATTCTATAACTTGAACTGCAAACCTCTCAACCATATAGTCATAACGTTTTTCACTCAAATGTCCTTTTTTTTTAATTTTTCCTCTCCAGAGAAACCTACTGAGGTTACAAAACAGCTGGAGGATAAAATATCACAAGCAGGGCAAGACATCAGCCTGAGCTGTGAACTGTCCAAACCTGACGTGAACATCAGGTGGTACAAGGATGGCAAAGCAATCCGAAAAAGCCAGAAATACGACCTGCAGCAAGAGGGAACCCGGGCCATTCTGATCATCCATGACTCCACGGTCAAGGACAGTGGGGAATACACCTGTGAGACAGAGAGCTCCAAAACAACGGCCAGGATCACAGTGCAAGGTCAGTTGAAGAGTGAAGAGGGACAGAGGTTGGGGTAAATATCTACAGCCTGCTGGAAGTGTTCTTCTTTTCTATTTCCCCAAAAAGGATCAATTTTTAGTTTTCAAAAAGCACCGTTGATTAAAAGCTTCACAAAAAATTAGGTATGAAAAAACCACCTTGCAGGTGCTGAAGAATCTTGTGTGCTGTGTAATGGCCCAATCAGAAAAAGCGATTTCAATTATTCTGTTTTCAATATGGGGCGTGAAAACTGTGCATGTTCTGCAAGATGAGACCTCACTAATGCCTGGACAATGGCATTAAGCTGTGCTGGACATATTTTACCTGATGTGTCCTGTGACAGGACGTGGACCTGGTGATCTTCTTCGATCCATTCCACACGATAGGATGAGAGGAAATGGCCTCAAATTGCACCAGGGCAGGCTTAGATTGGATATTAGGGAAAATTTCTTCATGGGAAGGAGGGTATTAGCATTAAAACAGGCGGTCAGGCATTAAAACAGGAGAATTGTGGAGTCACGATTCCTAGAGGAACTTAAAAGACGTGTAGATGTGGCATTTGGGGACATGGGTTAGTGGTGGGCTTGGTAGAGTTAAGTTAATGGTTGGACTTGATGATCTCAAGTGTCTATTTCAAACTAAATGGTTCTGTGATTCTTTATCCTGTAATCCTCCAAATGGGGGCAGTTGGGAATCCAAGGGCCACTCTGTGTGCTCAGGATTAGTTTGGGTAACAAATCTGCCTCTGTCTCTCTCATTTTATTTATTTAATTTTTTTTAATTTGGGGGGTTTTTTTTCAATTTGTTTTTTCCTTCCAGAAAAACCTAATTATTTCATCAAGGAACTTTCAGACCTGAAAGTCGACGAGAGTGGAACTGCAGTTTTCACGTGCCAGAGCGAGAGAGCCGCATCCTCTGTGGTCTGGAGGAAAGGCATCGCTGAGCTCAGGGCCGGCAGGAAATACGAGATCACACAGAAAGGACAAGTCCTCCAGCTGACCATCAAGAACCTGGAGAAAAGCGACAGCGACACCTACAGCTGTGACATTGGGGATGCCCAGACCAGAGCCAAGCTGGTTGTGCAAGGTATGAATGGGAGGAAGATGACTCGTGTCCCATTTCTCCGTGGGAAACCTTATATGCACAGGCAACACCTATTTCTCTGCATGGGGGTGGCAGATCCACAGATTTTTGGCTCTGGCTCGCTCATGATGTAAGGAATATTTAGGCAAAAATGTAGATGTGGAGCTGGACACGCCAAGCAACTTGAAGGAATTACACCTGGAGTATTTTGGGTGTGATTGACCCCCAAAATGCTGGTGTGAGGAGGGGCTGGTGTTCCTGTGTGAACATAGGGTGGACATGATTCGGAGAGCCTGCGGTTAGATGGGGGAAAAAATCATTCTGCATCCAGGCTTTTCTTTGTATCCCTTGATGCCTCTTCCCAGTAGTGGTTCCCAAGAGGTGATGGGTAAATAGTGGTCCACAGAATCACAGAATGGCTTGGGTTGGAAGGGACCTTCAAGCTCATCTCATTCCAACCCCCTGCCATGGGCAGGGACACCTTCCCCTGGCCCAGGTCACTCCAAGCCCCGTCCAACCTGGCCTTGGACACTTCCAGGGATCCAGAGGCAGCCACAGCTTCTCTGGGCAGCCTGTGCCAGGGCCTCCCCACCCTCCCAGGGAAGAATTTCTCTGATCCAAACCTGTTCTCTTTCACTTAAAGCCATTCCCCCTTGTTCTGTCCTTCCAAAGACCTTGTCCCCAGTCCCTCTTCAGCTCGCCTGGAGCCCCTTTAGGCCCTGCAAGGGGCTCTCAGGTCTCCCTGGAGCCTTCTCTTCTCCAGGGGAACCCCCCCAGCTCTCCCAGCCTGGCTCCAGAGCAGAGGGGCTCCAGCCCTTGTTATTTGGAACATCTCCATGGCCAGAATCCTTTAAGTGCTTCATGTCCCTCTGCACCTTAGAGGTGAAGTGACCAACCCAACCTCTCCCTGAAGAGCCCAACCAGTACAGCAGCTTTTCTTTGGCTCTCTGGGCAGTGAATGAGCTGTGGTGGCCAGTGCTGGTGGCAGGGCAGTGATTGAGGGGAGGGAGGAAGGGAGGTCTGGTTGTTACTGTCCCTCACAGGTCCCCAGTTGGAGAAACCCTTGAAAGGGAATTGATGAAACAACGAAGAGAACAGGAGGGATGATTCCAGAACAGTCAGATGGAGATGCAGTGGCAGTGTCCACTTGCTAGTTATTGTGGTTTTTAAAGACAAGGGGGTGAAGTCGGGCTCTTCCACCTCTGATCATCTGCTAGAGCAGATGTTGAGAAGCAAAAAAATATAATTAATCCCATCGTGGCCTCAGGCTCTGAGCTACCTGAATTCACTGTGAGCTTTCTATCAGCAGCTTTTCTGAGTGGAGAAAATACTTCACTGTCAAGAAGATAAAAGTAAAAAATCCCTTTACTAGTTTCGTAAGCAGGAGGAACATCAGAGGTATTTTTGTATACACCAATAATCTTATTTTATGTGTATTTATAGTTAGGTTTATCTTTTTATATATATATAGTTATTTCTATTAGCTGTATATCTATTTATACAGGCAGGATTTTAGGGCAGGCATTTTGTTTCTTTTTAGCAAAGCTGCAGTCAGACACTCTCTCCCCTTCCCACTGTGTTTATGGTCAGACTGAGCCCAAAGAAGGTGGGGGCTTAGTGCTCCCATCCCACAGAAATCAAGTTATATTTGCCCTAGAAAAAAACCCAGAAGTTGTCATGGGAGGGATTATCTGCTCAGCGACATCTAGAGCCCAGTAATGCTGTCAGAGGCTCATCCTTTCAACCTTTCCAGGTAGTTTAATTAGGAGAAGGTTTCTAACGCTGGATCTGCGTTGTACTTGTTCTGCTTTATGTTTTCCGGTGCTTTAAAGTTGTGTTCACCCTATTTTGGTGTGTGTGTCCTGTATACACTCTCTTCCTGCTGAGTGGGCTTTGTGTTCAGCACCAGGGGAATTATGTTTCTGTCTTCTCTATCACGAACATGTTTCTTTCCTGGAAAAACTCACGTGGGAAATCTTGGGCGTTTTCCACACGGCTTTTCGTGCTTAGAAACGGAAGATTCCAGTAATTGATGTGTCTATGTTCCTTTCAGGCCAGAAAGTGCTAATAACAGAAGACCTGGAAGATGTGACTGTGTTAGAAGGAGAATCTGCCATGTTCAAGTGCAGAATCTCTCCCGTAGACTATAGCAAGGTGCAGTGGTTTTTGGATAAAACCCCACTCCATACCAATGAACTTAATGAGATCCAGTCCCAGCCTGGGGGATATCACCTGCTAACGCTGAGAAAGCTCTCCCTGAAGGACTCGGGGGTCATTACATTTGAAGCTGGTGATAAGAAAACTTCTGCCAGTTTGGTTGTGAAAGGTAAATCCGCCGCAAAAGCCGCAGGAGAGGGAATAACGAGCCGAAATGAGCGGGGTTAATGTGGGCAGGCGGGGGAAACAAAAAAAAAGAAAAGAAAAAAGAAAAGAAAAGGACAAAAATGCTACAAATTTCGCCCCATCGTATGCATATCTGTGTATGGTCAAGAACAGAATTATTTACACAATGAAATTACAGCTGGAGGACGAACACTTTGTAATCCTGGATAACCCTTGGAGTGTTTATTGGGTCTTAGATGGGAATGTTATTCTGCAGTGGTGGTACACTGGATGCCTTGTTCAGTTTTCCTTGAGTGGGCTGATTAATGAGGAGGAATCAATTAATTCAATGAAAAAAAAAAACAAAACAAGTGCAAGCACTAAGCTTTAAATTTAGTTTTCACTGTTTGAAAGGCAAACATTGCATGTGTTCCCTGCTCTTCATTGTTTGCTCTGGAGAAGTTAAAGTGAGTTAAAACTGCAGTGTTAGTCTACTTCTAACGGCAAGGAAATGAAGTGAATGCCAAACAGCCCAAGAATGTGGGATTGGAGAGAACTTTTCTTACTGGAAATGTAAATATTTCTGTTGCCCAGAGATAAAAAAACCCCACACTGGCTCCCCCGTGTGAGATTATAGTCTCGTTTTTCACAACCACCTCCTTTATTTCAAAGAACATTTTATCTTTTCAGGGTTTGAAAAGGTACCCAAATTTTTCCAAGCTACAGAAATGAAAATAGATTATTACATTTGTGCTTGGTGGGGTTTTGTTTTGTGTTTTTTGTGTGTTTTTTTTTTTTTTCCCTGAAGGAAAATGAAAGGTTTCCTTTGCAAAAGGATGTGATGCTGTGGTACCATAACCAGCTTTTGGTCTCCTGACTGATTGGATTTTTATGAATGAAAAAGCATTAAGCTGGGAGGGATGAGATTTACATTGGCCAATTTAGCTCTTGTTATCTAGCTTAGGTTACTTCTGCAAGCTGAGTAGAAAGACAATCACTTCCAGGGACTTTCTCTGTCCCAGTGGCTTATTTTGGAATTAAATATTTGGTTTCTGGAGGTGTCTGTCACCTTCCAGCGGCTACAGAAACACCCTAAATTACCTATCTGAGCTATCTGCTTGATTTTTAGAGGGCTTGTTCTGCTGAGACCTGCTCTAGATGAGAGAAACCTGTATTGCACCTCAATTCATGCAGAATTAACTTGTCCACATTCATGCAAGAGGTTCATACTAATCAGCTCCCATGGAAAAAGGCTTAGAAAAATTGTGCCTCGGTCTTATTGATATTTCCTGGCGAGTGAGGGAGGCTTTATTTATGTTCCTCCACAGGAATATTGTCCTCTCAGTTTCGCCCAGATGTCAGTGGGTATTAAACCAACATTTTACGGCGTCACTGGTGCTTTCTGAGGACTTTATGGTCACAAACACCAAATTATTTGTCACTAACCTTGACCTGCAGCTTTGATACAAGTAATCCTGGGTGCAAATCTCAGGGATTACTTGTGATCTGAGAATCCACACCCCTTCTGAAACATCGCAGATGGGTTTTATGTGACTCTAGAGAAGCCCTGAGCCTTCACAAAGGAGCTGATTGATGCTGGAGAGTGTGAGGGAGAGGATGTGATCCATCACTGTGAAACCTCCAAATCAGACAGGCCTGGAAGGTGGTGCAAAGGTGGGAAGAGCCTCAGGAATTCTTCCAAGTATAACATACGTTTGGGATTTGAAGCCAAGCTTGCTGTTCACAGGGTGGAAGAGACAGTGGCAGACGTGAGTGTGAGGCTGGAGCAGCTAAAAGTAGTGCAGTTATTACTGTCATGGGCAATAACTTGGAGTTATTAATTAATAATTCTGGAGTGATGGTTTGGGTCCTAAATCGTCATCTGACGTCTAGGGCGGAGTAATTAATTGAAATGATGAAAACATGAAACTCTACTGATAAGGAACTTCGTGTCTTTGCACTGAGATGTTTTCATCAAGTTGTCCAATAGAGTACCCAGGGAGGTGGAAGAACTGAGGCAGGAAAATCCTTCTTCTGGCCTGGTTTTAGCTCTGTGCAGGTTTAGTGTCTAAGTTCTCTGAGAATCATGTGATCCTGGAATGGTTTGGGTTGGAAGGGTCTTTAAAGATGATCTTGTTCCAGCCCCCCAAGGAGAAAGCAGTGGGTCATTAGAGGATGGGTATCTCTGTGGAATATCCACCCAGCTGAAGAGGTAATCCAGAGAAAGGATGATTCTCCTCCTGAATCTGTCTCATGAAAGCGAACAAAGCCAAGGAATGAACAGGAGCCAGAGTGTGCCCAGGGGGCCAAGAGGGCCGATGGCTCCTGGCCTGGCTCAGGAGCAGTGTGGCAGCAGGAGCAGGGCAGGGATTGTGCCCCTGGACTCAGCGCTGGGGAGGCCACCCCTGGAGTGCCGTGTCCAGCTCTGGGCCCTCAGCTCAGCAAGGCCATGGAGGGGCTGGAGCAGGGCCAGGGAAGAGCAGCCAGGCTGGGAAGGGACTGGAGCACCAGTGCTGGGAGGAGAGGCTGAGGGAGCTGGGGGGGCTCAGCCTGGAGAGGAGGAGGCTCAGGGGAGACCTCATCGCTCTGCACAACCCCCTGACAGGAGGGGGGAGCCGGGGGGGTTGGTCTCTGCTCCCAGGAACCAGCAGTAGGACAAGAGGGCTCGGCCTCCAGCTGTGCCAGGGCAGGTTTGGGTTGGACATGGGGAAGAAATTCTTTCCAGAGAGAGGGATCAGCCCTTGGAATGGGCTGCCCAGGGAGGGGTGGAGTCCCCGTCCCTGGAGGTGTTTAAGGACAGATTGGATGTGGCATCAGTGCCATGGTCTGGTATTGGATCAAGGGTTGGACTGGATGATCTCCAAGGTCCTTTCCAACCCGTGTGATTCTGTGATTCTGTGACACATGAGAGGAAGAAATCTCGTGTTCTGCCCTGTGGTAACAGAGCACAGCAAACTTGCAAAGTGCAGCTTCTCCTGGGGAAGGGACTCGAATAAGATAAGATTGAGCTGAACCACCACCCCAAAAGAGGGAGTCTGTGAAAACTAAGGACCTCGATCTTCCACAGTAATCTCCCAAAAATCATAGAAACTTAGTACAAGAATACTATTAGAACATCTTTAAGTGTGTATTTTAAACTAAAAAAAAAAAAAAATCCAAATAGTCTTTAATCCATGTACCTGAATCTCAGAATATAAAACAGAAGGTGTGTTGATCCTGCCCTTGTTAATGAGCTCTTAGAGTAAAAGGGGTGTTTGAATCCTTGGTTTCCAGTGCAAGTGGATTCAAATGTGTAAATTCATCAAATTTCTGATGGCTCTCTCCAAGGAGGGAGGTCACACCCCCACATTTGTCTGGGTAATTACTTTGGGCAGCCAAATTTATCAGAGCAGTGAACCCAAAGAGTGTGGTGAGGCGGGAGGTGCCATCCTGTTTGATAGGACAAGGGGTGATGGTTTTAAACTAAAAACCGTTTAGACAAAGCCCAGTTTAGATTAGGTGTAAGGAAGAAGGTTTTTACAATGAAAGTGGTAAAAGAGGTTGCCCAGGGAGGTGGTGGATGCTCCATCTCTGGAAACATTCAAGGCCAGGTTGGATGGGGCTTGGAGCAACCTGATCTGGTTGAAGATGTCCCTGCTCATTGCAGGGAGGTTGGGTTAGATGACCTTTAAAGATCATCCAACCCAAACTCTTCTATGATTCTATGACCTNTTAGACAAAGCCCAGTTTAGATTAGGTGTAAGGAAGAAGGTTTTTACAATGAAAGTGGTAAAAGAGGTTGCCCAGGGAGGTGGTGGATGCTCCATCTCTGGAAACATTCAAGGCCAGGTTGGATGGGGCTTGGAGCAACCTGATCTGGTTGAAGATGTCCCTGCTCATTGCAGGGAGGTTGGGTTAGATGACCTTTAAAGATCATCCAACCCAAACTCTTCTATGATTCTATGACCTAAAGGGTTGTTATCTCAGCTGAAGCAAAAGTCCTCTTCTTGGGTGAGCCTTTAGTGCAATTCTCTGAGTTAGAACTGGGCTTATCTATAATCCCCTTACAATTGTTCCTGCCTGTCCTGAGTCCTTGCCCCAGCCTGAGGTTTAGGAGGAGCTCAGTTTCTGGGAGTTAAATCACTTGTTCACCTGGGCAGGTTTGAGCAGGCACAGAAGGCTGTTAAAGGCACAGACTGTGTTTAGCCAGACCAGTGGATATCCTGTGGTATTAGACACTTGGAATGCAGGATCAGAACCTTCACCTGGATTAGAGAATTCAGTGTGAACAAAAAAAAAAACAAAAACATTTTGGTTGTTGGAATGGTCAACCTGAACCTCAGAGGGTGGAGTGGGAGGACAAGCTGCTCACAGGTTTTACCCAGAGCACCAAGAAACAAACCAACTTAAAGCTGAGGTCTGCTGTGCAGGGGAGGAGAAGACCTTCATGATGTAGAAGAAGAGGTGGTGGGTGATGGTCCCAATTTTCTCTGTCTTTCTCTGCATGAGGGTGTTTTGTCAATACCCATTATACACAAAGGAAAGATCTGTGTTGGCTTCAGCAGGACCTGCATCTCACCCACGATGAGCAATTCTCTGTTAGAAGAAAATCACATTGGTAACGTTCCACCACAGCCCCCTTTTTTTTTTACCTTCACAGAGAGGGGTGTGGGATTGAAACACACGGATTCGGGTCACCAGGAGATGTGAAGGACTCAAGTCGTAATGATATCTACAACAAATTGCACCTCTGGAGCATTTCTTTAGGGAACCTTTCTATCAGAGTCACATCAGAAAAGCAGAATACAAAAATAGGGAGAAAAAAAGGAAAAAAATAGGAAAAAAATCCGTAGTCACGTGACACTGAGTGTCCCAAACCAGAGGTAAAAGGGAAACAAAAGAACAAGCTGTAGTTTTTCAACAGCCACAAATCAGGTGCATCTCAAATCAACAGCTGACTTGCATATTCACGAGACAGCAGAATTCAGGAAGGATTTTTTTTTTTTTTCATTATCTAAAGGGGCAACATTTCAGCTGAGGTTTTTTTCCAGTAAGTTCCTTCCCTGCACTAGCTCAGCTTAAAGCCTTGAGTCCCAGGCTGTGACAGAGCCTGCAGAGGAAACTCCCCAGGGGCCCTGCCATGTACAGCTGTGCTTCCCCCTCTGTGTTTGCTCTGTGCTGGTTTTAAGTCTGTGTCCATGTTGGATAAAAAGTACGTTGTGGGTGGGTTTTTCTACCACGAGAAATCAATACTGCTGGTTGTGAGAGACAGTGCTTTGCCATTGCTGTGTCCTCTGTGTTGTGTGTGAGGTGACCTCCTGAAGTGTTGCGGTTTTCGTGCCAGTGGTCCAGCTCTGAGCACCCACCTGTGACACGGTTTGTGCCATTTACAGCAGCGCAGCGTCTGCCACTGATGTTAATAATGAGAACAGCGATAGCAGCGACGTCCTCAGTAGGGCAGACAGTGGTTAAGAGGAAAATAAACATATGGCCTCAATTTTTTTTCTGCTGCTGCGAAGCGCTGGCAGCCAGATGTGAGATGTCAGAATCTGTTTACTGTTTGCCAGTGCTTTTCCATTCCTGCAGTTTTCTGTCGCTACAACAAAGTCTGACACAAAAAAGGGGAAGGATGATTGCCGATCTCATGTGTTTCCTTCAACATCTTTTTCAGAAAAGCCACTCCTTTTCAAGCAAGAGCTCCGAAACGAAGAGGCCAGAGAAGGAAAACAGGTCAAGCTGAGCTGTGAGCTCAGCAAACCCGGCGCCCCGGTGAAATGGATGAAGGGAGACACTGTTCTCCATGCCAGTGAGAAGTATGAATTCAAGCAGCACGGAACTGTGGCGGAGCTCATCATCCGAGATGTCAAATCCATGGATGCTGGGGAATACACCTGCAGCTCCGGGGAGCTCAAAACCACTGCCCGGGTGAAAGTGAACGGTGGGTAGAGTTAGAGACATTAAACACTTCCTTAATCAAGTGCTTAAAAGGTCTCTTAAAAAAAAAAAAAAATCACATAACACTTCCATTTTTTGGTGGCAGTGCCATCTTTAATGTGTAAAATTTAAAGGTAATATTGCACACTTGTTAGCACCTGTATATATTTCATTCATATCATCTCACATTCTGGGTTTGGGGTTTTAAGTCTGTAACCTCCCACTGGGCAAATACTAATTAAGTGGAGTGCAGAGGATTATTTTTCTGTACCCTACTGTAGGTAAGTGCTGTAATTCCTGACCTTTGAGCTGTTTTGCATGGCTGGGGTTAAGAATGGAGTTACCAGTGGAGACCAGTAGTATTGGAAGCACAAGAATGTGAAAACGTAAATGCAGTCCATGAAAAATTGCAAGTGGCAAAGTGATTAATTTGTAGACCCCTAAACTCCCACAAACATCCCTTTTAAAGGTTTTCAGGTGCCATTTACGCTTCCCAATGGCCTTTAACAAATATAGTAGCTTTAGTAACATAGGAAAAGTAGTATATGCTGGAGCAGAGAGTAGGAGAAATAGAGGGTATGAATATTGTTTCAGAGCCCTGCAGGAGCAGGGAATTCATTAGGTGATGATGCCCAGGGGATTCTGAAAGGGTCCTTATTAAAAATGAGAAAAAAACGTCCCCCATATTCCTATGAATCCACAGTGAGATGATGACATCTGGGGGAGAGACTCATTCCTGCTTCCAAGCAAGATCATGCTGATGCCACACAGCCAAGGGAGGCTCTAGGGCTGCTCTGCTCACTTGGAAAAGGACTGGTTTTAAGAGGCGACAGCTCTCATGGGGCCACTTGTTGTAGAGCCAGGTCAAGAGGGCATGTCCTAATCCCTGGATTTGTGTTCCAGCTGCGCCTGTCCTTTTTAAACAAGCCCTGGAGAACACGGATCAGGAAGAAGGGAAATCCGTCTCCTTGCGCTGCGAACTCACAAAAGCCGATGCCACCGTGGTGTGGAAGAAGGGAGAAGCCACGCTCCAGGCAAGTGCCAAATATGAAATGAAGCAGAAGGGAACAGTGGCAGAGCTGGTGATTCATAATGCAGAGCCAGAAGATGCGGGAAGATACACCTGTGACACTGGAGACCAGCAGACCACAGCCCAAGTCAAAATCCATGGTAGGAACGAGACACCTGCTTGTGAGCATTTGTTGTTGTCCTTGCCACGGTCCTGCTACCTCCTGCACATTTAGAGTTCGGAAAAATAGGGATCAGTACAAACAAACACGGTCTGTTATGTTCTCTGTTTTCTGGGATGGTAACTTCATGCTAAAACATATCAATCAAATACAGCTGATAACAAAATATCTTTTTTTTTACTTATGAAATATCTCTTATGCTCTGGATAGAGATGACTGCCCAAGCTCTAAGCCAAGAGGTAAGAAGGGCCTCAGCTACACGTTTTATTAAAGAATATGCAGTTCTTTTTTCCACTTTCTCATCCAGTTTTTACTTCTCTGTGACCAACAGCGCTTGGGCAGCAGAAGGGTAATTGCTTTGATATTCTAATTACTGGGAAATAATTGCTCTCTTTTCATTTGGTCCAAACTACTTGGTGTGTTATGTAAATACAAGTGGAGTCCTGGAAGTGCAGGTAGGTAGGTCAGAGCTTATTTTCAGTGCGTGCCAGGAGAATTTGTTTTGGCTTTGAGTCCCGTATGAGGTCACTGGATGGTGATGATGCCCCTGAAGTAAACTGAGAACGCTTCATTCCTCAGCTGTCTCAGTGCTCTTCAAGGAAGAGCTGAAGCCCGTGGAAGCTGTGGAAGGTGGGACAGCCACCCTGCAGTGCCAGCTGAGCAGAGAGGCCCCTGTGGAGTGGAGGAAGGGGCAAACTCTTCTCCGGCCGAGTAACAAGCACAAGATGAGGCAGGAGGGCCCAGTGGCTGAGCTGCTGATCCATGATCTGGACCCAAAGGATGCTGGAGACTATTCATGTCTGGTCGGGAACCAAAAAACCACAGCAGCCTTGTCAGTGAATGGTAAAAAGGCAGAAATAACCTGTGAAACCCTGGAATGGTTTTGTCCACCTCTTCCCTCCTCCTCTCTGTACATTCCCTCACAGCCCCCACCTTCATGTCCTGCTTCCACTGCTTTCATCCATCCACTTTTTCATGTTTCCATGTCACTCCTGTCCTCAATCAGCTTTCATTATACCCAGTGTTGGATATGTGTGTGTCTGTATGTTCTTACCTTTCCTCAAGTGAAGGGAGCTGTCCTGCACGTGTGTTTTCCTGAATTAGCATGGAAGCGTAAGATTCCTTGGGATTTTCTGTTAAGGAGGGTTTAATGACGAGGATCAGTTTGTCATTTGCATGCATGATCCCAATCAAGACCACGAATCGATTCCCACAGAACAAGTCACTAGAGAACTTTTTTTGTCATGGATAGGGAAAGAAGACAGGATGTGCTTAAGGATAAAGGGTGTTGGAAGAAGGCTTGGGTAGATACACAATAAATAACGAGTGAGCCTCTGAGCAGAGATCTGAGCAGGGTCTGGGCTTGCAACCCCTTTCCATTTTGCATCTCCCAGCCCTGCCAGTGCGTTTCAAGACGGAGCTGAGGAACGAGGAGGCCACGGAGAGCGGGACAGCGACGCTGCAGTGTGAGCTGAGCCGGCCTGGGGGCTCGGTCCAGTGGAGCAGGGATGGGAAGGTGCTGGAGCCAAACGGAAAGTACAGAATGAGACGGGAAGGGCGCTTTGTTGAGCTGGTTATCCAAGACCTAGACTTGACGGATGCTGGGAGCTACACCTGCGTGTGTGGAGACCAGAAGACAACGGCTGCGCTGAGAGTGAATGGTAACTGTTCTACCCGTGTTTCTCTTTAAGCCCCAAACACAGCTTAAATTGCAGCATTTTCTGGTCAACCAAAGCTTGGTCAGTGTGATTTCTTAGAGGTTTCACGTTCCTGGCTCTGTTGGTACCAAAGAGTCATCCTGTTGGAGAATATTCCCTAGCGCTTTTTTTGCCTCGAGACAGCACATCTATGTTGTATATTGTTTTCTTCAATTTGTTTCTCTCTCCTCTAGGAGGTTGCTTCCCCTTTCGACAATACACACCTAGAAATAATGCATTTTTGGTTGAATGTATGCACTGAGCCCAGTAACTTACAGCACAGTCCAGTTCCTTCCATTCCAGTGTTGATTCCTTCTCTCTTGGTATTGCATCCTTCAGCCTTGCCTGTCCTCTTCCAAGAAGAACTGATGAACAAGGAAGCTACAGAGGGGGAGACAGTCACTTTGCACTGTAAACTGAGCAAATCGGCCCCAGTTGAGTGGAAAAAGGGGAATATGGTCCTCAAGCCAAGTGAAAAATACAAAATAGAGCAGGAAGGTCCCTTTGCAGAGCTGAGGATCCAGGATTTGGGATTGGCAGACGCCGGTGATTACCACTGTGTGTGTGGAGACCAACAGACTACAGCTGCTCTGACAGTAAATGGTAAAAAAGAATTTCTCAGCACGTGCCCAAGTAAACCTGTGTGATTCCAAGACCTCTTCTTCTTTTTCTTCTGCTTCCTCTGACCCCTGTATACTTTCTATCCTCCCCTCTGCTGATTAATTTTCCTATCCTGTTTTCCTTTTCTCTCTCCTTCTCCGTTCACCTGATGCCCTCTTGATGTGCTGTTTGTCCTCCCGGGTGCTGTGTTCGAGTGAGCACAGGTCAACACAGCTCAGCACAACCTCCCTAGTCCAGAACAGCTGCTTGTTTGGAAGTTTCCCCACAGGGATCGACCTAAAAGTGGGAATAATATTTACTTTTTCTGACTTACACTGTTACACTTGTTGCTCCTAAGGGGAACAAGTTTCCCGCAGCATGTGCTGCTACACAAGGACAACCTTCATGAAAAATAGGCTTTTTATTTTAATACTCCTGCTATTCCCAGCTCCTTTTTGACCAATTTTGGCTTAACTCTTCCAAAGCAAATACTTTATCTCTGCGGAACGCTGACAGCATGTTTGTGACTGCTCTGCTTTAAGGGGCTCTATTTATAAAAATTCAGACAATGCCATAAATCAGGCACTTCTGTAGAGCTGCTGCTCTTCTTAAGGGAAACAAAATGCTCTGGGTCTCATATTGAAATGTGGCCTCTGCTTTTATGGTATATAAAGGAAAGCATAGATGCCTTGGCAACTATTTTTTTTCAGATAGGCTCGCTTTTAAAGAATGTTTTAAACAATGAGGAAGAAAAAACAAAGTAAAAATCAGACTGAGTTATCTTTTGAAGCGTTAGAGATTGGAGGAACAAAACCCTGGAGGAGATCAAGAAGGTCTTATGGCTTCAGGGAGAGAAGAGAGTGATTAGATCTTGGGTCAGGCTTTCCCAGGGTTGATGCCGTGTCCGTGTTGCATTCACTCTGCAGTCCTGCCTGCTCTTTTCACCAAAGAACTGACAGACCAAGAGGCCACCGAAGGTAGAAGTGTCTCCCTGCACTGCGAGCTGAACAAGGCAGCTGCTACGGTGGAGTGGAAGAAGGGATTCAAGACCCTCAGACCAAGTGACAAATACGAAATGAAACGGGAAGGTGCCGCTGCTGAGCTCGTAATCCAGAACCTGGACACGACGGATGCTGGGAATTACTCCTGTGTGTGCGGGGACCAGCAGACTATGGCAGTTTTGACAGTTCATGGTAAAGCAAACAAAACAAGGCACACACTGGAAGTAACTATCCTGTTTTCTCTGCTCATTTGGACAGATTGCTGGTTACACTCCCACCTCCTTCTTCTGCCAGACCTTTATCCACAGTTCCATCAGCTGGAACGTGTGGCACAAGAGGGGGATCGGGGTCCAAGCTCTGAGCGAGGCAACCAGGGTTCTTCCCACTGTTTTAATTAAGGATCCATCGTTTTGCTTTTCCCTTGGAAGTTCCTTTATTAGACTCCCCGTCATGCTCAAGCCAAAAACTGTCTTACCTCAAAGGGGTTATGGTTTAGGGGTTTTTTTAAGGTCTCATAAAATTCCAAAAAGGGAGGTTGTTCCATGGAATCTTATGCCCACACTTCCCTCCTGAGACAGCAAGGTGATTTTTACACTTAGAGCCCAGTTGTCACAGCATTCAGTTGGCGTCCTGTGTAAAAGCTCAAACCTTCCCAGGATGACCAAAGGGAGAGCTTTGATTTTTACTGAACCTGGCATCTTCGAAAGGGTATGTCAGCTCAGGTGAAAATGCTTGTTCTCCCACTGTGCACTGAAATGCACAATTTCATTTCAAACTGACATTTAGAATGAAACTCCAGTGTTTCGTTTTTGTTTTTTAAAATGTGAAGTGTCTCTTTGTTTGCTTCAGGATGTGAAAACACAGCAGACATCCTCGCCGTACGGTTTAAAAAGTCATGTAAAAAGCCCATTTTTTTCCCCAGAAATTTCAAACCAGTCTTTTTGCTTGAAATTTCACAGGGGAAAAAAAAAAAAAAGAATTTCTACTTTTGTTTGTATTGATTTATGACTCTTAGTACATGTTAAATACTTCTATGGATTGCTGGAAGCTTTAAATCCTTTCCTGGTAATGACACTTCTTTCCTAATACCGGATCACGGAGACTCTCTAGAACAGGTGTTCTTGTATCAAAAAAATCAGGTCCAGATAAGAGGGAAAAGGGAAGTTAAACATAATTTTAACTCTCTGGAGCGTTACATCTCACTGCTCGTGTTGCTGTCCCTCAGCTCTGCCTGCATTTTTCAAAGAAGGGTTGAAGAACAGGGAGGCCACAGATGGCGGAACAGCCACCCTGCACTGCGAGCTCAGCAAGGTCGGGGTCCCCGTGGAGTGGAAAAAAGGGGACAGGACACTCAAACCCAGTGAAAAGTTCAGGATGAGACAAGAAGATACGGCTGCAGAGCTGCTTATCAGAGACCTGGAGGTGGAAGACACAGGAGAATACACCTGTGTGTGTGGAGAGCAGAAGACCTCGGCTATCTTGACAGTCCACGGTAAAAAAGCCATTCTGGGTTGTGACACCAGTGACTCCAGGACATCCCTTTCCTCTCCCTTTCCCACTTGCTTTGATGTTTTTATTCTGCAGCATTTTCTTGGTTTTCTGGTGGTGTTCCATCCCGTCTCCCGCTGTCTGTCAGTTTAAAACTGGTGGCCTTATAGCAAATTAAAGAAGAGTTGCGAGAATTTCTCGTCTTGGGCACTTAAAAAACTTCAGCAGCAAGATTATTCTTGGAGGGTTTGTCCCTGTGTGTCACTGCTGTCAGTGGATATTGATGCTTAACCTGGAGGAAAGTTCTTTAAAACTGCTGAGCTTGGTTAGAGAGCTTTGAGAGATTTTTCCATTCACGAATAAATGACTGTCCTCCTCTTTTGCAGGACTGTGATACATCCTGCTGAGGATAAATTAAATAAACCCCACCCCATAGCATTATTCTGCAAGTCCTAACTTAGGGAGTAGTGGGACAGATTTTGCTCCTGTCTCTGCTTTGGTGAATAGTGATGAGCTCTGGTTGTCCCTTACTTCAAGTACGATCCAATGAATAAAAGAATGGGTTTTATTTGAGATACATCTTAAGGGATAAGGTGGTTCTATGAACAGGTGGGAAACTGTGGAGTCAAAACTTTTCTCCTAGATTTTCTGCACACTTCTGCTTCCTCTTCTTTCTCCCACCTGGAGGTTATTTCTGTTCCTCCCCTTGTCTGACCCAGCACTTTCATCCCAGTGCAAGTCTCTTTGTTTTTACTTTAGTGGCAAAAAGCAACTTGAATGCTGCTAAAAAAACCCTCCTGTAATCCTGGTATTAGAGACATTTATGTCCTTGGAAATCATGGCCTAAAGGTGCACCTGAAGTTATATTGCTCGGTTATTTTTCTCAACCAAAAGGATAAGTTACGGTGTTAGGAAAGGTAGGGGTCTCCAGATGGCAGTGCTGTCACCTGGGTTGAGGACTTTCATTCCAAGGTCAGGTCTTTAATGTCCAAGACAGATGATTTCAGACTGAAATAGGTGAGAGGACTACTGGAGTCATCTGGGAGGTGATGAACATGCTGATAAATCAAAGTTAGAAGCGGGTCATGGCAGTTAATACCCTTGTGGCATCCTGCGGTGGTGTTCTAATAGATGCAGTTTTCCAGACTGTATGGTTTGTTTTCCCGTGTAATGGCCTCAGGACCTGGTTCTGAGTTCCTCAAGGCCTGGTTAATGGTTTTGATGCCCTGTCTGTTTATATCACACCCCATAGCTTTGCCTGCACTGTTCAAAAAGGATCTTGTCCACGTGGAAGCCACGGAAAGCAGGGCGGCTGTTCTGCAGTGTGAGCTGACCAAACCCGCCCCAGTGGAGTGGAGGAAAGGGCAGGAGGTGCTCCAGCCCAGTGAGAAGTATAAAATGAGGCTGAAGGACACTACTGCTGAGCTGACAATCCATGGCCTGGAGGAACAGGATGCGGGAGATTACACGTGTGTGTGTGGAGACAAGACAACCACAGCTTCCCTGACAGTGCATGGTAAAATATCTGGGTTTAATAGGAGTTTTCTGCGTTGTCATCTGTGGTCTCACAGGGGATCACAGTCTGCTCCTGATCCCATCTATTACTTTAAATTGTTATGACAGCTGTACCAACCACTGGGAATACCTTCCACTAAAAGTCCTTCCCTTGGGACTCACGACAAACGTCTTTTCAGTTCCTGCCCTTTCCCGTTGATGGAACCTGGAAACAGACAATGAGTATTTCCACTAATTAATTTCTTTAGGGCATATCACTGAGATTTCACTTGATTTTTTTTTCTGGAATGGAATTGAAAAGTTACGAAAACATTGCAGCCCGTAATTTTAAATGACATAGCGTTCATTTTAATTATTAAGCTGGTTTTAAGAAAGAGCTGTGCACAGCTCCTTGGGATCAGTTTTGTGTTGTTATACCTTAAACTGCCTTTAAAACATACCTGCAAATACTGAAATTATAGTTTTACAACACTGATTTCCAAATCAGTGAGAGCTGAGACTGAGGTGGTGCTCCATTTCATGCCCTGGACTATACCATAAAAAACCCCCACCCTTCTGACTTATGAATACGGTGTTTTCCAGCTGTCCAAAGTCAGTCTTTTAGGGTTCTTGGAGTTATTATTAATCAGTGTGACCTGCTCAATGTGATCCATTGCAAAACACAAGGCAGGGATGCCCCCTGAGATCGTTCTTTGCCTCCCAGGTGCTGTATATTCTAAATCTTTAAAGGGTTTTAACTCAGTGGAGCAGTCAAGACGCAGTTTTCCCTCAGTTTTAAAGTGCTCTCTCTTCACCTGTGATCTTCAGCCCTCCCTCCACGTTTTAAAAAGGAGTTGAGGAACGTGGAAGGCACGGAAAAAGGCACGGCCACCTTCTGCTGCGAGCTGAACAAGCCCGGAGCCGCCGTGGGGTGGAGGAAAGGAGACACAGCCCTGGGGACAAGTGACAAGTTCACCATGAGATGTGAGGGCACAGTTGCCGAGCTGTTGATCCGTGATCTGGATCTGACAGATGCTGGAGATTACACGTGCTGCTGTGGAGACCAGAGAACCACGGCTGTGCTGAGAGTGAATGGTAAAGGAAAAGGAAATATATAACAAATTCAAGGGGTTATTTTCAAACATTTTTTTTGTTTGTTTTTTTTTTTTGTTTTTTCCTAAGAGCTTAGTAGGATCAGCTCTGAAACCGCAGCCTCATTTCTGAGGATTTTAGTAATATGTGGTTGGACATAGATGCCTGAATGCACTGGTCAGTACCAGGCACAGGTCAGGTGTTCAGGGGAAAAAATTTGAGATATTCGTCTTGGTATTAACTCATTTCTTTGATGCTCATATTTGGTAGTAGGCGCTAAGGAATGGGAAATCATATTATTGTGATGCTGGCTGTAAAGATTCTAATCTAAAACCCTAAAGTTGAGAGGGTAATTTGCTGCTGAGATATTTTTGATACAGTTTTCAGTGTTTCAGAATAACTGGAGGGTCAAGTTCTGCCTTACCACTGCCTGAGGAGATATAGAATAGTTTGTGTTGGAAGGGACATTTAAAGGTCCCTCACAGTCTCAAGGACAAGAGAAGCTGGTGCCTCAGATAAAGTTTCATTTGTGAACTTTCAAAGCAGTTTTTTGTATTCCAGTAGAATGTAGACACTCTGGTCAGGCTTTATTTTCCATTCTGGCAGGCAATATCCAAGGAATGTAGGGCTCAGCCTTGCAGGTGTGGAGAAGCTGAGACTGGTGTGGTTCTCCATTTCATGCCAAGGACTTTACCATAAGAAAACCACCTCATGTTGATGACTAAGGTGTTTTCCTGCTCTCCAAAGCCACTCTTTTATGTTTCTCAGAGGGGACATCGATCCTGCTTGGTTAGGAAAGGCTTTGCTTGTCGCACTGTGGTTGACAGACCACAGCTAAGTGGTCGCTTGAGTAGCTGCCACGGTCACACACTGTGCTCATTTTGAACTCCTCAGCCTTGCCTGTGCACTTCAAGAAGGAGATGACGAATGAGGAAGCCACAGAAGGTGGAACAGCCACTCTCCGGTGTGAACTGTCCAGATCTGCCCCCGTGGAGTGGAGAAAGAAACACAAGGTGCTCAAACCGAGCGAGAAATACACTCTGAGGCAGGAAGGCACCACAGCACAGCTGCTGATCCACGCCCTGGAGGTCAAGGATGCTGGGGAATACACCTGCGTGTGTGGAGAGGAGAAGACAACTGCAGCACTGACAGTGCATGGTAAAGGAAACATGAAACGGGGGATTTTTGTGGGATGTTTCTCCCTTCTCCTCTGGAAGCCTCAGTCCTGACACACAACGAGTTCTTTCCCTAATCTCTCCATCATTAATTCTGTTGATAACAGATTTTCTTCTTTGTTTTGTTGTAGTTTTTATCTAATTCTCACTAGAATTACAGCTCCATTTATTATACTAATATTTTCCCTGTTTTCTTCTCCCTGCTCTTGTCTTTGCACCACATCAAAGGCTGAAGATGCCACATACTTGCTTTTTTTATTCTGTTTTACTCACCTTTATCTTGAACCTGGAGAGGGGGCAGCAGCAGGAACATTCATACTTCTTGAAATGGATGATTAGATTTCAAGCTGCATTAGGATTTGAGAAACAATTTTAATAATGAAAACAAAACAGGGTTCAATGCAACTTTTCTATATAACTCTGACCAAGGATAATATAGATTTGAATCCAGGTGTTGCAGAATACTCAGCATTGTAGTGGGAGAATAATTCACAGTCTTCAGTCAAATTCATCTGCAGCTTTCCTTGGAAGAAGGGGAAACTTTGTTTTTATTATTAACACAGGACAGTCAGAAGTATTTTCAGCCTCTTTCTCACCTGGAAATACAGTAGGTCTGAATTCAGGGAGTTGATTTCTTCGCTTTACTGCCCAGATCTTTTCATCTTTGTATTTACCAATAACACAAGGATTGCTTCAGTCTTCAATTTCCAATTTAACCATGGAGAACAGAGTTGGAAAGCTGCTTAGTCCATCCTCAAGCCCCAGGTCACCATCATTGCAGCCAGAAAGTTCTTCTTAATTTCAACAAAAGTCTTTCTTGCACTGGTTTAAGTCATTATTTCTTCTTCCATATTCTATGGAATTGTTTAAATATTTGCCTTTTTCTTCTTTGTGAAACTATTTTACAGAATTGAAAACTTCCCTCATGTCCCTGTTTTGTCTTCTCTTTTCTGGTCTGAGAACCTCGAATCCTTTTACCCTTCCTTCATAGGTCATGTTTGCTGCACTTCAGCCCATCTTTGTTGCTTTCTGGACCATCTCCCGTTAATCCACACCTCTCTGGAAGTGTGGTGGCCAAAAGCAGAACTACAGCTCCCAACCCGAGGCTTTGCCAGAGGGGAGCAGGATGGAAGGAGTTCCTGTGTCTTGCGTGGGACACTCCATTTTATACATCCCAATCATGATTTCTTTATCTGCACCAGAGTTGCATTTTTCAACTTGCATTTTTGCCAACATCTCTTGTAATCCCGACTCCCTTCGTGCCCACTGTTCTCCTTCTTGTATTTGTGTTGTTGATCATTCCTAAACAGGATATTTTCCACCTGCTCCTGCTGAATTGCAGCCTGTTTTTCCACCACTGCTTCACTGAGGTTTTCCGTATCTTAATCCACTTTGACCAAGTGATTTCACTGACTCTTTTTTCCCACCTTGGGGTCATCTGCAAAATTAATGACAACTCTGCATTTCATTGTCCAAGTCAGTAAAGAAAATGCTGAATAATACTGAATTCCAGAGCACTGAGGAACTCAATCATAGTTGACTCTTCTTTGACTGTAATTTTCAAATTATTGGAGATTCATTCTGTAGTTTCGCCTGTATCTGAGTTAAAGTAAGAGCTTTACTAAATTAATAATGTACAGCATATACTGGGCCTGTCTGTCTGTGAAACTTAACCTATGTCAAGAAAAAATTACACTGGTCCACTCCTTCAGGAAGAGAAAAGCTCTTGGCAAATCCAGGTTTTTCAAAGAATTAAGTGAAGCTGAGATGGATGTAATTCCTTGGATCCTCTCTCTGCCATCTCTCTCTTTTTGCAAGAAAGTGAAGGGGATTCATCTTGTAGGTCAAGACTGATGAGTATTCCCTAATTCCAATTTTTGTCAGTGGAGATCTAGTCAGTCCTTGGAAGACAGGGATGCATCCAGTTCACCTTATTTAGCAGACATTTGGTCAGCAGGTACCTCCACTGACTCCACTGATTTCATCCAGATCTTTCTTGGCTGTCTGGGAGTTCAGACTCTTGTTTTACAAGGCAAGAACCAAATGTGTGCATTTCAGCGTGTGAGGCCTTTTTCACCTCTTAGTTTCTGTTTTTTCCTTACTCGTGGAACGTCATCCATTCGCTCTCTTTGATTTCTCCAGTGTAAATATTGTCTGACATTCATTGATCCTGTACCTTCCATGACAAATTTCATCACCCCAAGGTGCTTTAAGAATAGTCAGACTATTTAAATATTCCCTAATCCTTTTTTTCTTATCCTGGCCAGAATTCCTATTACTTTCTTGACTATCCTTAACCTTTAATATTAAAGAAAAAGGAATTAAACACTTCAGCTTTCCCATGCCGCTCACCATCAACTTACATTCCTGACAGAGAGGTAAAGCAACATGGTTTAGTGGTGGCTTTGGCAGTGCTTAGTCAAAGGCTGGACTCACTGACATTAGAGGGCTTTTCCAAACTAAATAATTCTATGATTCCATGACATCAGCATCATTTTGCAGATCACTTTTAGCCCCTCTTTCATGTTGATCTTTTGTCTGGGAGGTGACAGAGATCAGGAACTGCCCTTGACCATCCTGAGACATTCACAGAACCTGCCCTTTCTGGGTTTGTCTCTACATCCCGCAGTATTTCTTTTGCACTCATCTAAGCCTCTTGTATTTTACAGTCCTCTTGAGTTTTGGGACTCAAGTCCCAAAAACGTTTGTGATTTAGACAGGCTATTCCTGATGATCCTTGGAGGGAGTTAGTCTCTAATTATGCTCTTAATATTGTTTCTTTAAGAGGTTTTCCACTCTCTTAAACTATTTTGTCCTTTAAGTTGGAATCTGCACGATCATAAGTAACAATTCTCAAATTATTGGAGCTTGTTCTCTTGTTACCCACAGAATTTTCTTTTGTTCTTCTCCATCATTACCTGTCCTGAAATCCATGAGCTTTCCTGCTTCATAATCAATGTCTGCACAATTATCCTCCACGTCCTTATTCTCAAATATTTATTTCTTGCTGGTGAGAGTGATGAACTGGAGACCCTTCTCTCCCGTTCTTCATGTCTATTCTATATCCAGACGTAGCTCCTGCTCCATTCCAAAGACTTAGCAGATGCTGTCCCAGCCTGCCGCTCCCAGAGTACATATTAGCACATTACCATCCCGTCTTACACTCTGAATGACTCTATTCATTGATCCTAAAGGGATGGGGTGTTAGGACGCACCTGAACTTCCTGGTGTGAAGATTATGGCAGATCTCCACACTGGAGGCATCATCCTTCTCTTTCCTTTTTATTGTTACCCAAGCACTTTCAAGGGATCTCTCTGATTCTGCTCTTCGTCTTGTTCTAGCTCTGGGTTATGTCTATAGGCATCCTTAACACCTAAATTCAAACCTTATCAGTTTCTCCTTTATTTTTCTTTTCATGAAAGGATCTTCCAGGCTGACTTATACTGAGGAAGTCTCAGCTTTGACCATACATGAAGTTTTCCCATTCCTGCTGCTTGTTCTCCACCCACCCCTAAAACAGTCAGACAATTTGCTTGAAATGTACTTCAAAAAATGATGAGACCCTTTTTTATCTGTGGTACAAATCAGCATCTTCCTTCTGTGGGATGATCCTCACATCAACAGCCAGGCATGGATAGGTAGAAACATCAGGTTCATGTGGTTTGGTGGCCCAGAAGTGCTTGTCACAAAAACATTTGCTGCTCTGTTTCTCAGCCCTCCCTGCTCTCTTCAAAGAGGAACTGAGAGATGAGGAAGCCGAGGAGGGCGAGGCGGTGACCCTGCGCTGTGAGCTGACCAAACCTGCCCCGGTGGAGTGGAAGAAGGGGCACAGAGTGCTCAAACCGAGCGAGAAGTACAAAATGAGGCAGAAGGATGTCACTGCAGAGCTGGTGATCCAGAGCCTGGCGGAGAGTGACGCTGGTGATTACACCTGTGTGTGTGGGGACAAGGAGTCCACGGCTGCCTTGGCAGTGCACGGTAATGCCCACTTCCATCTGGATGCCCTTGTTAACGAGCTTATGGTTTGAATTACTTTTATCACCGTGTTCACTGATGTCTGTGCATAGTTCCTATGAGTCTGACTTTGCACTGAGCCGTCATGAGGATTAATTTTGTGATTTAGGGGTAAAGCCTTCCAGCAATTCCATATACAATGTGGCTTTAGGATCCCTAAAGCAGGTGTGAGATCAAGCCCAAGGACAGCCCCCCACTGATGCCCTCACCTTTCCTTCCCCTCAGCAGGAGGCTGTTTTTCTGCTCCATTTTAACCCTCTTCCCATTGCATCCTCAGTGCTGCCTGCGGGGATCAGGGAGAGCCTGAAGGACCAGGAGGTGACGGAGGGTCAAGGGGCCACTCTGTGCTGTGAGCTGACCAAGGCTGGCCCAGTGGAGTGGAGAAAAGGCAGCACTGTGCTCAAAGCCAGTGACAAGTACAAGATGAGGCAGGAGGGCACAGTCATGAGGCTGCTTATCAATGATGTGGAGCCGAAAGATGCTGGAGAATACACGTGTGTGTGTGGGGAGCAGGAGACAACAGCTGCCTTGATAGTGCATGGTAAAAACCCCATATACAAATACCTATATTACTCTGTATTTCTTTGTCAGCTCACTGCTACTGGTTGTGGCTGAATTGTTCCTTTATATTCGTAAGCTCTCTGTTAGGTCTGGTTGTATCCAGGCTGCTTTTCTCCTTCTGTCTGTTGGTTTGTCCGATGTCCCAGCATGAAAACCTTCCACCCTGAAGTGTCCTCTGCCTCTGTACCACCCCATCCCTCCCGTAATCTGTGTGCCACGTGTCATCTTTAATGTCCTCTGTCCACTTTGTGACCTTCAGCCCTGCCAGTGCTTTTCAAAGAAGGCCTGAAGGACCTGCAAGCCCTGGAAAGCCAAACAGCCACTCTGCGCTGTGAGCTGACCAAGGCTGCAGCTGTGGCCTGGAAGAAGGGGAACAAAATACTCAGGGCAAGCGAAAAACACATCATGAGGCAGGAGAGTGCCCTTGCTGAGCTGGAAATCCGTGACCTGGAGCTGCAGGATGCAGGAGATTACACCTGTGTGTGTGGAGACCAGCACACCACGGCGTCTCTGGCAGTGAATGGTAAATGCAGATGGCTGTCCACTTTTTGTTTCTTTGAAACATCCTCTTGGCTGTGTGAAGTGTCCACCCACCAGCTTTTCCCTAGGAATTAATTTGTGTCTGGGAAAGGAGAGCTTCTTGTTCTGACATTTGATTTTGGTCTGGTATTCCTGAAAAGGAAGCTAAGGATTTGGCTGTTTCTCCATGCAGACTTGTAGGTTTGTAGGACACCTAGAAAAGACTCCTGTTAGACCAGCTGACTTGTCCTGCCCCTGTGATGAATTCTTTAAATTCCATCTTGAATCCATCCAGCCTTGGACCTCTCAGCTCAGCACTTCTTTGTCTTACTGTCACTGCTGGATTCAGTTTTCCAGATCATTGTAGCAATAACCTCAACCTCGAAGTCCAACCCCCTTGATTTGGCCAGGTTTGAACTTCATCATGCCGGTGGCTTAGTTTAAATACACTATTAACTTTCCATTCCCAGCCCTGCCAGTGCTTTTCAAGGAAGAACTGAAGAGTGAAGAAGTCCAGGAAGGAGCATCAGTCACTCTGAGTTGTGAATTAACCAAAGAAGCTCCGGTGAAGTGGAAAATAGGGCCCAAAGTGCTCAAAGCAAGTGACAAATATAAAATGAGACAGTCTGGCACCACTGCAGAGCTGGTCATTCATGACCTTGAAGTAAAAGATGCTGGAGATTACACCTGTGTGTGTGGTGACCAGAAGACAACAGCAACCTTGGCAGTTCATGGTAAAGAGACTTTATTAAAATTGATAAATAACTCTTGAGATAGGTGTCATTCTGAAGTTCAGCTGTTTCTTCCCTGGGTCAGTAGCTTGTCTTTGTTTTTATCCCTTTCTGTTCATTCTATTTATAACTCATTTCTTGCTGAGAGGGAGTCGCTCATGGCAAATTTTGGGGTCATTATTAGTCCGTCCTTTAAAAGGAGAAAACAAGATGTTTCCATCTGCCCAAATCCCCTCTTCTTGGATATTTACATTTTCCAGCTCCAACCCAGTGGTTCACTTCAGTCAACCCCAGTTTTCTCCAAAACACCCAGGTATGGTCTGTCAGGCCCTTTCCAGGAGCTGGACAGAGGAGAAGGAAGGGTTGAATAAAACAACCTATAAATAAATCCTTTCGTTAGTAACCTCATTACCTGATTTCTGCTCTCCTCTCATCAATGAATACCCATTTTAATGAAATAAAAGTCCTTGACTCTGAGGAACTTGGTCAGAGATCCAGTTCTGCCCCTCCAGACTTTTCCTGAGACATAAAATTTTCCTGAGGCATTTGGGGTGTACTGCTTGTATTCTGTACCCCTTTACACAAGGCACTTTTGTGGGTAAATGTCAATAATTAGTTTTCCTGAAGGCTGTTCCCTGTAGGTTGTTCAGTCTTCGGGTTATGATTCCAAAACGGAAAATAGGAAGAATCCGAAATTCTTATTACGTGTAATGGCCCTTCACACTTCAATTTAAAACTAGGACTAGTTTTATTTTAAAATCTGACTGCGTTTGGGTATGTGGGACTATTGTTTTTTAATTAAAAAAAAAAACACACAAAAAACCCAAACAAAAGGCCCAGAAAATAACAATATCAGCCTCCAAGAAATGCTACTTGTGTGGGTAAAATAGTCCTGTATCCAGCAGTGTTATTTGTGAGTGCTGGGTGTTTCTGTCGTCTTCTTTCACTATGAATAACAACAGACACCAAGGGAACTGTCCCTTAGGGTGAGTGAAATCACAACACACTGGCAATAGGATGCTTTTGGAGTTTCTAAACTTGGTTATGGTTAAGCATGTCTATAATAGGCTGGGGGGGGAAAAAAAAAAAAAAGGCATGAGGGGAAATAATCTCAAGCATGAAAAAGAAATTGGGATTTTAATTCTGGTTTTCTGATGAGCATCTGTCCCTGTTGCATCCTTCAGCTTTGCCCCCACTCTTTAAGGAAGGGCTCCAGGACAAGGAAGCAGGAGAAGGTGGAGAAGTCGCCCTGCACTGTGAGCTCACCAAGGCTGCCCCAGTGCAGTGGTGGAAGGACCAGAGGATTCTCAAAGCAAGTGAGAAATACAAAATGAGGCAGGAAGGGACCAAGGCAGAGCTGGTGATCCGTGAAATAGCTGAGGAGGATGCAGGAGGCTACACCTGTGTGTGTGGGGAGCACCGGACCATGGCTGTCCTGACAGTCCAGGGTAAAGCCATCCTGACCTCCTATTCCCTGACTGGAAGCCTCTGTCCTCTGCTATAACTGTTCAGATTTTACACACCTGTTTGTTCAACCTTATTAACTGAACTCCCATTAGTTTGGAAATATTCCCTGCCCCTCCTCACCTGCAGGCTGTGCCAACGGGAAAATCCCAGTCTGCATTTCTCCATCCCATCCTCCTGTCTTTTCCTTTCCTTAAGCACACGCCTGCTATCCTTTCATCTTTCCCGTCTGCCATTCCTCTCCTAACATACAAACCCACTGTTCTTTGGTCTTTTTCCTTTCCTGCATTTATTCTCTAAAGCACAAACCTGTTTATTCTGTGCCATTCCTTCCTGGCATTCCCAATACTGACCATTTTAATATGGGGGGAAAAGAAGTATTAGTTAGTTACAAATTCTTCCGTACTGAGCTATGCTTATATTGGGCTTTGTCCCCGTGACCTCTGTCCTAATGCCCAGATTTCCACTGGGAGACTAATTTTCTAAGGCTGCAGATCTCCTTCTGGTCTTGTTTTGTCAGAAGATCCACTTGCTGTGCCAACAAAACTGATGTTTCAGCTTCAGAGTGCTGGAGATGGGAAATGTGCCAAATCTGGCTAAACCTGGCTTCTAGCTTGGATGCTTTGCCTTAGTCTCACTGCTGTGGACACTAAGTTTTTTAGATCTGGGATATCCAGCCTTGTCAAACAGGTGGAATGCCCCATTTTCCCACTTAGTTAATAGAGGGACAAATGTGAAGGTCCCCACATTAAGTGCAAGGACACGACTTGCAACGGGTACGGGAATTATGTTCAGTGGGGAAAAAACATGTTCTGGGACAAGAACACAGGCTGGGATTCAGCATCTGGAGATTTTTTGGGGGGTCAAGAAGAACCTCTGAGTCCTGGATGACGCTTTTCAAGGATAGCTCAAGGAAGAAGGAATGAGGATGAGTGAGGAGCAGTGCCAACACTCAGAACACAGTAGAACAGCTCAGTAAGTAGGAAAACACAGTACAAAGGCATGAAGTTTGTGGGAGACACCAACACATGGGAACTAAGGAGCTCAGAGATGTTATTCTTGTTTTTTCTCTCCTGGAAACTGGTAGAAAGCAGGTGTAACTCTTTTGAGGACAGGGCAATTTTGCTAGTAGGAAGCCAGCATAAATCCCAAAGGATTAGGATGTGTATTCCCACTAGGATATTTTCACTTCTCTTCACTCCTTTTGTTGCTGATGCTCAACCTTCCATAACCTTCACAACTTCCCCCCCCTGTCAGTTCCTCACCCATCCCTGGGGACATCCTCAGTCCGTAATAATTTTTACCTGCATCCTTCAGCTGTGCCTCCATTTTTCCAAGAAGAAATGACCAGCAGGGAAGCAGTAGAAGGTGGAATGGCCACTTTTCACTGTGAGCTCAGCAAGGCATCTGCCCCTGTCCAGTGGAAGAAGGGCCACCACGTCCTCACCGCAGGCAAGAAGCACAGCATGAGGCAGGAAGGCCGTGTTGTGGAGCTGGTGGTTCATGACTTGGACCTGGATGACAGTGGAGATTATACCTGTGTGTGTGGAGACAAGAGCACCACAGCTGCCCTAACAGTGCATGGTAAAGTAACCCTTGGGATGGTCCTCCAAACCTTAGAGCTGCCCAAGCCTCTGTGGTTATGGTCTGTTCCCATTCCCTCTCTTTTTGCTTGGGTTTTCCCATTCCTTTGGGCTTTATGTGCTTCCTCCTTGTGTCAGAATCGGGCCAAGAGTTCCCTGCTGGTGTTTGTCCCCCTCAGCCGTGTTGGTTCATCTCACTTTCTCAGTGTCCAGGGAAGCTGGGGGAGATTTTCCATCGTGTCCCACTGACCTGGATCAGGGCTCAGCATCTCACCATCCATCCTCTCCCACGGGACTTTTGCTTTTTAAGGAATATTCACGCTCTCTGTGGTACCCTTTTACTCTTCAGCACTGCCTCCAGAATTCAAGAGAGACCTGAAGGACCTCGAGGCTGTGGAACATGGCACAGCTACTCTGCACTGTGAGCTGACCAGACCTGCCGTGGTGGAGTGGAAGAAAGGGCAGGAGGTGCTCAAGGCAAGCAGCAAATATCAAATGAGTCAAGATGGTGCTGTTGCAAAGCTGGTTATCCGTGAGCTGGATGTGGAGGATGCTGGAGATTACACCTGTGTGTGTGGAGATCAGCAGACAACTGCCACTCTGACAGTCAATGGTAAAAATAAAGGAAAAAAGGCCACAAGGCTTTCTGAAAACAAAACTAAGAACTGTGGTTTAGTGTTGCTGAAGGAAAAGACCTGATTGCAAATCGTGAGGTGTGCCTGGTTTATACAGCCTTAGAGACAGGTAGAAAATGTCAATTGCCATGCAGAACAGTGCATTTTTTCAGTATGTTACTGTCAGGATAATCATAATCTCTCCTGCAAGTGGCCTGCCCTAAGAGGGCATTTGAACTCTTGACATTCCCTGCTTTAAGAGGGAATATGAACTCCTAAAATTCCCTGCCCTAAGAGGGCATTTGAACTCTTGACATTCCCTGCTTTAAGAGGGAATATGAACTCCTAAAATTCCCTGCCCTAAGAGGGCATTTGAACTCTTAAAATTCCCTGCCTTAAGAGGGAATATGAGCTCCTAAAACTCCCTGCCTTAAGAGGGAGTCTGAGCTCTTACAACTCCCTGCTGACCTTCAGAACACCTTCAGTGATCAGGGCAACATGTTGGCTACTTTCGGAGTAGGAAAACCACTGTGCCATCTTTAGATCGCAGATTAGATTAAGCTTACACTTCATGGCAAAATGTAACTTCTTGAAACCCATTTCTTCTTGTTCTGTAGATATTCCTGTTTCATCTCTGGGGAAGTAGCCTTGTACTTTGAGTGTAGAATATGGTGGTTTAGAGACATCAGCAAAACAGGCTCTTTTGGTGCTTTCATTTTCTTTCAACTCTCTCTTTCCCAAGCCCCAACTGCAGAACATTGCAGGTCATTTTTCTATTTTATAGCCCTACCAGCACTTTTCAAACGAGAGCTCCAGGACACCGAGGCAGAGGAAGGTGGTACAGCCACACTGAGGTGTGAGCTGACCAAACCCAAGGCTCCAGTGGAGTGGAGGAAAGGGGATGTCACTCTCTACCCTGGTTTGAAATATGAGATGAAGCAGCAGGGCTGCACCGCTGAGT
Source organism: Oxyruncus cristatus (assembly GCA_013399855.1). Classification (NCBI taxonomy): domain Eukaryota; kingdom Metazoa; phylum Chordata; class Aves; order Passeriformes; family Cotingidae; genus Oxyruncus; species Oxyruncus cristatus. The sequence goes on from VXAY01004189.1 coordinate 409,984, forward strand.
TGGCCATTTCTGACCTAGAACTGGATGATTCAGGAATATACACCTGTGACTCTGGACACCAGCAGACAACAGCTGTGGTGACTGTACATGGTAGGCACAGTGTTGACCCTTGGCTCAACAAATGTGGAGTTGGAAGGAGGTTCTCTTGGTGTTCTCTACTTGTTTTGCTGCTGGTCCATGCCAGAATAAATGTTCTTCTTTGGCACGACAAATGGTCAGGTTAGAAAGGTTGTTCTTGCAGCATCTTGAGTGATTAATGAGCATCAAAGCTTATTGGAATCGTAGAATGGCTTGGGTTGGAAGGGACCTCAAAGGTCATCTCATTCCAACCCCTTGCCATGGGCAGGGACGCCTTCCACTAGACCAGGTTGCTCAGAGCCCCGTCCAACCTGGTCTTGAACATTGTCACAATGTCAAAATATGCTGAACTCTCCTCCCCTGAGTGCAGGGAGTGTGGCTGGGTATAGGAATGTCATAAGGGATGCCTATTTGGATGTCATGTCTTATTGGAATGATGAGAGGCAACAATTAGGGGATAAAGATTTCTCTGACAGGTGAATGTGCTCTATTATTACTCAAGGCTTTGAACTTCAGGTGTAAACATTCCTCCACCCCTTCTTCTCCCATCCAGAGCAAGACCTTGCCTGCAATCCGAATTTCCTCTCCCACTTATCAATCAATGTGTTTTGGATACTAATTTGATCAATATATGTTTATACAAGCTCTATTTGGGCGAAAAAATACTCTTTGCTTAGTATTGTGAATTCACAGACATCTACTAAGGGTTCGTGTAAGAGAGAGCATGTCCCAGGGATCTTTGCCTAAAGCACCTGTAGCTCACATGGAGACACTTCCATGGGGAAAGTCTGACTCCTTCAGACCACAAACCAGGCCACAAAGCACTCTCTAAAAACAGATCTTTCCTAACTTTACCGTCAGTCCTCAGCTCTTGGTTCCCACCATGGCTCAAGAAAGATGCTGCCAAGACAGGGAGTTGCAACCCAAGGATTGTGGAAATGTTTCTGAAGAATGATGGTAGGACTATGTCCTTCTCGGGCTAAAACACTCTTGAAACGTTTCCCTCTCAAATTTTGCAGCACTGCCTGTCACATTTAAGCAACCCCTGCAAAACCAGGAATCCGAGGAGGGAAGCACAGCCACGTTCCGCTGTGAGCTCTCGAAAGCCAAAGCTGCTGTGGAGTGGAGGAAAGGAGGAGTGGGGCTGCAGCCCAGCCAGAAATATGACATGAGGCAGAGGGAATGCCTGGTAGAGCTCTTGATACATAACCTCAAGTTAGAAGATACGGGAGAATACAGCTGCGACACAGGGGATGAGGAAACCAAGGCAGCTTTAAACGTGAAAGGTACGTGGGGTGAGCTGAATCCTAAAGCAGCAGATCCCATCCAGCGTGCAAAGCAGCAGTTTCAGTGTGAATATTATAAGTACATTATTCTTTTTCTCTGTAAGTATTTTCCTTCTCATCTGATACACTGGGATTTTATTTTGTTCTAATGAGAATGGAAGAGGATGATGCTTTGTTCTCCCGATGCTGCATTTGAGTTTTGGGTTCTAATAAGAAATATTTTCCAGCTCTGTGGCTGACAAGAAATTAAAGGAAGAACAATAATTTAACATAACGTCTGGATATTTTACCTGACACATTGTTTAAATACTTTAAGAAAGTATTTTCTTCCAAATCCTGTAAGAAGACAGACAATGACCTTCCTGATCTGTCAAGGCTGCCCATGGAGTTTTGAATTTCTGTTCTCTTGAGATCATTGTTAGACCAGCTGAAGGATAAATTCACTCAAAGATTTCCACCCTGTGAAGGATTTGAATCAAGAAATAAAGGAAATAAATGTTATGGGTGCTTCTGATGTAGCAAGATCTGGTAGCTCCAGGCGAATTAGAAAACATGGATCCTGCCCAGGAATATGTCACTTGAAAAGCCAGAGTATCTTTTCTGAAATGCCAGTCTGTGTCAACCAGGACTTGACTCAGGCCTCAATAAAAGCTTCTTTTTTTGTCTCCTTTAGCTCTGCCAGTTCTTTTCAAAAAGCAGCTCAAAGATGAGGAGGCAGAAGAAGGAGCTGTGGCGAAATTCCGGTGTGAGCTGACGAAGGATAACGCAGCAGTGGAGTGGAGGAAAGGCACCATGGAGCTCTTCCCGTGTGCCAAATACGACATTAAATTAAGTGGTCGCACGGCTGAACTTGTGATTCACAACGTGGAGCCAGAGGATGCTTCTGATTACACGTGTGACACAGGAGACCAGCAGAGCACTGCAGTGCTCAGAGTGCATGGTTAGCATTGCATCCACCCGGAACAGAGGAGAAGAGGCATTTGTGGACATGTGTGAATGATGTCATTTAATTTGCTGGTGAACATAAATCCCCCTGAAAGTTAAGAGATTGAGGGAAAACTGGTGCCCAGCCATAAACAGAGCACAGAGAAGTGGATCTTGTGGGACAGGGTTCCTATTTCAGCCTGTAAAGCACAGTGTGCAGTGCACTGACTCCTTTCTCTAACATGATAAAAGCAAGAAACTGAATCATGGGGATCTTTATATTCTAATGGACCATTATTTCTAGCATTTCTTTTATTTATTTTAATTTTTGTTATTTATTTCTAGCAATTCTTTACGTTAATTCCTGGCTCAGGTGAACCAGTAGCTAATCACACATCGTTTAAAAAAGCATTTTAAGCTTAACTATATTTAATCTTCCCATGAAGACCCCGAGAATGCTGTGTTTTAACCAAACCAGGAATAATGGCTGTGATTGATCACAGAATTACAGCATGGCTAAAGCTGGGAGGGACCACAGCAGGTCGTTTGGTCCAACCTCCCTGCTCAGGCAGGACCATCCGAGCACCATCTGTGAGATGTTTTTGGTCGCCTCAGAGGGTTGGGTGGAACTTGTGGCTTTGCTCTAAACCACAGCCTTCCAAACTACGTCCTCTGGCTGAACCTGACCCACGAAGCAGCCACAGGGTCAGCTCTGAGTGAGAGAGCCTGTGATTGCTTTCCATGCCTCACAGCAGGGTTTAGGCAGAGGAACCACAACGCTGACATTCCAGTTTCCCCAGCTGCTCACACACACACTGGGTATTCCCCTCTTGTTTCCACCCGTGACAAGCTGTTGTCTGAGCAGATCCATGCCCTCTGGAATAAATGTCCATTTGTGCATCATCTGCAAAGACTCACTGGTGGTGGTCCAGGGCCTTGAAAAGATAACTGAGAAACCAGAAAGGAGTTTAAGGCTTTACGTCATTGAAGTGCTGGAAATCATGAGTACTTCTACAAAAATGAACGGATTTATGCCTGTTTTAATCAGAAAGTACCGGGTTTTGCTTAGTCTAAATCTTTATGTGTGTGTTGAAGTTTTCAATATCCAAAACAGGTGCATGGAAGGTTTGATGTGGATGCCCTTGACCTTAAGGGAAACATATCTGGGGAAGTTTCTGATCCTCCCTTTGGGTATGCGCAATCTTAAGTCTCTCTGTAGGAAAAAAAAAAAAAAAAAAAAAAGAGGTTTTATTATCATATAACCCCTTAATGCAAAACTGCCCTGTGCTGAGTTGTGTGTTCCAGGGAACAGACCCCGTATCATTTATTTCTTTCTCACTTTGCAGCCACCAAACCCCGGCTGAAGCAGCAGCTGAAGAGCGAAGAGGTGGAAGTGGGAGGGACGGCCAGGCTGCGCTGCGAGCTCTCCATCAGCAAGGCAGAAGTGGAGTGGAGGAAAGACGGAGCTGTCCTGCACTCCAGCTCCAAGTACGAGATGTGGCAGGACGGGACCCTCCGGGAGCTCCGTGTTCACCGCCTGGAGCCTGGAGATGCCGGGGAATATTCCTGCAAGGCCGGGGATGAGACGACCTCGGCCAAACTGACCGTGAAAGGCAAGACCTGTTTGTTGGGGCAGGGAGGTTTTCGCTCCGGGAGACTAAGGTTTCACCATGTAATCGTTATTGTGAGGAACCCAGAGTGTAGGAGGAGCGTCCTAAAAAAAAATCCGGTGGTCAGTGGGTGCACTGAAGCAAAGACTGACGTGGTGGACAGGGGAGGATGGAAGCAGCTGTGATTTGTGACTCATAGCTCGAAATATTTGCTTGACATCATGTGCAGGGGTGGTGAACAGATGGTCCCTCCCCAGCTTCCAGTCACATGGCAGCTGCATCTGGCCTTAATGCCATCACAGAGCTTGGACCACTAGTGTGGAACAAACACTGCCAGCATCTCTACAGGCTACTCCATGTTGTAGATCCTCTGCACATTGCACCCAGCTGCACCGTTTGTCGTGCAGACGGTGACCTCAGTTGTAGGAAGCTGTGCTTGCTCACGTGAAGATTTCACTGCTTTTTTTGATGGTTGGACTCGACAATCTTAGAGATGTTTTTCCAACCTTAAGGATTCTATGATTGCTTTGGAATTGCCCAGCAGACCTGGGGTACATACAGCTTTGGGGGTGTGTTGGGGAGCTGTCTGTATGATCTTTGCACAGATCTGCAGGAGCTCAGCTGTCCTAGAAGCAGGACTCAAGCAAACTGTGCTCACATTAATCCAGTGAGTCCTGCTGAGAGGACAAAGCCAACCAGCTCCTCAAGACATTTGGAGCATCAGCATGGAGTAAATGCAATTCTGTTTGCAGAAATATGATAAAAAGGATCAGGTTTTAATGTTACTCTATGAAGATATCTAAGTTCAAATGTAACAAATTTCAAAACTCTGATGTTGGCATCTGGCATTCATGCCTTGTTCACCCAATCAGAGTGTCAAACATTTAATTAAAAAAAATCAGTATGTAATGTATCTCTAAGAAAGGACAAGTGATAAAACACTATCCAAAAGTTAATAGCCCTGTCACCAAGTACACTGAAAGCAGAATTTGGGATGTGATTTGAAAGGCTGTGCTGTCTCCATCCTTAGAGGTACTTGAGGCTCAGCTGGACAAGGCGCTGAGCAACCTGCTGTGAGCTGGCCCTGCCTTGAGCAGTGGTTGGATCAAGTGACCAGGCAGGAAGGGACCTGGGAGTTGGGATGGACAGGGAGCTGAACAGGAGCCAGAGTGTGCCCAGGGGGCCAAGAGGGCCGATGGCTCCTGGCCTGGCTCAGGAGCAGTGTGGCAACAGGAGCAGGGCAGGGATTGTGCCCCTGGACTCAGCGCTGGGGAGGCCACCCCTGGAGTGCCGTGTCCAGCTCTGGGCCCTCAGCTCAGCAAGGCCATGGAGGGGCTGGAGCAGGGCCAGGGAAGAGCAGCCAGGCTGGGAAGGGACTGGAGCACCAGTGCTGGGAGGAGAGGCTGAGGGAGCTGGGGGGGCTCAGCCTGGAGAGGAGGAGGCTCAGGGGAGACCTCATCGCTCTGCACAACCCCCGGACAGGAGGGGGGAGCCGGGGGGGGTTGGTCTCTGCTCCCAGGAACCAGCAGTAGGACAAGAGGGCTCGGCCTCCAGCTGTGCCAGGGGAGGTTTAAGTCGGATATTAGGAAGAAGTTCTTTACAGAGAGGGTAATCAGGCATTGGAATGGGCTGCCCAGGGAGGGGGTGAATTCTCCATCCCTGGAGGTTTTTAAGATGAGACTGGATGTGGCACTGAGTGCCATAGTCTGGTAACCATGTTAGTAGTGAATCAAGGGTTGGACTTGATGATCTCAGAGGTCCTTTGCAACCCCTGCGATTCTGTGTGATTCTGTGACCTCCAGAAGTCCCCTATAACCTGTTTTATTAACAATTCTGTGATCTGATCCACGTTTTCCCTTTCACTCCCCGTTTCTGGCTGTTTGCAGAGCCTGACGTGACCATCGTGAGCGGCCTGAAGGACATGGTGGTGTTTGAAGGGGACGACGTCACGTTTCGGTGCCAGGTCTCCCACGAGAACGCCAGGGACGTGGAATGGAAGCTACAGGATGTTGCCCTGCAAAATAACGAGATGAACGAGATCTCGGTGGAGAAAGGGAAGGTTCACACCCTGACCCTGAGGAAGGTGACCGAGCAGGACATTGGCACCGTCACTTTCCGAGTGGGACGTCACACATCGACGGCAGAGCTCGCAGTGAAAGGTAAAGGCTCTGCGTGGTGTGGGACAGGATCAGTGAGGACAGCTGATGCTTTGCTTCTGCTGACAGTAAATTCCCGTCATTAATTCACCCCGTTTTAGGCCATGTTAGTGCTTAAGAGCACACATGGTGTGGTCTCATAGACTGCAATCACCATGGATAGCTGGTGAATACGTCACCAGGGTCCTGAAGCTGTCTGGTTCCTGAAGAAATTCCAGTGTTGGCCTCAGTAGCTGGATTGAAAAACCTGGAATTTTCACTGCTTCCACTCTCCCTTTTAGAAACTTACAACAGTTTCGACCTGAAGGGACCTTTAAAGGCCATCTAGCCCAACCCTCCTGCATTGAGCAGGGACATCTTCAACAGATCAGGTTGCTGAGTTATTTTTTTCTTCTTCTTTGGTGTCTTTCTTTCTCTTAACATTACTTTGCAGAAATTCTCCACCCAACATCCCTCCCTCTTTGAAGCTCGTTTTAACCCCTCAATAGAAGTATTTTTTTAAATAATACTGAACCATTCAGCCGTGGCTTTAACACCACAGGGAAAAGAGACAAAGATGCCTGGAAACGCCTTTACTGTGTTTGTAATTTCAGTGCCACCTCCAGTCTTTAAGGAGAAACTGCAGAGCCTGGAACTGCAGGAGGAAGACACAGCCGTGCTCCACTGCCAGGTCTCCCAGCCCAGCGCTGCAGTGAAGTGGAAGAAGGGCACTCAGGTGATCTCCCCGAGCTCCAAGTATGAAATCAGGCAGGAGGGAACAGTCCACACCTTAAAGATTTTTCACTTAAAACCGGAAGACTCTGGCAAATACACCTGTGACAATGGGAACGAACAAACGACGGCCACTTTAACTGTTAAAGGTGGGTTGTTTTAGGAGGAGAAACTTGCTCCACTTCCTCGGTTTGGCTTTACTGAGAGGTTTCTATCTACTCTCCTTGACTTCAGATGTACTTTGCTGCCATAAAGCAGTTGAGATCTTTTCCTTTCAGAGGTTAAGTCCTGTGGTGTCCTGAGGAAAAAAGATGGAGGGACCCAAAGTGCAGTAACTACTTCCACAATCTGAGACCCCAGGGCCTCTTTCTGGCCACTCAGAAAATCCAGGTTGGAGCTAAAATTAGAATAAGACCATTTTTGATGACTCAGCATCCCTTGAGCTGTAGTTCTACCTCAGAAAATGATGCTCAAGAGTGATGGTGTTCAAACTTGGACACTCAACTCCAGTTAACAAGCAGCATTTCTAGTGCCAGGGGTCTTAAAGTAGGTATAATGTGGCAATATATCAGTTTTTCCAAATCTAATCTGATATAAATACAGTGCTAAGGTGATTTTTCTGAGATAGAAAATCAGCAGAAGCAAAGAGAATCCAGAATATTATTGTGAATTATTGTCTTTTGGAATATCCCTTGAGGATTCTGCCATCAAGGGCACTCACCTGCCTGCTGTCACACTAATGCCAGGATTTGGTAAGACCAGAATATCAGCACTCTAAGCAGATCCTCTGGTGGTGGTTGCCTGTTTGTGTCTCTGTGTGTGGTCTCAGCCACTCCAGCACTCCTAGAAAAAATTTCCTAAACCAGGAAGCTGAGGAAGGCTCTACAGTCGCCCTCCAGTCTTGATCCAACCATTCCCCATCCGTCCCACAAAATACACCATCCATTCCTACATCACCCGCAAGGACCTTCAGATCTCTCTCCTTTTATAAGTGTCTGACACCCAGTTCCTGTGAATTCCCTCTGATTCCTGGAGCCCAGCCTCCTCCCCTTGTAAATAACAACTCATAAATGTGGAACCACTGAGGGAATTCCAGGGAACTGCACCCAAGGAGTGGCACATCATAAATCAACCCGTCAAAACTCCATCTTGACCCATCCCAGACACCATCAGTGCAGAGACTCCCAGGGTTCATTTCTCTGCTGGGTCTGGTTTTCAGACAAGGGACACTATACAAGGATGTTTCTCCCAAATACCCAAAAACTTAGACCAGGAGTTGTGGCTTCAGAACCCATTTGGAGAGACATGCACTTAGATCCTCAAGACTCTGTCTCCATGACCATTCCAGTGTAAGGCAGAGCGTAATCCTAGAGGTGCTTGGTGTGTGCAGTGTCCAGTGACTCTCCAGGTGTGCAGAGAGCCTAGAGCTCCTGGAAACACAGCACTTTCTGTCATTCCTTGTTTCAGTTTTGAAGTAATTTAGGAATTGAGTTTGAACCAAATTTGGAACAGCACCAGAGTTTCATCAAACACGAGACTTAGTGACGCAGTCACTGAAACATAATTGTTTTCCCTCTGATTTCTCCTGGCTTAGCTTTGCCTGTCACCTTCACACAACCACTGCAGAACCAACAGGCTGAAGAAGGTGGCACCATCACTTTGAGCTGTGAGGTGTCGAGATCCAACACCACAGTGCAGTGGAAGAAGGGCGGGACTGTGCTGAGGCCAAGCGACAAATTCAAGATGCGTCAGGCCGGGTCCGTGGCTGAGCTGACCATTCACAACCTGAGCGGAGCTGACGCTGGGGAATACACCTGTGACACAGGGGACCAGCAAACCACGGCTGTGGTGCACCTGAAAGGTGGGGCTTTGGGGTGTGGAAGAGCTGAGCAGAGCTTGGTATCACAGCAGGGGCATATTCTTAAATAATCGGGCAGCTAAACATTGTCCTGTGCCCAAACTGAATCATGGGGCTGCCAGAGATGAGTGATTTCAGAGGGATAAGGACCGACTCAGTTATCTCCGGGGAATCAGAAATGGGTCTTTAGTCACTGATTATAATAATGTCACCCACTGAAATCTATTGACAATATTTTCCCAATATGCAGTTTGAATTATAAATATATATTTTATGCATTCATTATCACAGAATCACAGAATATTCTGAGTTGGAAGAGACCCACAAGGATCACAGAGTCCAACTCTTAAGCGAATGGCTCATAGAGGGAACAAATGCATGACCTTGATGTTATTAGCACCGTGCTCTGACCAACTGAGCTAATCTCAGGGTCCTTATATATTTATTATATACATAATACAGTACAAGATGCATACTTTTTAGACTATCTGTGCATAATATATATGCAGACACACATAAATCACGGATCTGTAAGGCTGCAACACGTTACTACGTGCCTGTGTACCTGCATTTCCATGTATTTAGAATCATAGAGCCACAGAACGGTTTGGGTTGGGAGGAACCTTGAAGATCATATAATTCCAACACCACTGCCACGGGCAGGGATGCCACCCACTAGATCAGGTTGCTCAGGGCCCCGTCCAGCCTCTCCTTGAACACTTCCAGGGATGGGGCAGCCACAGCCTCTCTGGGCAACCTGTGCCAGGGCCTCCCCACCCTCACAGGGAAGAATTTCTTTTTAGCATCTAACCTAAACCTGTCCTTTTTTGGTTTCAAACCATCGCTCCTTGTCGTGTCACTGTCTGCTGATATAAAAAGTCCCTCTCCCTCCTTTTTATGAGCCTCCTTAAGGTCTTGGAAGGCAATGAGGTCTCCCCAAAGCCTTCTCTTCTCCAGGCTGAACAACACCAGCTTTAGTATTTAGGGCTTCAAATAACAGTAATGTAGTACTGTGAAGGAAGAGCGTAATGAAATGTTTAACCCAGGGAGCATCACTTGAAAGTAGATACCAAACTCTGTTGACCTTTCCATAAAGAACCAGCAGCCAGCATAGTGGAGATGCTGAAGGACGTCACCTCGTACGAAGGGGAGGACGCGGTGTTTGAGTGCAGGCTGTCCCGGGAAACAACTCAGGACGCCCAGTGGTTCCTGGGGGATGTGCCCCTGCAATCCAACGAGATGAATGAGATCCGAGTCCAGGGGACGCGTCACAGTCTGATCCTGAGGAAGGTGACCCTGGAGGACTGCGGGTCCATCAGCTTCAAAGTCGGGGAGCACACGTCGACAGCACAGCTGAAGGTCCGAGGTGAGCAACACCCCGGGGAGAGGGACTGGGGAGATGCTGGTACACTTGCTTTGGCATCTGGAGAGGTGTATTTGGGATTAGGGGTCCTTGGAAATTTTGGGATCTTCTGCTAACCCAGCTTAGGCATTTGAGAGTTAGAAATGTGCATCTGAGCTGGTCGTTTCAGTCATTTTTATTGTACATGGGTGAAAATTACTATTAACATCCTTTGGAGACCATCCAGCTAAGCAGCCAATCGTATGTCAGAATCAATGCTGAAGGACGTCAATAATATGCTCTGAATTAAGCTCCTACTCGTGACATTTTTAGATCATATTTACTAAAAAAAAAAAAAAATCTGAAAATTTTGAAAAAACTTTCTGTTAAGTCATATAGAATGATTCAGAAAGATGACCTGTGACAATATTGGAGGTACCTCTCTGGTCTGGTTCAAAATATAACCACAGACCCCCAGTTCTGGTCTGGGGGACGATGTGGATCAGGCTGCTGCAGAACTGTCAGTTCCCTCTTCCCCACAGCTGCTCCGGTCATCTTCGTGAAGGCGCTCCACAACCTGGAGCTGCAGGAGGGTGGCACAGCTCACCTGTCCTGTGAGGTGTCCAAGCCTGACGTCCCCGTGGAGTGGAAGAAAGGCTCGTCTGTGATCCACCCCAGCCAGAAGTGCAGCATCAAGCAGGAGGGGAAGGTGCACACGCTGGTCATCCGCGATTTGAACCGCGCGGACGCGGGGGAGTACAGCTGCCAAACGGCTGATGGGAGGACCATGGCCAGGCTGGAGGTTAAAGGTACGGTTTCCTCTCAGTTCAGCAGTGGTGAGAGATGTGCACAGCAATTTTTGGAGCTCTCTAGTGCAAGAGAGACAGCGATTAGTGCAGCAAGTGCAGCAGAGGCCACCAAGTTTCTCAGGGGGCTGGAGAACATGAAATAGGGGGGACAAACCTTTTAGCAGGGCCTGTTGTGGTAAGAGAAGAGGTGATGGTTTTACACTAAAAGAAGGAAAATACAGGTTAGATATAAGAAAGATGTTTTTCACAACGAGGGTGGTAAAACACTGGCACAGGTTGCCCAGAGAAGCTGTGGCCACCTCATCCCTGGAAACATTCAAGGACAGGTTGGACGGGGCTTGGAGCAACCTGGGATAGTGGAAGATGTTCCTGTCCGTGGCAGGGGCTTGGAATGGGTTGGTCTTTAAGGTCCCTTCCAATTTAAACCATTCTGGGATTCTAAGCAAAAGGAGAGGTAAGGGCAGGTGCATGTGTTAAGAGTGGGGAAGAGAAGGTTCAAGGGGGAACACTTTGCTGTCTGCAGCTTCTTAATGGAGGCCTACAGGGGAAAGAAAGAATTTTTTTTTGAATGCTCAGTAAACAGATGACAGGGAACGAGTGAAAGCTGCAGCAAAAGAAATTCAGGTTAGAGAAAACCCAACCTTTCACAATGAAGGGGGGTCAGACATTGGAACAGAGACCCAGAGGGTCTCCATCCATGGAGGAGGACTTTCAGAGGTCCCATCAGCCTTAACTATTTTGTAATTGATCCCTGGCTGCATGATCTGATGCCTCAGGTCTGCAGGTGTGTATTCTTTGAGTGATTTTATCCTGTTCTGTGATTTTTATTTAGAGGATGAAAAGCCGCCTGGCTGTCTGAAATAGTTACTGAAATTAGTTGGGAATTCTTTGTGAAAAGGAGACTGGGATATGGGGACAGAAATGTAGCTCATATAGAACTCACATTTTTCTGCTGATTAACTCCCCTTCCTCCTCCTCCTCCTCTGTCTCACTCAGGCCTAGTCATTCATCCATGTTCCTGGCAGCTCTCCTTAGGTAAATCCAGCCAGAACTGCCCATGAACTTCATGAATGGCACTGCCAGTACCTTAAAAACAAACCATTCCTCCGTCTTCTATTTTCACTTCACCCACTTCTTATTTTTTTCCCCTCTTCGCACCATTCCCCCCCCTCTCAAGGCCTCCCTGTGCTGTTCAAGCACTGGCTGAAGAACGAGGAGGTGGAGGAAGGTCGCACGGCCGTGTTGTCCTGTGAGCTGACAAAGCCCAGCGCACACGTGGAGTGGAGGAAAGGGGACACCGTTCTGCAGACGGGTGACAAGTACGAGATCCGGCAAGAGGGGACGCGTGTGGAGCTCCTGATCTACGACGCCGAGGCTCAGGACGCTGGGGACTACACGTGTGACTCGGGGGACCAGCAGACCACGGCGTCGCTGCAAGTCAAAGGTAGGAGAAGGGTTTTGGGGGGCAGGGAAGTCGTGGCTGTGACTTGTCCTCCACAGGGGTGATCACGGAATCATCTGGGGCTGGCTGGACGGGGCTCTGAGCAACCTGGCCTAGTAGATGCTTTCCTGCCCATGGGGTTGGAATGAGATGATCTTTAAGGTCCCTTCCAACCCAAATCATTCTGTGATTTAAGTTGGAAAAGATCTCTGTTGAGTTAACCCAACCATTAGCCCAACACTGCCAAGTCCTCCACTAAACCATGTCCCCAAGTGCCCAGTCCACACAGAAGTCTTGTCACTGAACTGCCATTAATGCTCTGTATCTCTGAGTTAACAACTGCAGGAAAGGGCTTGGTTCCCAATTTGTCCTTCGGAGAAGAATTCGGTGCCTTTTAAACCCAGTTCTAATTCTGCAGTTGCAGTTCTAAACTTGCTGTGACAGCTGGGAGCAAAACTGCAACTGCTGCTAGTCAAGGGTATGTACAAGAACAGTTAGAAAATTTTCTTACTGCCTGACAACAAAATAAGGATATTTCACCATATCCAGAATAAACTCACTTTAAGTGGAGCCTTTGTACCTATTAGTGCCTGAGCAGCTCAACAGTTGTGGCTCTTGGCCTTTTTCTAGTGGCTTCGTTTTTGGATTTTACACTAAGAGTTCTGTGTCTTTTGACTTGAACAACAAGACAGTATTTTTAGATCTTGGGTTTGGTCACCATAACCAGCTCCTGGTCACTGTGAGGTTTCAGTGACTAAATGCCCAAAGTCTTATGTCCCAGCTGAAGGAACTGGGGTTTTTTTAACCTGGAGAAAAGCAGGCTCAGGGGAGATGTTATCACTCTCTACAACTACGTGAGAGGACGTTGTCAGGAGGTAGAGGGTCCCTTCTCCCAAGTAAAATGCAATAAGACAAGAGGAAATGGCCCCAAGTTGCAGCAGGGGGGGTTTAGACTGGACCTAAGGAAAAAATTCTTCACTGGAAGGGTGGTCAGGCATTGGCACAGGCTGCCCAGGGAAGAGGTGGAGTCACCAGCCCTGGAGATATTTAAAAAGCATGTTGACGGGGACATGGTTCAGCAGTGGCCTCAACAGAGCTGGGTTAATGGTTGGACTTGAAGATCTTAAAGGGCTTTTCCAACCTAAACAATTCCGGTTCTCAGTGCTGTGATTAGTACTGTTGTGCCTCTACCTGCTTACACTGAAAATGGTGGCTATGCCCATGTGGAGACCTTTACAGCCCCTGTGGCCTCCAACAACCCTTTATGGAGCAGCAGTGGACACCCTCCCAGCGTCAGCAGCTGACCCCGTGAGCTCCTGGCTGTGGCACAGCCCAGGGTGTGGCTCGGAACGAGGGGAACAGCCAAGCTGGAGAAGCTACAAGCGAGTTCCTCACCCCCTGAGAGCTGTCACTGATGCAGTTGCTTCTCCACCACAGTACTGCCAGTGCTGTTTAACAAAGAGCTGAGAAACGTAGAGACTGAAGAAGGGGGAACGGCTGTTTTGCACTGTGAGATCTCCCGGCCGGACGCCCCCGTTGAGTGGCGGAAAGGAGGGGTGGTCATTGAGCCCAGTGACAAGTACGAGATGAAGCTGAAGGGAGGCATAGCTGAGCTGATCATCCATGGTGTAGAGCCTGAGGACTGTGGGGATTATACCTGCAGCACTGGATACGAGATCACCACAGGTTCTGTGTATGTGCAAGGTAAGGGGAAACGTGGTGGAAATGCTCCCATTTGGCTGCCTGGATTTCTCGCTCCAAAATCTTTGAGAGTGACTGGGCAAAACGGTCTCAGATGCAAACAGCTGAAAGGCCATTTGTTTCTTTCCTGATTCCAGTGAAGATATAAACACTCCCCTACAGGCTGGGGTTGGACCAACATTTATAAGTTAAACTAATTCGAAGTACTGTGCACCGTAACAGATGGTGGTACTGCTGAAAAACTGCTTGCTTGGAGCAGTGGTCATAAAAAATACTGACATTCTTGTTATAACTGACTTCAGCCTCTATCGTTGTTATTCTTATTACTCTTTTAAAGCACTCACGTGAACATTTAAATCTTAAGCTACATCTCTGCCTCCTGCCTCATACAATGCCACTGCAGATGGCTGCAGTGCACAAGCATGACCTGGTCATGGAATGGAGTTTCCTCCCAATGAAATGGTGTTTGCAGAGACACATACTGCTCCTGCAAGCAGGTGGAGGATGGAAGGTTGTTTCTAACTCCCTTCAAGAAAATTTTAGCTCTTTTTCTGCCCCCCCCTTCCCCCAGGACAGCACCACAAGTTTAACTCTCCAGGATGACTTACACTTGGGTTAGCTCTGCAGGGAGCCACGTGTGTGTGTGGGGGTGTTTATGCTCTTGTCTTCCTTTGGCACCTTCTCTTGCTCTGTCGTGCAGAAGAAGCAGCAGTGGTAGTTTCTGGTTTAAGGAACACAGACGTCTTTGTGGGCGAGTCAGCCACGTTCACCTGCGAGCTCTCGCACCCGGGCGTCAGGAACGTGCAGTGGTGGCTCGATGGGACTCCCCTTCACAACAACCTGGTGACTGAAATCTCTGAGCAGGACGGGAGGATCCACACTCTGACCCTGAATGACGTGGCCTGCCACGACTCAGGCACTGTCACCTTCAGAGCTGGGTCCCTTATATCTTCAGCTAAATTATTAGTCAAAGGTATTTCCCTGTTAGAAAGGAACACACGGCCACCTCTGGACCTGCTCCGTGTGCTGGTGCTTCTGCCTTCCAGGCTACCCTTACTAAATCCCTTCACAGCTCTTCTGTGCCCTGCAACCCTCCACTTCTGCAAGTCACCAGTACTCACCCCAGAAGTCTTACAGGTACAACCACATCGATCTTTGCAGTGGTTCAGGTGACAAAGGGTTGCAGGGTCAAGGCTGCTGCTTTCCCCTGATGTCAAAGAAGAGATGAACATAAACAACTGTAGTAGCACCTGACTTTTTACCCTCACTTCAGCTTTTTGAATCTTACCCCGAAATCTTACAGAGCTGGTAGTTCATGAAATTATCACAGTCAGGCTACTGCTGCTCAGCTCAACATGTTCCCAGGACAAGGCTTTGGGCTGTTCCTGGAAAGCAAAGGGTATATGACAATTGCAGGAACACAGTGACAAAATGAGCCTCGTTTGTTGAATGGTCCTCACTGCCCTAGCAGAGCCTTCTGGTCTGTTCAATAACTGTTTTTCTCATTTGGTAAGGGTAGCCAAAAGCTGCAAATAACACTGAGCTCCAGACTTGATAAAGCAAGTTCCCTCCCAGTCAGTCCTTTTACAGCCATGGGAAAAAGCTGCTATTTTTCAAACAAAATTAGTGCTTGTTCCTTGCTTGGAGAAGGGATTTGTATATACAGACATCCTTATTTAAATCTACCCCAGCAGGAGCAATCCTCAATATGGAATTGTAGTCAGTGGTTGATGTCTCCTCTGTAAAATGAGTCCCTTGCCCATTCAGAAAATTTGAATATCTGCAAAGATAAAACCCCAGATCACTTCTTCCTGATCTCAGAATGGTGCAGCAACAACAGAGTGTGCAAACCCCAGAAATCCTGTGTATTCTGTCTGTATCAATTTGGAGTTTCGGGTTTTCATAGACAGAACCTGGTTCTGAGCTCTCTAGGGAACAAATTCCAGTGGGTCTAAAACATGAATTAAAAATAAATGCATCATGAGGCGTTCTGCTCAGTCAAACAAAAGGCTCCTGAGAAGTTTCCATTGCACGGAATCACAGTATAATTGATGTTGGAAGGGACCTTTGGAGATCAAATAGAGATGCCAGTACACATAGGAATGGGGATATTTTGTGCTTCTATGAAAGAAAGATCTCTTTATTGTGAGATTTATTAATCACAGTAGTATATGATTATAATTGGTTTAGGATGAGAAAGGTGCTTAAAAACACCTGAGTTCCACTGCGGTAACACTTGATTTAGTAAGAAAGTAAACTAAATCAGTAACACTTGATTTAGTAAGAAAGTGAAACGCTAGTAAAAATTCCCACTGTCCTTGTATTAACAGACAATCCCAGGCACTTTTCGTCCATAAATTTAAAAGTAGACCCGTCTTTGGACTGTATTTCAGTCTAACTGGCTATCCACGGCTTGTCCTTCATCAAGGAGCAAATCGACTTTCTCTCTGTTCCGTGTGCCTCCTTCTCCTGCTTTAAGGCATGTTGGTAACCTGGATATACTCCATAATAAGTGAGGTCTCAGCTCGTCTTATTGGGCCTCCACCGTATCGTGTGTGGGAGGGGGAAGATGGGAAAGGCTGAAGGAGCTGCTGCCTTCTTCTGACCTCTTTGGGCAGGTGACAGTCACAGGTCCTGGTGCCCACATTGGCTCCCAAGCCCCAGGGAGCTTTCTGCCATTCTGCACGGGTGGAGAGGGATGCCAAGGTCCTTTTCCAGCAGTGGCAAAGAGGGAAGGGGCAGTGGAAGCAGGACACCTCCCTTCCCCAATGCCACAGGTGATATTTGCTGTGAGAAACACATTTCTACCTCTTAAGAAAGGAGACGGTGTTGTGCTGCCCAGCTGCACAGATCCCTTCTTGCTCTTTCAGTCCTGGTGTCACCAAAACATCTCCGTGGTCTTCCCTCGAGGCCTCCTCTCCATAAACACAGGGAGTGGCAGAGGGAGCCCCAGTGAGCAGGATTAAGCCTTGCAACAAAGTTCCCAAAAGATGTTTGCAAAACGGTCTTTGCCTCCCAAGGTCTGCTTGTAGCATCCCGAATCCTCAACTTGATGCAACCGCTTCAGGAGGAGCATTCCCAGGCAGAGGTCCTGTGTAGTTTATTCTCTCTGGCTTGTGACCAGAACAACTGTTTGAAAGATAAGGGCATATCAAAGAACCATGGAATATCCTGAGTTGGAAGGGACCCACAAGAATTATCAAACCCAATTCTAATGGGATATCATCTTTCTCTGACTGTCCCTTTGTAGCCCTATCAATTCTGGGGGGGGAAGTTGACGTAATTCTGCTGAGAATGATGTTGCAGAGAGAATTCCACTTTCAGACTTCATTGAGATTTTTCTTTTTAGCATGAGGGGGCCAGTTTGAAAACTCAGGAGGGACTCCTTGGCTGCTTTGGAAACTCACAACATTTTAGGTTAGATATATCTACAGTGGCCCTACAGCTGCCTCACGAGAAGCAAACCCAGTATTTTAAAAGAAAGAATGTGTGCTTAAAAGCAGCCTCATGGATCTCACCTTCTTTGGAGGAGCTGCATATCCAGCAGCATTTTATGGGCTCTCAGCCTGAGATGTCAGCAGTTGGTGCATCTCTAGATGAGCTGCTGTGAAGGAAATCATACTGGTTTTCCCCCAGCTATGTGTCTGCTGCAGAGGAACACGTGGCTAATCAAAACAATGTGTATCTGCCCCTGTGGAATGCCCTTTTTTGTCACAGTTGTCCTGGATCTTTGCTCCTCAAGCTGCCAGTGACTCCTGACATCCCAGGAATGGGTGTTTGCATTCGAGGACTGGGTTTCTTTTCCATGAGTAGTTGCAGTTTGCTCATGCAAGGAGCCTCCAGTAGAGTTTGGGATGCTTTGCTATTTCTCTGTGAGGCTGAGAGTTACAGGGAACCACTCCCAGCAGCCCACCCACTGCTCTCCTCTGTCTTACCCTCATGCTCCACCTCCGGGAAGCAGAACTGTTTCACACCCGGTGCTTCCCAGTCTGGAAGACCTCAGCGATGCTGGGAGAAAAACTAAGCCCGGAGGGAACCCCCACAGATGCTCTGCTCAGAATGAGAAGTCCACATTCAGGAGTTTTAAAGCACGAGCCTTAACTGATGGTGGCCCATTTTCCGGTGTGATGGTCATGTTCTAACGCACCAGTTTGGCTTCAACCCTGCTTGATGCTGGCACAAGCACAGACTAAACTGCTAATTCCCAGCTTGCACTGACGCTCTGCTTGCTCCTCACGAGCTCCGTGCCTGCCAAAAAACTCTCCAAGTTGCCATTTCCAGGGGGATCCACTAATGCATGTCCTTCCTGACGTGTTGGTTAACAGATCCCACCATTGAAGTGGTCAGTCCCATGCAGGACATAACTGTTGATGAAGATGGCCCAGCAGAGTTCATATGCCAATATTCTAGGCCAGTGCACGCCATCTGGAAGAAAAATGATCAGGAAATACATGCAGATGGGCAGCGAGTGATTATCGATCAGGACTGGAATGTGAGCATGCTAAAAATTAACCCCACGGTCCCCGAAGACACTGGCATCTATTCTTGTGAAGCTGAAGGCACTAAAGTGATGGCTACACTTGATGTTCAAGGTGAGGCCTTCCAGCCAAAGAGGAAGACTGTCGTGGTTTCCAAACAAAAGAGGTAGAAAAATCATGGCAGCACTTCGGGACACATCGGACACCTGCTCTTGGTGTTCGCTCCAGTACTGCTAATAAACTGGGAACTAGTGGGAATTGCATATGAGAATGCAGCTCTAATTAGCTCAGTTCTAATTAACTCTCACTTATTACACCACTCACCCATTGCACCCACTTCTGCAATGAGCTGGAAGGTTGGTGTGATGGTTTGTGTCCCGCCGAATTGTGAAACCACAGATATAATCTTGGTCCAAAGGAATAATAAGAATATTTTTTGCTCTTTTGAAGAGCACTTTTTACACCCAGTGTGCCTTAAAAGTGGTAAATAATGGATAGTGTGGAATTCCATTTTATTTCTGCTGAGCTAAGGTCATTTACTTTTTCAAACAGTGACCCTTCTCACTTGGCATCAGCACTTGGGAAGGCCCTGAGGAACAGCAAATAAAAACATTAAAACTAAATTTAGGATTTTTCATGGACGTCTTTTTTTTTTTTTTTCCTTCTGCTGCATATAGAATTACTGTGTTTGCATTACCAAGTGAATTATTGTGAGCAGAAAGAGCAGTGGTTCTGATTCCTGAATATTTGTGGCTGTTTTGCCTTCTTGCTTAACTGGAGCTGTTAGTGCAGAAGAACAGGGTATTATTTATTATAATGTTTTCTGCATCTATAAGCACTTTCCACTATAGGGATTTAAAAAGATTTTAATGAATAAAAGCATCCCAGAGGAGGCAGGGCTAGCAATTGGCTGCTTTCCATAAGTAGGGAAACCAGTACTCCAGAAGTGCCCAGATAAACAGCTTGGATTTGTTCTAGGAAAATTATACATTCTCCAAGAAGGATTTTCAAACACCTCATTGTTCTCCATAAGTATGAATATTATAAAATACAGGATTTGTTTTTTAGTATCATAGAATCCTAGAGTGGTTTGGGTTGGAGGGGACCTTAAAGATCATCCAGGTCCACCCTCTGCCATGGGCAGGGGCACCTTCCGCTATCCCAGGTTGCTCAGAGTTCCATCCAACCTGCCCTTGGATACTTCCAGGGATTGGGAGCCCACACGCAATCTCTCTGGGCAACTTGTAATTAGTAATAAATTAATCAATAGCTAGTAACTTTTCTTTTTCTTCTTGCTATTAGATAAATTGTTCGCTTTGTTGGTATTTTTTAAATTTTATTTATTTTTACCAATTTTTTTTTTTTTGACACACTTCCAGATAACAGCTCTAGAGATCTAAACAGGAATGTCTGTTGGTTTATATCCCAGATCATTCCGGCCATTGAATGGTATTTGTGTGAACTGCATTTACTCAGCTGCGTGTCCCCACTCCTGTGCATGTCACTCGTCCCTGTAGCTGGTGCAATACAGGTTATATCCCCCCACACCAGCCCACACATCAGGCTGGTTGTTCATGTCCAGGTGCCAAGTGATTGCATGACCACCGGGGGGGAAATGGAGTTTGGAGGTTTGTGCATGTTCCTGACCCCACAATTCACCCCACACGCATGGGAGATCAACCTGATTGTCACGGGGCTTCTGTGATAATTGAGAAGTTTCTGTTCAAAGTACTCCTGATACAGATTTTCACTTTCTGTGCATTTCCTAGAGGCAGAATTAGCTCGGGTGACAGTCACTATAGTAATTTGCCAGCTATAATATTCTCTTGTATTTGCTTTGCAAGAAAAGTAGCAAGATTTTACCATGAGCTGTCAGTGGACTCACAGCTCTCAAGTTATGATGATAATTGTGCTGCCTGGGAGGTCTTTGGGAAATGTTTCCTGCAGTGGGACAGAAGGAATTTGGTTCTACTTTGTCTTCCTGAGCTGTCTCGTCTTAACAACTGTTGACGTGATTCATTCAAACACCACCTTTCTTTTCTTTATTTGTAAAGAAAAGTCGGGGTTTTGGAGGAAATCTAGGTGAAATACTAGAGGTCCTGGAGTTTTACTGTTATTTTTAAACCGTCTCACTACTTCAAATCTTTTTAATTTTAGTTAGAGTGTGGTTGAAGTCGATTAAACCTACAAGCACGCTTTGTCACATCCACATTTTTCCATCAGCCTTCCAGCAGTGGGGATCATCCAGCGCCTTGTTAATATTCAGACATGCATGGCCAGATAATTAATGCTGTTCGTTGTCCTTCCTTTCTAGCCAAGAACAGCATCGTCCAGGGCTTGGAGAACGTGGAAGCCGTGGAAGGAGGCGAAGCCCTGTTCGAGTGTTACCTCTCCAAGCCTGAGACCTACAACTACAACTGGCTGGTCGACGATGAACCTGCCAAAACCACGGAGAACACCGAGATGGTTTACTTTGAAAACGGGCTCAGGCACATCCTGCTGCTGAAGAACCTCACCCCCCAGGACAGCTGCAGGGTGACTTTCATGTGCAGCGACGCGGTGACCTCGGCCTTCCTGACGGTGAAAGGTAACTCAGGCGCTCGGGCGTGGGGGAGTCCTGAGCTTCTGGTTGGAAAGAGGAAAGGAGCCAGGAGACTGTGATGAGTAGCAGGGAGGAAAGGTTGCATTTGTTGCCCGCTTCTTGCCAAAATCTTCTTCCTGCACGATAAGTCATCGAACAGTTAAGGTTGGAAAAGATCTCTTGGATTGTTGAGTCCAACCGTTAACCCAACACTGCCAAGCAACCGCTAAATCAAAGAACCACAGAACCATAAAATCAAGGAATGATTTGGGTTGGAAGGGACCTTAAGGATCACCTAGTTTTAACCCCCTTGCCATGGGCAGAGACACCTTCCACTAGCCCAGGTTGCTCCAAGTCCCATCCAACCTGGCCTTGGACACTTCCAGGGATCCAGGGGCAGCCACAACTTCTCTGGGCAACCTGTGCCAGGGCCTCCTCCCTCTCACAGGGAAGAATTTCTTCCTGATATCCAATTGAAATCTACTCTCTTTCATTTGAAACCTGTTCCCCTTTGTCCTGTCACTCCAGGCTCTTGTAAACAGTCTCTCTCCATCATTCTTGTAGCTCCCTTCAGGTACTGGAATGCTGCAATTGGGTCACCCCGAAACCTCTCTCTTCCAGGCTGAACAAACCCATCCTTTAATGGATGATCTTTTACAGTTTTCATATTTTCTTGTTCTGTAAGCCGTGACATGGTTAAAAGTAGCAACACCTGGCACTGAGAGAGCAGCAGATGACTGTCTCACAGTTGTCATTATTCTGATGAGTTGGGTTGTGTTTATATGTTCTCCAGGGCTTTAGAGATGAGAGTTATATCAACAACAATATTATCTCTGTGTCCTTGTACTTTATGCTATTATGGGAGACTCCTGTGGGGATCAGGACCCCTTTCAGAGTACAAGAGCAGCCATCAGTCCCCAGTTATGGGTTGGATGGGGCTTTGAACTTGCTCAAGTGGAAGGTGTCCTTACCCATGGCAGGGGTTGGAACAAGATGGGCTTTAAAGTCCCTCCCAACTCAAACCATTCTGTGATTCTGTACCTTCTGTTCTGGTGATAAACATAACCTGACTTTTAATGATCTCCTTGGTCTCCAAGGCCTGACTTCCCAGAGCTTCAGCATAAATATTCCCACATCTTTTGATTGTTTCTGTAACAGGGGCCTTGATTACCGATTTTAATCTACAGGATGGCGCCTGCAGTTCTTGCAGCCTCTCAAGGATGTGGAAGTCTCTGTGGGGGAGAAAGCCACATTTAGCTGTGTTCTGAGTGAAGCTGTGCCCATTAATGAAGTGACCTGGTATAGCAATGACGTAGAGATCCAGTTGGGTGAGGACTGGGAGGTACAAGCAGATGGAAACAAATACAAACTTACTCTGAAAAAAGCCCGGCTGCACCATTCTGGAGAGGTGACCTTTGCTTCCAGGGAAGCAATTTCGTCAGCCAAGCTTTCTGTGATAGGTAAGTGTCTGTTGTTCCAGCCCAGTGGCACCTGGAATCTCAAAATCTGGTATTGAGCTACAGCTTTGAAATTTCTGATCTTTGCTCCAATTCTTTTCCCTTTTCCTCGCACATCCCTAGTCGGTGTCCTTAGTCTGAGAAGATGCTGCCTGGGCAACCTGTTCTTTGATCAGAAATAGTCCATATCCTCAGGCTGGTGATGGTAGAGATGTTCACCAACTTTCTTTAGCTGCAGTCTTTTGTAAAACATAACGTAGGCTCTAACAAAAATCAACTTTCTCACAGTTCAACATCACCCTCAGCAAATGTGGGTGTGGGAGGGAGCTGAACCGGAGTCCACATGGAAAAATTATTCAGGACAGCAGAGAAGACTTTGAAATCTGACAATCTACTCAAGTGTGGGAAAACCAGTTTTCCAGATTAATGAGTTCCATATGAAAATCTCCATGTGTGGGTCATCCATGAAACACGCACCTTGTTTTCTGGCAGTTTTAAATTGTCTTTATCTTATTTTGGGCACCCGCGTTTCAGGAACTGCAAAATACAGTCCTCATGAACTCCTCCTGTTAACAGATTTTTCTGTGTGAGATTTAGCTGACAATAGAGAAAAAAAGCTTTTTTATGTTATTTCTATTGTGTCCAGAATTGAAGGACTGGCTGTTGACCACAGTTGCCTCATACACCGTGGTAGTGGTAAATGTCTTGAACTTGAAGACTAAAACACTTATTTCTGTCTTCTAAGCCAAAGTATAATTTAATTATAATTTAATTTCCAGTGTACTGAGTATGGGGGTTGGAACTGGGTGATCTTCAAGGTCCCTTCCAGCCCAAACCATTCCATGATCATCAGTAACCCATCTGGTAGGGCACCTGATCCTTCCAGTTACATATTTATTTGTTATTGCCTGATGCTGTGACATGTGTCACAATTACACAGAAATTGAGTGACTTGCTATTAAAATATTAGAGTTACACTTCAGTTGCCCCTTTAGTCCAGCAGTAACTTGATTTCCATTAAAGCCAGACCTAAAATAAACATAATTAAGGCCCAAATATACCTGAAGTTTCCAGCTAAATTCCTCGATGACACGGACAGCGTAGGGTTATCTTCATTTTGAGAGCTGGGTGGGGCAAACCAGCAGGAAAACAGATCACAGAATATGACATGAATGATGTGAGATGAGAGCTGGAAAAGGAACGTTTGGGTAGAAAAGGGCAGAAAAAGGAAAGCTTGGTGGTGCACAGGTACATCTCATGGTCACGGACATGACTTTACGATGACTTTACATACAAATTTACAGTGAGTCAGGCACCGAACCTGTTGTGCTTCCTCCTCATGGCCTGTAGAAGGCTCGTGGTTGTTTCAGTGCGAGGCATTACTGCTCACGTGGTACATCATGGGAGCTCTGTTGTGCCCTCAGCCCTGCCCGACCCACCCGAGGAACCCCAAGTGCTGCGTCAGAGCGGCCGCTCCGTCACTCTGTCCTGGCTCCGGCCGCTGAGCGACGGCGGCTGCGACATCCTGGGCTACAACGTGGAGAGGAAAGTCCCGGGTGTCGGCTGGCAGGCCTGCAGCAAGGGCATTATCCCAGACACGGAGTTCACGGTGGATGGTCTCGCCCCGGGTGGACCCTACAGATTCCGGGTCTCAGCCGTGAACAAAGTGGGGGCCAGCGAGGCGCTGCACTTCCCACGGATGGTGCGGATAGGTGAGGATGGAGGTGCCCCAGGGAGGACTGCAAGCTGCTGTGGACCTTACTTTTTGCATGGCATGCCTGCTTCCCCCGTTCCAGGCATCTCCTGGAAGAATTCACCCCGCGACATCTTTCGGTGCTTGGCTGCCAACACAAGAGAGGAGGAAGAGCTTGGGAAAAAGGTTGTTCTGGGCTGCCTCGAACAGAACCTGGTGTGTTGTTAGTGCTCGACACTTGTTTCCTCCAAGCTGCACAAGCTGCACAGCCTGCCCTGCATCCATCACCATGGGTTCCATTTCTGGATGGAGTTAGGATGGAATGAGGCAAAAGGAGCATGTTGGAATGTGTTTGGGGTGACCAAGACCCTGCAGGGGGGTGGGCAGTGTTGTCTTCTTCACCCATCTTTCTCTTGTCATATTATTTGTGGATATTTTTCAATAACCTGCACAAAGAAATGCTGGAGGACACAGTTCCTTTGCTGCCCAATGGTGGAACTTTGGAAGCTACAGTGGGGTGGGGAGTCGCTCCCTCAGTCCTTCTTTTCTTGCAACTCTTTCTGTGAAAGCTGAATGCCAAAAATATTCCTCAAACTGAGAACAATAATAACCTAAAAATCCTCTTTTACTTTAAGGCTCAGACACATGATGATGTTTTTGTCACACAATTACTGCCAGTGCCAGACTCTGATGACTCTGCACGTGCTGACTTTGTATGTGACAAACCCAAGGCATTTTGGGCAGGGGTTCCCTCTCCCTGGTGAAATGTGCAGAGGGGCAGATCATGCTCAGGGATGTGCTGCTTTTGGGAATTTAGCAGTGCTTTACATCCCAGTCAACCCCTCTGTGGTTAATGCACTTGCCACACTTTATTTTGAGTATCCTTGTCATTCAAACACCCTTCCATTGGCAGGTCTCTTTCCAAAGTAAAGCCTTTTTATTTTTAAATTCTTTATGCTTTTTGGTAATTTTTGCTCCTCCTAAGCTAGTGTAAATATATATTTTTTATACTTCCGAGGCTGGGATGAATGCTGCTTGGAATAATCTATTTGTTATTGTTTTTACTGTTTCTTTCTCGTCTCACTTCAGAACTGCCTCACTTCTAAACATTAAAGATCTTCCAAAAATCTGTAGAACTGCTTGAATACTGGGGATGGGTAAATGAAGACCAGCAGATAAACACAGGAATGTGAAAAATGCAACCACTTCTGCATGTATATATTTAAATAGAGATGGGTTAATCACTGGAAAAGCTTGGAGAGTTGTTTTGGTATTGTCTTAGGAATTGCAGACTTTGGATGCTGCCAGTCTCTTTATTTTTTCCTTTGGTTGTCTACAACAGCTGATGAATCTATAAATGATGGATGGGGTGCTTGGAGTGATACAGAGTGATCTGGAGTGCCTGGGAGCCAGATTATGATTTGTTCTTTGCCTTAATTCACTTTATTTTTGTATTCACAGAACCTCCAGTTACAGTCACCCAACCTTTGGTGGGAGGATCAGTCACGGAAGGGGGGGTGGCTCGCTTGGAGTGCACATTATCCAGCGAAACTGAGGAAAAAGTGACGTGGTTCAAAGGAAAAGAACAAATAAAAGCTGGAGGGAGATACGAGATCCTCTCCGATGGAAAAAAGCAGACGCTCGTTATTCGTGGATTCAGACCCGAAGACCAGGACACCTACACCTGCATGGCTTCTCCTGAAGTCAAATCTGTTGCCAGCCTGAGTCTTGAAGGTACAGGGTGTGCATTCCTGTGGTGTTAAATCAGTTCTGTTTGTGGGCACCCAGCAGCATCTCCACAGCTTAGACTGGCATTTGCTTTCTTTTACAAGCCCTGATAACAATCCACAAACAATTGCTGTTTTCCTTTTTGGTATTCCCCACTAGGTTTCTGTGTCCCAAATAGTTTTGAGTTGCTCAGCTAAGAGTCCCCTCAGCCATAAATTTGAGGTGTGACACCATTGTCTCTACATGGGGTTGTGGTGCCTTTTGAGACGCTTCCGGGTATTCTCTGGGTGTCCCAGGCAGCCTGGAGCATCTCTAAAGGCACTGGACACTGTGGAGAGGCAAGTGAATGTGTCCCAGAGGGTGTCACAACCTTCAGACTGAGACACATCCAAACAGGCAGGTGAGGTGTGTCCGTGGGAGGTGGGAGTATCAGCTCCCAGCGTAGCCACTGGGGGTCTATTAAAGTCAGTCAGTGAAACTCTGTCTAAATGTAAGAGAGGATGAGCCTGAAGAGTTTTCCAGCCTCTCCTGACAGTCTTAATTAGGTGTTCATCAACTGCAACATCATAAAGGGGCAAAAATTTATTTATTTGGTTTAAAAATGCAAGGAATATTAACCAAAAAAACCTTGTTGCTTGGCTATGTTTTAAGTGCATGCACAGAGTCACAGGGTAGTTGAATTTGGAAAGGACTTCTGAAGACAATGTGGTCCAACCCCCTGCTCAAAGAACAAGCTTCCCAGGGCCATGTCCAGCCATATTGACCTCCCAGAGAGGTTGTGGAGTCTCCTTCTCTGGAGATATTCAAAAGCCATCTGGACGCTGTCCTGAGCACCGTGCTCTAGGGGACCCTGCTTGAGCAGGGAGGTTGGACCAGGTGACCTCCAGTGTTCCCTTCCAACCTTCCCCATTCTGCGTGATTCTGTAAATTCCCTTTTCGTCCCCAGCAGAATGCTTAGTTAATTGCCACCGATACTCGTGTGCTCAGGCTTTAGGATAACATTTCCATGTTTCTCAGAGCCCACTCGCAGGCTTTGTCTTTCAACGTCTCATCAGTTTGATTCTCCCCAGTCCCCACAGCGACGATGCTGAAGGAGATTGCCAGGGAAGCACCCCCTGCAAGCCAGCCAGAGGAGCTGGTGGACGGCCAGGTCCAGCCCAGCTTGCCCCCTGAGGCTGCTCAGGAGGGAGATCTTCACCTCCTGTGGGAAGCCCTGGCCAAGAAGCGCCGGATGAGCCGGGAGCCCACCTTGGATTCCATCAGCGAGGTACCTGAAGAAGACGAGAAGCTGCAGAAGTTGAGGAAGGAGGAAGCAGAGATGTCCCACTACTACTCAGAGGAGTATTCCACGTGTGACGAGCTGGCCAGGACGGGAGAAGCAGATTTCTCTTTCACAAGCTCAGATGATGAGTCCAGAGCTGGGACACCCTCACTGGTGAACTACCTAAAAAAGAAAGCTGGGAAGGCGAGTATCAGTGTTACCAGCAAGGTTCAGTCCACCTCCACAGGCAAATTATGGAAGCAGTGGGAGAAATCCAGTGTGGAGACTTCCGTGACCACCCCAGCTGCAAAACCAGCTGAACCAGAGCTGCCAGACCTAGATGATCCTTCCATGAACAAGGCTGCTGTGAAGATCCAAGCTGCCTTCAAAGGCTACAAAGTCAGGAAGGAGATCAAGCAGCAAGAGTGCCCGATGTTCACCGAGACCTTCAAAGACTTCTCTGGCGAGCCGGGAAGCACCCTGCACCTGGAATGCGTGGCCCACAGCAAATCCGACATGAATGTCCGGTGGCTGAAAGACGGGCAGGAGCTTTCAGACGGCCGCTACTATCACATAGACAACTACAGCGACGGGACCTGCTCGCTCATCATCGCTGGCCTGGACAGGAAGGACGCGGGAAAATACACCTGTGAGGCATCCAACAAGTTCGGCAAGGTTTCCCACAGTGCCAAGGTGGTGGTTGGCGCTCCGGAAGCTCAAGCGCTTCACAAGAAGCAGGCGAAGCAGAGCACCGACAGCGAGACAGAGAGCTCGTCCGGCAGCGAGCTGGACGACGCTTTCCGTAAGGCAGGGAGGAGGCTCCACAGGCTCTTCAGGGCCAAGATCTCCACAGAGATCTCTGACGTGGAGGAGGAGCTCTTTGTCAGCGCGGACGAGGGGGACATCGACGTGGTGGACCACCAGACGTACCGGGAGGACGACCAGTTCATCTACATCAAGTTCGAAGTCCTGTCCGAGGCCAAAACGGCCGCCACTCGGTTCAGGGAGATGTTTGGGGCCCTGGGGATCCCCGTGGAGATCGATATTCTGGAGCAAGGCCCTAAAAAAGTTGAACTGCGTATTGGGAAGGCGTCAGCCCCCACCTTCGGGAAGTTTGCACCACCAATAGCGAGACCTCCGCCGCCTTTGCTGACTTCTGACACAGGTAGGTGAAGCAAACGTTGAGGATTCCTTTTTTGTTTGTTAAAACACAGCTGGAGTAGGTCGAAATATTATCTTTATGCTCCCAAACAACTCAAAAAACACCCTTTTTTTTCTTCTTCTTCTTCTTCTTTTGGTGCAGATATTCTTCTGGGAACTTTGCACTTTGGAGGAAAAAAAATGAATTTTTAATTTTTTAATTAGAGGGAAAGAAGGGACATTAGTGCGGAAGGAGGGGGTTGTAAATTACCGACTTATCTATGGAGCTGCTTCTCACAATTTAAATGTCTCCTATTACAATAATATAGCCATAAATGCTATGATTATTATACTTAAATGAACAAAGCAGTTTTTAGAAAGGTCCTGAGGGAGACAAGACATTTTGTCAAGGAGGGGAAGAGAGGAAAGGCATAGTTGGCAACTGTGCTTATGGAGTATCTTCGTGGTGTTTGTCGGGGAGTTCCTTCTTGACTGTTCTCATGGATACCCCTCTGGAATTAAAAACCTAGAAACCAGAAGTCTTCAGGGCACTGAGCGCTTCAAATGCATCTTTGAACCCAAGTTTTCTCCTTTCTCCTCTCCCACCACCCCACTTCAGCTCCCATGTTCATGACTGAGCTCCAGAACCAGGAGGTCCAGGATGGATACCCGGTCAGCTTCGACTGCATTGTCATCGGCAAACCGCTCCCCACGGTCCGCTGGTTCAAGGACGGGAAAGCTCTTGAGGAAAACGACCATTACATGATCAACGAGGACCAGGAGGGGTGTCACCAGCTCATCATCACCGCTGTGGTCCCCACCGACATGGGTGTTTACCGTTGCCTCGCTGAGAACAACATGGGAGTGGCTTCGACCAAGGCTGAGCTCCGAGTGGACTGTGAGTCTTGAAATCCCTGTAGAAAAAACAAGGGAAAGGGTCCTTTTGGGAGGTGGATGATTTTTTTTTTTCCCCCCAAGAAAAGCACAATTTATATTGTAAAAAAGAAGTATGTGTTGCCCACGAAACGTTTCCCTTGTAGAACTCTGAAGTTTCTTAGGCTCAGCCGGGTTTTGCCTCTTGGGCTCAGGTGGGTTTTGCCAACTCCAAGGCAAGGCTCAGAGCAAAGCTTTTCAGGTAAACAGAGGTGTTTCCCATAATCCACGGTCATGTGGGATCCTGCTGCAGGGAAATCTTACTGGGAAACCTACCTACCAGTCACTCAAATTAGTAAAGAGACTTATTTTTCTTTTAAATTTCCGTACTTACTTATTAGAGCAAGAATTATAATAAGTTAAAAAAAAAAAAAAAGGTAGTTTCAAGCTTGGATCATAGAAAACACATCTTTTTCCGTTTAACAGTGACCAGCACTGACTATGAGACAGCAGCAGATGCCACAGAGACATCCTCTTACTACAGTGCCAAAGAATATATTTCAAGGTAAAATATCAAACTCTCGCTCCAGCTTCTGACTTGATGAGATGAATGCATATATTTATGTCAAGGCTGGCTTTACCCTGTCTAACAGGACCAGTTTAATGTCACAAAGGAGCAGCCAGACCAGCTGAGATGCAGTAAGTGCAGCAGCTGGACATTTATCACATGCACATTTGTTCTGGCTGCCCTCAGGCAAGCCTGGATATTTCTTCACGGCGTCCCTCCATTATTTTAGTGTCAGATGGTGCTGAACCTAATGTCACGATGACAAAACCCGCAGTCTGAATTAACCTGAAATAGGCCCTTCTGATTCCCAACTCTTACCTGCCTTGCTGGCTTCCTTCTTTCTGATTCTCATTGTTTCTTAGCCGAGAGCAGGAGGAATCCACCACTGAGGAGGAGCAGCTGCCCCAGATCTTTGATGAGCTTCATGACATTCATGTGGCACCTGGAGCATCACTGGCTAAATTCCACCTGAAGGTCAAAGGTGAGTAGATCCCACAGTACTGCCAGTTTTCCGGGTTTGATGTCAGGTTGAAGTGCTGGACAAGGTTTCCCAAGGTGCTCTTTGGCAGCTGTGACCCCAATTTGTGTGTCTTGTGCACAAACCAGGCTGGAGAACATGTTCATGCTGATGAGCGTTGATGAACATTGACTTTTGCAGCTGATAAAGTGTCTCCAAGCATAATGACAGGCAGATGCTTCTGAAGACTGAGTTCTGTGTTTCTCTGAGCACAGAAGCAATGAGAAGAAATCCTAATAATAATAACAATAATAATAGTAATAAAGTAAGGGTGTCCTTTATTCTCTTAAATAAATTAAACAGTCGTGGACTTACCTTATTCTATGAGAGGGTGGCTGCCACAACCTAAGAACTGCAAAAACATCCTCCTGGTGTTGACTGTGGCAGGGAGAGGTGGGGATTTTCCTGTTTTCTCCTATTGCTGCCTATAAAAATTATAAGAAGCAATTTGGCTCTGGCTTTTCTGCTTGTGTACATTTCAAATCAGACCCAGGGGTTGTTTTTCCAACCTTTAAAGCTTTTGCACTTGCAGCCAACATGGGGAGTGCCAGAAACTGAGGAGACAGGAAAGAACTTTAACAGATAAATAGGATTTAATGAATTTTTAGCGAATCCTTGAAACAGGAGCCCAGAGCAGAGCTGGGGGTGCATTGCCTCCTGCTCCGAGGGGTCTGCCTGTTTGGAGATGCTCCCAAAGGGATGTTGCCAAGGAATTCTGTTCTCCGTGTCCGTGACTGCTCCTCCCAGGGTACCCACAGCCTCGTCTCTACTGGTTCAAGAACGGGCAGCCCCTGAAGGCCTCTGATCGCATCCTGAAGACGGACAGGCAGGAATTCCACTCCCTGGAAATTCGGGACGTCACCAAGGCAGACGCTGGGCAGTACCTGATCTTTGTCATCAACTCTGCTGGCTCTGCGTATTCCTCGGCCAGGCTGGTGGTCAAAGGTGGGCGTTGCTCTGGGTTTGGCACTTACCTTTCTCTATTCCAGTGTCTTTTTCCATTTTATAAAGTTATTTTTCTTGAGAAAGCCCACCAAGGTAGGTGAGAAAGCCTACTCAAGTGAGGTGGGGAAGTCTGTAGATAAAAGATGATGTGCTTTAATTTTGGCTCGCCAATAAATTTACTGTTTAGGAAGATGAGATGTGTCACTTCTCCAGGTGTTCACAAACATGCATTTTATTCCTGCCCAACCTCATTAACTTTCAAAGTTTATTTTAGTAACCTGGGGGCCTCTTATGAATCATACCAACATTATTGTGTAATATCTCCAGCAAGGAATAATCTCCTGGAGTCACCTTTGGAGTAATTGTCTCTGCAACTCACCGATTGAAAGTCACTTGTATTTTTCATTTTGTTTTTTCTCCTTTCATTACAGATCCTTATGAGAAAGAGGAGCCATCCAAAACAGGTGAGAGAAGCCACAGCAGGACGTAACAGAACCCCCAAGGAATCTTTTGGTCTAAACTTACTGTGTTCCATCAATAATGTTATTTTCAGATTCCCATGAGCAGCTGATACCACCGAGGTTCCTTGAAAGATTTACCAATAAAAAGGTGAAAAAAGGTGCAAGCATCACATTATCTGTGAAAGTGGAAGGTAAGTGGGTTGATGCCTTGTCTCTCTGCTTAAAAAATCGTGTAACTTGATGACACGTTCTGCACTCTCTCTGCCCTGAGTCATTGTAACCTCATCTCCTGGATCTCCAGTCTGGGATTCCACTCCCAGTTTACATCTCTTACAAAGAGACTTTGCACAAAAGCATCTTATTCATCTTCACCTCCATCTTCTTGCATGTGACAACAGGGATAATAACATTTGTTAGCCTTATGAAGATTTATTAACAGTTTGGGTTTTACAGAAAGACTTAATGTCCTTCTGAGGATGCTGTAAAATGATTTATGTTCCTTTATTGCATATTATGCCTGTTATTGTTGGAAAAGTGTCAGGAAATGGATCAAAACAACATTTATTCCCAGCATGGCTCCTATTTGTGAGGAAGGAACAGAATTAGGACGATTAAAGCTCATTGCTTCGCTTTTCCTTTAGGACATCCACCCCCGACTATTACTTGGATGAAAGAGGAGTCCCGGGAAGACATCCTGTGGATCAAACCAGACACCCCTGGGTATAAACTGGCCAGCTCCAACATGCACCACAGCCTGATCCTGCTGGATGTTAAGAAGAAGTACAGTGGAGCTTACACGTGCATCGCCACCAACAAGGCTGGCCAGTCCATCTGCACGGCCAACCTGGAGGTCGCAGATGGTAAGTCCTTGTCACAGCACAAACACATCCTCTGTGTTGCCCTCTTATGCAGTGCCCAACAGAAAAAAAACAGTGTGACTGATGAGGAAATTATCAAATCGTGCACCAAAAAAAAAAAAAAAATGCGTTTTCTCAAGATTAGCCACGACTTTTCTCATCTTGCAAATGGTTTCATTCTTTACTTCTGTAATATTTTGGATTTTTGACTCCGTCCTGTATTAACAGTGGAACCTTTTCAGTATAAACAGGGGACAGGTCTAAGGAACAAGCAAATTAAGCACAAAGTAGAAGGAAAGAGAGAGAGAAAGAAAGAAAGAGAGAATGAAAGAGAAAGAATGAAAGAGAGAAAGAATGAAAGAGAGAAAGAACGAAAGAATGAAAAAGGCAAAGAAAGGCAATGTAACATAAAAGCCATCATTTTAAAAATGACTTTGAGTGCTTTAACTCTGTTGTTTTGCAGTGTAAAATTGCCTTAAGGCAGCTAAAATTACTTGATTTCCCTTTTACAGAGCTTTCCAGGGCCTCTTTTGACACTGTTCCTTCAGTAAAATGGGGGAAAAGCAAATATAGACTGGGAGTAGGGGCAACACTGTGGAGGACCCCATTTTTCTGTTTTCCTTCCTTGCATCCTACATTTTTACTGTGCCAAGAGCTACAGGAGCAGAGCCTGGGCAATGTAGAAATGGGGCAATCCTATGAACATGACCAGGGAGAAAAGCAAACTCCTGGCATCCAAAAGGAGTGGGAATAAGTATCCCAGGTCAGGAGCTGCTGCAGATTCAGTGTTGCAGTGTTCCCAGTAATCCATGCCTAGAAAATGTGCCTACATTAAACACACGAAAAGAGCATTCTCTGCCTTCTGTCCCCTAATGGCAAACCCTAATCTTGCAGTGAAAGAAGCCGAAGTTCTGACCCAGGAGCGGGTGATGGTGTCCGAAGCCATCATGACCACACTGGGGTAAGTGCTCGGCCACCCAGGGATGGAAAGTGCTGTAAATACTCTGAGATCAAGGTCGGACATTTATTCTTGATGATCAGGGAGGACAGGAAGAGGGATCAAAAGAGTGAACGAGTTTGGGTAGCTCATATAAAACTCTTGTGACTTTTTCATCTCCTGAGCAGAACGCAAAGAAAATTCACAGGTTCAAGGTCTGGCTGTTACTTGCCAATATTGAAATACTCAATAAAAGTAGATGAAAAGGGTCTATTTCACAAATTTCTTGTTCACAAACCCATCTGAAGATTAACCTCCTGTCCTTGGTTTGGACATTAGACAGATCTGGAATGTGGTATCCCCTGAACGTAAATTAGCTTCTGGAATATGTCTGGCCTAAAAAAGCTTGACCAGTTTACCTCTGAAATGTGAAGGAATGGAAGAAAATCGGTGTGACTTTACCTATTCCACTTCAGCCTCTCCCAGTGATATGTGATGCACTGATATGTGATTTATCATTTGTCAAGTGGGGTGGGCTTCGCCCTGCTTCCCATGTGCTAACAGAGATTTAGGGGTGATCAGCTTTTGCAATGAAAATTTATATCCTCCCTCCAAAAAGCTCAGGCACAGCAGAGATGTTGACGTCAGGATATCAATTTTTACAGAGCTTTAGTCTCGGGACATACCACAAGTTCTCTTCAAGATACCCAAGCAAATGCTGGTAGTTCTCCACATCCGTGAGAAAAATCTGCCCTTTTCCTGCTGGCATGAATGAATTTGGTGCTGATAAAAGCTGTCAGTGTAAGAAAGGACTTTTTGGGCCTCAAAACCATGGCATTACCACTAAGTCACCTTGTTTCCCAACGCACGGGCACCCTGATGGGATGGGAGCAGATCACAGCAGATCTGGATACTTATTACCCAGACTTTGTTGTCCCGAGGAAATCACTGGAAACTGTTGAGCATTATTAGTTGGCTGAAAACTGACTGACACCCCAGAGCCCAGCTGACATAATGTCTCTGCCTGAGGAAGTTTTATTTCAGTGTCAGCTGGGGGGAAAGTCCCAGTAGCCCCAGGGAGATGGAGCCCACTCTGTTCCGCAACCCATTCCTGGTCTTCTCAAGCACCAGGTTGAAATGAAAGTCAGGAATAAGGGGAACTCTCAGATGGGATTTGGCTCCAGGTCTAAAACACCCAAGTTTTTTTGTGTCCATATGAGCCAGGTGCCACAATTCTCATTTCTCACAGTGGCCCTGGTGTGTATCAACAACTCCCAGCACCTGCAGCCCAAACCAGAGCCCTAATTTAGATATTCCCTTCATATCCAAGGTGGGAGAAGGGGGAATGAGTCCCTCATTTAGCTGTCCTTACTACCCATTTTATTTTAACTTTTATTTCTGCTTTACTTTATTTTTCAGAGCTATTCAGCCCTCTGAAGCAAGGGAAGGTAAGAGAAGATATTTCCTCTCTCCTCCTCCTGCCTTTCACGTCTACAGCTGAGGTTGTCCACGTATTTCATGATTGCCACCCACTTTTGTCCCATTTTCTTGAAACTGTCTGAAATGTTGGCACTTTGCAGTTCTCAGACTGCTCTCTGTTCAAGGGTGAATTATTTGGGGGGACTGTGAGCAAGCACAATTTTAAAAACAGGAGAAGGGAAGAAAACCAGACCTTCCTTGCACAGCAGCTTTTATTACTCAAAAAAAGAATACTTCCCAACTTCCATCCTAAAAGCAGGTTCTCTCTTTTCCAGGAGACCTTGAAGGAAGGGAAGGTGCTCCCAAAAGCCCTATTTCATTAGCTGATGTTGGCTCAGAAGAGTTTTTCCAGAAGCTCACCTCACGGATCTCGGAAATGGTGTCTGCAAAAATAACTCAGGGTAAGGAACCTGCCAAACTCGGTTTAATTTGTGCAAGGAAAAAAAAAATGAAATCAATTTTTTTAGATGCTATTTAATCAAAAGTGAGATTTATAGCAGTAGGTTTTGAACCAGTCATCCCACCTAAGCTCAGGGCTAAGAAATTTTAGTGGGAGTCCATCCAAACTGCATCTTAGTTTACAGTTTGGAACTAGGGGGAAAAAAAAAAACAAGCTGTTTTAGTAAGTTCTAAAAATAGAAGCATATTTTTCCCATCTTAGGTATTTCAGTTTCCTCAGACCCTCCTGAGTTGGAAAACAATCCTGCTTTCAAGACTCCCCACATCTTCAAGTTTTAGCTCACAATGGGATTTTTAAATCAAGCTAAGGCTGAAAACTCCGTGCGATGGGTTGCACTCTCAGCAACAGTGTGTTGAATTAAATGAAAATCCTGGTTTGTGTTTGTTCTGATTATCTTGTGAAAAAAATTTGACTTGAGACAAAACTAGAGGCATTATTTCTCCAACAAATGCTCTTGCAGTGCAGTGGCAATACCTGCAGTAGGAGTTCGACGTCTTGTATTAAACCATCCCAATTTTTCATTTGATCCTAAATATCCACAGGAAGTAACACTAAATTCTATTACAAATGCTCTTCCTAGGGCATGTTTGCTTTAAAGAAATTGAAAACTGTTATAGATTTATCCTCATTTCACACTTGGCTTTTCTGTTTAGCCAAGCTTCGAGTGCCAGGTGCAGAAAGTGATGATGAATCAAGAACTCCCTCTGCATCTCCTCGCCATGGACGATCCAGACCTTCATCCATAGCTCAGGAGTCCTCCTCTGAGTCTGAAGACGGGGATTCCAGAGGAGAGGTACAATATTTGTATGGAGAAGTTTGACGCCAGGGGAAAACTTTGCTCAGAGTAACCAGTTTTCTATAGTTTGGGGCTGTAATTCACTTTAGAAGGTATATTGAATAGTTAAGTATTGGATTTGTGATACGAAGTATCAAGTTCTGGTGAACAAATTCTGATCAACCACTTGAACAACGAGTCGTGCAAGTCAGCGTGGTCGAAACTTATCCATCGTTTGGCACCTCTTGCTTTCATGGCTGAGCTTCAGAAAGTCAGAGCTTGATTTTCTGTGGGCCTCAGAGAGAGTTGACCAGGGAGAATTCTGTTGAGGAGTTCTTTGTGGCAAAAATGAGAATACTGTGAAAATTAGAAACTAGAATTTTTGTTTTAGGTGAACACTTCCAAAAAAAAAACCCCAATTAATTACGGCTTTTGAAATGTTAACTTATTTTGAAATTTTCAGGACCCCTGGTTTTGGGGTTTTTTGGGGGTGGGTTTTTTGGGTTTTTTTTTGCCTTTGGAGAAAAACTTTCTGTTTCTTGGTGTAAATACGAACCACCTCGGGCAGATAGTTCTGAAAATACCCGAAAGCCTCCAAGAGATTTAGTCTTCCACTTACAAAAGGCAAGCGGTGGTTTTCTTTGCCGCGCAAAGGCTGGAGAATGAAACATTAAATGAGTACAAGCACTTTGGTTCGGCTGGTGTTGCTCTGTCCCATTTCCAGAGCAGAAAATAACTGTTGTTTCATTCCTGCAGATCTTTGATGTCTACATGGTCACTGCTGACTACGTCCCTGCTGCACCTGACAGGGAGACCATCACCCTGAAGGAAGGACAATACGTGGAAGTCCTTGATTCAGCTCATCCTCTGAAGTGGCTGGTCAGGACTAAACCCACGAAATCGAGTCCCTCTCGACAGGGTTGGGTGTCTCCAGCTTATCTGGACAAGAAATTAAAGGTGACTGATCATCCTTGGTTATTTTTCTTTGGGACCTCCTTGCTCCCATGGCATTTTAGAGGAGTCCCTTTTGAAAGGGGCGATGGATGAGGAAGCTGTCGAAGGGATCTGTGATGAGGGCAGACTTTTTCATGTTTGGATTAGACAATAATTCTGGTGTGTGCAGAGGTGCCTGGGCTGGAAGGGCCAAACCACCCTCCAGCAAAATAGAAATTTCACATTGGTTTGAGGATTCTTGAAAGGGACTGTGAGCACATGAGGGATATTCCTCAGTGTGCACTGCTAATAGCACTGCAAAGAAATAAAGAAATAAAATGATGAAGTCACTCAAGACAAGAATGTTTCCTTTTTTCTTGTGTTGCAGTTGTCACCAGAGTGGGGGACAACAGAAATCCCTGAGTTTCCTGGAGAGTTTGTTTCTGAAGATGAATATAAAAGGAAGCTGAGGTGAGCTCCTGTCCTTTGGTAGTTGTGCCTTTGAGTTTTCCTGCCTTTTCAACTAACAGAAGTGTTGGCATCCATGTCCTTCCTGTCAGAGCCACTGTTTTTGTTCTGCTCAGTCCTGCCCCCTTCCCTTTCCCAGGATCAAGCAAACCCTGGATTGGATCAGACTTATATTTTGGGATCTTTGATTGGGTTTTGCCCTTGATTTCAGCCTAGGAAAATTCCAGGCGTTCCCAGGATGGTTTGGGTTGGAAGGGACCTTCAAGATCACCCAGTTCCAACCTCCTGCCACGGGCAGGGACACCTTCCACTAACCCAGATTGCTTCAACCTGGCCTTGGACACTTCCAGGGATCCAGGGGCAGCCACAGCTGCTCTGGGCAACCTGTGCCAGGGCCTCCCCACCCTCCCAGCCAGGAATTCATTCCCAATATCCCATCTAACCCTGTCCTCTGGCAGTGGGAAGCCATTCCCTGTGTCCTGTCCCTCCATCCCTTGTCCCAAGTCCCTCTCCAGCTCTCCTGGAGCCCCTTTAAACCCTGCAAGGGGCTCTCAGGTCTCCCCAGAACACTTTTTTCACATTGGATGACTTTAAAGGAGGGTTTTACAAGACGTAACCCTGGAAGATCTGTGATTTCACAAAAGCCTAAGCTGCAGTACCTCTGCACTTTGGGGTGCCCTGTGTCTGAGGGTGCATCTCAAGGGCATTTGTGATGATCTTTCTGTGATTTCTTTTTGCCTCTTCGCCTTCCCCTCAGTGTTCTCATTCAGGAGCTGCTCATCTCAGAGGAGGATTACATTCAAGACCTGCAGTTCCTCCTGACTCATCACCTCAAGTACACAGAGACCTGTCCCAACGTCCCAGGAGCTGTAGCCAGTCAGAAATCCACCATCTTCAGGAATATTGATGACATTGGTCGCTTCCATTCCAGGTGGGCATTCCCACGTGCCTTCATTTGAGACCGAGGAGTGGTTCTCATACAAGGTGTCAGAGCCACACTATATTTATTATTATTATATTATAATTATTTATTTATTGCTATATTGGTATAATATTATATAAGTATTATAACTTTTATATATTTAATAATAATAATAATAGTATTAATATGAAGCACTGGCAATACTGAGGTGTAAGTGAATTGGTGTTCCTTTCAGGATGATAAATGGTGGCTTAATATGTCCAGCTTATTTCTTACCCTTTTAAGTGAATTTAACTGAGAAACAGTGAATTATTACAAAAAAAGGCAGCAGGGTCTTACAGGGACTTCAGTGGTGTCTTCACAGAGACATTAATTCATCTAAAACTGAACATCCATGCATCCAAACACATCCAGCTGTGGCAGGCTGCCCACATGGCACAATGATTCTGCCTTCTCCAAGGATTTACTGCAGATCTGGGCCATGAAAATGGATTTCCCTTCCCTTTCCCCCTTCAGCTTTGTACANTATTTATTGCTATATTGGTATAATATTATATAAGTATTATAATTTTTATATATTTAATAATAATAATAATAGTATTAATATGAAGCACTGGCAATACTGAGGTGTAAGTGAATTGGTGTTCCTTTCAGGATGATAAATGGTGGCTTAATATGTCCAGCTTATTTCTTACCCTTTTAAGTGAATTTAACTGAGAAACAGTGAATTATTACAAAAAAAGGCAGCAGGGTCTTACAGGGACTTCAGTGGTGTCTTCACAGAGACATTAATTCATCTAAAACTGAACATCCATGCATCCAAACACATCCAGCTGTGGCAGGCTGCCCACATGGCACAATGATTCTGCCTTCTCCAAGGATTTACTGCAGATCTGGGCCATGAAAATGGATTTCCCTTCCCTTTCCCCCTTCAGCTTTGTACACGTGAACCTGCCACCACATCCCTCATGAAACAGAGTGGGGATCTCTGTCTTCACTCTTGTGGGTGGCTCACAGATCCTTAAATTCAGGCATAACGATCTGGGGAGGTCTTAACTTCCCAACCTGAGCTAAGACCTTGGAAGTTCTCCCTACCTTCCTTGCAGGGCATTTTGTACAATCATAGAATGGTTTGGGTTGGAAGGAGCCTTAGAGATCATCCAGTTCCAACCCCCTGCCATGGGCAGGGACACCCCCCACTATCCCAGGTTGCTTCAACCTGGCCTTGGACATTTCCAGGGATCCAGGAGCAGCCGCAGCTTCTCTGGGAAGTCCCTTCCAGTCCCTCCCCACACCCTCACAGGGAAGAATTTCTTCCTAATATCCAATCTAACCCTGCCCTCTGTCAGATAGACGCCATTCCCCCTTGTCCTGTCACTCCATGCCCTCGTAAAAACTTCCCACGCCTCCATCCAAGCTGAGAGGTTCAGCATCCTGCTGGATGAGGAGGCACCGAGATGTTCGACGCTAATGTGGCACCATCCCTCACCCCCCCAGTCATCTCCTCTGACCTCCCTTAGCCTGACACTTGCTGATTTAAAAGCCTGGCTGCTGGGGCTGTGTTCCAGCCTCGTTCCATCCCCTTCTCCTCAGCTGTCCTCTTTCCTTTGCCTCCCCAGTGTCTTCCTGCGGAGCCTGCAGGGCTGTGACACCGATGATGACGTGGCCATGTGCTTCATCAAGCACGAGGCAGAGTTTAACAAGTACATCCACTACCTGGTGGGACGGGTACAGGCTGAGTCCGTTGTTGTCAGCAAAGCTGTCCAGGACTTCTACAAGGTAAGGCAGTGACCAAAGGACCCGTGGGAAGTGCATCCTATAACCCGTGGTGTGGAGAAATGTAGTTATCAATCACAGATCATAGAATCATAGAATCAGAGGGGTTGGAAAGGCCCTCTGAGATCATCAAGTCCAACCCTTGATCCAACCCCACCGCAGTTCCCAGACTATGGCACTCAGTGCCACGTCCAGCCTCATCTTAAACACCTCCAGGGATGGAGAATCCACCACTTCCCTGGACAGCCCATTCCAAGGGCTGATTACCCTCTCTGGAAAGAATTTCTTTCTAATATCCAACCTAAACCTCCCCTGGCACAGCTTAAGGCCATGCCCTCTTGTCTGTGATCCTCGAGAGGATTGTTAATATCTTGTGTAATCTTTACTAGATGTAACGATTTTTTGTTCACTGTCTTGCTCTTCCTGGTAGGTATAATCAGTACAGGAACATCCTTATGTATGCTTATGAAATTATTAATATTATAAAGATCCTACAGGCACGACTTGTGTACTTGTGACCGTAAGGGGTGTTTTAGGGGCCACCACATTATAAGGCCAAGTGAACTCACAGAAATCATAAGTATCGATAATAAATATATAATGGACAAATCCAGTTTCTGTGCTCCAGCTGCTCAGGATGGAAGTTTGCTGGTGCAAACACACACACACACAGAGCTCCAGACCCACAAGCACAAGGGTGGTTGTGGATCCCTTGAGTAGCAAGGATGGCTCCTCTGCCCATCCAATACCCAAACCCAGATCCTGCACTTTCACCCTCTCCTGGCCTCCTGCTTTTAGGGTAAAAATAACAGGTACTTTTCTTAGTACCTACACAGCAGTTCCTGCAGCCTGATGCTCACTAGAAAACAAATGCCCCTGTTGACATTCACTCCACATTCCTATGAGCTTTTTCCAGGGAGTAATTATGTCTATTGTTCTTTATAACGACCTTTCCTCACTCCCCTATGTATTTTTTCCAGAGATACACAGATGAATTTGAAACTAATGAAGATCCTTCACAGCCACTTATCCCACCGCTGCAGCACTACCTAGAAAAACCCATAAACAGGATCCAGCAGTATCAGACAATAATTAAGGTAAGGAGGTTTTGTTTTATCTGACAGGTTTATGTTCTGCTCTGTGCAGCTTGTGGAGAAAAGATGTTATTTTTATTTCCTATTTCTGGTGCAACTGCAATTGACAGCTGCTTGTCTAAATAAGAGAGAAACCATCAGCAGTGGTGATTTTCTCTAAATGGTTCTAAAAAAGTAAATCCAGGTAGAGGTTCACAATCTCCAACCCCTTAAAGTTCTGTGAGCTTTATCTGAATGATCTTTAAATAGATGAATATATATGTGTAAAAAAATAATGTATTTTTATATATATATATAAAATATATGTATGTATATATCCGTGACAACTATCAATTTGCTTCAAACTAAGCAACACTTATGTTATAAAAATGAGCATTTTCCAATGTGTGAGATATCGACTTACCACTTTTTTAACTTGTGTTTTATGCTGTAGTAAGATGGAGTCTTTTATTTTCTGAAAAGCTTTGCCCTCTTCTAGCACCCTGAAATATTTAATCTTTCAAGCTTTAACCTGTCCTGCTGTCTCAGGTTCTAGCCCAGGCCATGAGCAAAAATTTCAGAGTAGCAATTTAAACAGCTTTTTCATGAGAAATAACATTAGGTTGTCCGGGATGAAGACAGTCATGCCAAAATATTTATGTGTTGTAGTGTTATATAAGTGAGCAATTTGAATAGTTTGAAGAGCTTGCTAATTTTGAACACATTCTTGGACACAAGCACCAAATTTTTTAATGGTGTCTTGGAAGGCTGAAAACACTTTCCCTGCCTTCCTTGGTGAAAGAGAGGAACAGGAACAACTCTGAGAAGAGCAGGAAAACTGGCATTTCATATTTCTTCCCACCTCTCTT
The DNA here is from genome assembly GCA_013399855.1 of Oxyruncus cristatus. Lineage (NCBI taxonomy): Eukaryota > Metazoa > Chordata > Aves > Passeriformes > Cotingidae > Oxyruncus > Oxyruncus cristatus. Next base: position 452,151 of record VXAY01004189.1, read on the forward strand.
TTTATTAATCTGATGTTGACTCTCAGTTCAGCTCTGTCACATGAATTGCTTGTCCTGTGGTGTTGTGAGGGTAAGCGGAAGAGAAATGCAATGGATGCATTTTGCCTTGGATTTTTTTGGTTTTCAGTCACTTTCTGGTATTTGTTTCAACTTTGTCTTTGTTAAATATTAATTAATATAAAGAAAAGCCAGACTGGTTGGTCATTACAGCTGTAGGAAAGAAAATACTTTATCATCTAAGCAGCACATGGTGAAAAAAAGGGGATAAAAGTTACTCAGGTGGAAGAATTGGAAGAGATATTGAGAAACTCTTTGGCTCTGAAGGAAGTGTGGGTTTTTCTCTCTGATTGCCTTTCATTCATCTACAGGAATTAATCCGAAACAAAGCAAGAAACAGCCAAAACTGCACCTTGCTGGAACAGGCTTATGCTGTGGTGTCTGCCCTGACCCGGAGGGCAGAGAACAACCTGCATGTCTCACTGATTGAGAATTACCCAGGGACCCTGGAGAGCCTTGGCGAGCCCATCCGGCAGGTAACTGGAATTTCTCGGTGCTGTTGGTGCCATCTGTGCCTCCACTGGTTCCTGAGTAGCCTTAATTCTTACAAGTAGCTCCTTTAGAAACCGTGCCTGAAAGGGGGTTTTTGCTTCCCCCATTTCTTGCTGCTTCAGAGCAGCCCTGGCTGGACTAAGGTTTGAAGCAGCAGAGCAGAGACATAGATGGAGCAGCTCACACATGATGGAGTTATTTGCCTTTCTGATCCACTCATCAAACAGGAGGAGATTTGTTCTGGGATCCCACATGATTTTAAAGCATTTTATTTCTTCCTCCTCCTCTCTTATTATTCCCAAGCTACACGGGTCAACTCCTGAAATTATCGTTGTCTAAAGACCTGATTCTCCTCCAGGTCTCTCCAGGTGTGGGATTCAGAACCATAGAGGAAAGATGACCCAGCTCTTAGGACACCAGTCTGGGATTTTCAACACCCTCACTCAAATTCCTGCTTCTTTATAGACTTACTTGCCATGCTGGGCAAGTCATTTATTGTGTCTGTTCGTGTCCAGTGTTTTCCATGGGAATCACAGTGTATTCCTGAGTGGAACTGTAAGGCTGAATTACAGCAATGGGGATTCATCTATCCACACTTAGACATTCAAAAACAAGAGTCCAATCACCCCCAAGAGTGTTTACTTTTTCCTAGTGGTGCCAAGGAGGAAGTAACTGAGCTGTGCCTGAGGGTATGTGAAATTAATGTCCTGCTCTGGTGAAAGCAATCAAATCATCATATAAATTGTCTGTATAACACACAAAATGCAATTTTCCATTAGTATTTCCAAGAGTGCTCCTACCTGACAAGTGCTCTGTATTTTTCTGGCAACAAACAATGCCTTTGAAAGGACAATGTGATGACGACCCCCGTGTGTGCCCCCGGTGGCTCTGTCAGTCTGGTGGGTCACCTTTAGCATTAAAAACCATCTGCTGTGCTGTAATTGAACCAGAGACACACCAGGTGATGATGTAACAGGAAACATCTATCTGTTCACTGTAAAATTATGGTGAATCATCATTTATTATTACTTATTTTTATTATATTACTATCATTATATTATAATATTACTATTATTGATTAATTATCCCAGATGCATCACGACGTGCTCTTCCTTCTTTTTCTTATCAGGGCCACTTCATTGTGTGGGAAGGAGCTCCAGGAGCTAGAATGGCATGGAAAGGACACAAAAGACATGTTTTCCTCTTCAAAAATTACCTTGTGATCTGCAAACCAAAGCGAGATACGAAGACAGACACCTACAGTTACATCTTCAAGAACATCATGAAGGTCTGATCACTTTATCCTCCCCTGGAGCATTTCTCTGTCGCTTCACATTTATATCCAGCTTGGATGTTTTCCTAATCCTTTTGAGCTATTCCTTTGTTTCAAAAAGTCTTTGAAGCACAAGTAGAATCTACATTTATCCCAAAAAGTCATTGTTAGTATTGACAGAAACATGTCAGAAATAATCAGAACCTGGTTGTAGCAATGAAATTACAAGTATTAATTCATCCCTGTTGCCTCATTGAGTTAACAACATAAATACATTATATTTTGCTGTTTATAGTATTTACTACCATTTGTGAATCTTTGGTTTTTGGCAGTCTGCAATATTGGGAGTAAATTGGAAGAAATGTTATGGTCATAAGCTACATTCCATGGGGTTCTCTCTGCCGGTTACCCCCTTTCCAGACACCAATTCCTGCTTAGAAATGAAAAAAAATTTCAGAGGATTTGACCAACTCATATTCCAACATCCAGGGTTAAGGCTGAAAGAAATTGAGGAAGAGTTTTCACAAGGCAAGAGACGCTCAACTCCAGTCAAAAACACCAACCAAAAAAACCCAGGGAGTTCTTGGCCAAGCTCAGTCAGGACCTTCTGGAAGTCCTTATCTCTGTCCTCATTGATATTCACGGGCAGATTTTATTTTCCAAGAAAAAATGAGATGGAAAAATATCCATGCTTTGTCCAGAGAGTGCCTGTTCTCTAATTTATTTTTTTTTCATGTTGCCCCTGATTTTGTCATTCCTGGGCCCAAGATCGCTGCACTGTAGGGGCACTGTGTCCCACCTTTGGGATTACCTGTTAATGTTGGACATTCTTATCCTGAAATGGGATCATTATTCCCAGTAAAATGTCAGTTTGGGAACCAGAAAGTCTGGGGAAAAGAGCTCTCAAAGTACCTCTGCTGTTCACCAAAGACACGTTGCGTTGCTCACACGAGCCAAAAAAATCTTTAAAAGCTGTTGAGAATTCCTTTTGCTGCTGGGAATTGCCTAAGATAGGGGAGATGTGCTGAGTTCCTTGTCTTTCTGCCACACAGCTGAACAACATCGATGTGAACGACCTGGTGGAAGGGGACGACCGGGCGTTTGAGATCTGGCACGAGCGGGAGGACCTGGTCCGCAAGTACCTCCTGCAGGCGCGGACCGTGAACATCAAGAACTCCTGGGTGAAGGAGATCTGTGGAATACAGCAGCGGATCAGCGAGCCCATCTGGAGTAAGTGTGGCCCAAGGCAGCCCAAAACTCCTGTTTTTTTTCTTGGAGGGTCTCCTTGGTTCAGGAAGGAAACGAGCCCAGGAGGAGAGAAACGGTTCGTGGTGATCCGAACGCCACGTGGGCAGAACTGAGGGAGGTGGTTCTGCCTCTCTGCTCTGCTCCTGTGAGATTCCACCTCCAGTGTTGTATCCGCCTCTGGGACCCTCAGAAGGGTGTGGAGCTGCTGCAGCAAGTCCAGAGGAGGCCACAGAGATGATCAGAGGGTTAAAACACCTATTCCACCACAAGAAAAGGCGGAGAGAGTTGGGGTTGGACTCTGATCCAGAGTCCTGCACTCACCAGTGTAAATCCCCGTGAGACTTTTTTGGGTATCAGCCCCCCTGTTTGACTTCTGGCTTATACTGCTGTTATCTGTGCACTTGGGTTTGCTTTGGAATTTTGTCTGGTCGTTCAGGCTGCATCATCCTCAGCGTCATTAGAGATTCCACCAGTTTTCTATCCACAACATTCACGAGCAGGGATATTAAATCTTTGTTTTCCAGGCATAAGCTACAAATGGTGTCCGCTACAGTGTAAGGGTATTTGGCATCTTAAAATGCCAGAAGAGGATTGTATTTAATCCATATACCCTGAAAACAAGTCTGGGCATTTAATTTTTGTGCCTTTAGTGAGGTGCTTTAATGAGGAAGACATCAGAATAATTGTGCATCATTTCATATGGTAATAATGTGTTAAAATAAAAGTCCCTTAACAAAGGAACAAGTTGCCCAGAGAAGATGTGGAGGCCTGGAAGTGTTCAAGGCCAGACTGGATAGGGCTTAGAGGAACCTGGTCTAGTGGAAGGTGTCCCTGCCCATGGCAGGAGGTTGGAATTATATCATCTTTAAGATCTCTTCCAACCCAGACCCCTCTAGGATTCTCTGATTCTAGAAAGCATAGATTTTACTGTATGGACACTGACAGAATACTAGTTTGCATATCCAGGGCACATTTTATTTGAGGAATTATGTTAATGGTGACATCTGTGTGGTGTCTGAGTAATGGATGTGCTCATTAAAAACAAATACCTTTTTTTTAATATGACCTGTCTTTAGGGCCAACAACAGACATGTGGTGGACTGAATTTAGCCTCAGATAAGCAAGGACAGCACTTCACCTGGAAAAGCTTGAGCTGCTAAAATTTCCTTTCAGCTTTCCATTCTGAGCCTCGCAGATTTATTTTTATTTTACGTAGCAGCAGCCGCTCTTGGACAGGGGCCGCCCTCCTCCAGACTAACACAACTTCTCCTGGTGTTTCAGTACCTCCAGACTTTGAGGAAGAGCTGGCTGATTGCACGGCTGAGCTGGGAGAGACAGTGAAGCTGGCCTGTAAAGTGGTGGGAGCTCCCAAACCCTCCATCAGCTGGTACAAAGGTACGGGCGGGAAGCCATGAAATGCCTCCTCCAAATTTGTCCTCTGTCTGTATCATCCGATAATGGGGCGGTGGGTAATCAAAGAGCTGCTCACCTTGAGGCACCTAAGTCTGGTGACCGTGTTTATGGTCACTTTGGAGGTGTTCCTTTGGCTGGGAAAGCAGAGCTGTGAGTGCCCAGCAGGTGCTCTGGAAAAATGTCACTGTTCGATGAGGATCGGTGACGCGTGAGGTCCTTCAACAGCGCTTTGCCCAGAGGATATTCTGCAGAGAGCTGAACAACAAGATGAGAAGCTCATTCCCCAGCTACCAACATCAGCTGAGATAAAGCAGATACAGCTCTCAGCCCTCTCAAGTGGAAAAGCTGGGTAAATCCCAGGGAGAAAACATGATGGATAATAAGATATTTTTAAAAAATCACTTCCCTTTGCCTTTCAGATGGAAAGCCAGTGGAGGTGGATCCCCACCACATTATCATAGAAGATCCCGACGGTTCCTGCACCTTGATCTTGGACAACCTGACAGGTGCTGACACAGGACAATACATGTGCTTTGCTTCCAGTCCTGCTGGAAATGCCAGTACCTTGGGAAAGATCCTTGTTCAAGGTAAAGTCCTGCACGGACACATTATTTTAAGTGGGCCTGCTATGTGATACCTTAAACTTGTGCCAGCAGTAGTGTGGCAGCAGGAGCAGGGCAGGGATTGTCCCCCTGTGCTGGGCACTCCTGAGGCCACACCTCAAATCCTGGGGCAGTTCTGGGCCCTTCACTTCAGGAAGGACGTTGAGGGGCTGGAGCATGGGCAGGGGAGGGAGTGGAACTGGGAAGGGGCTGGAGCAGCAGGAGCAGCTGAGGGAGCTGGGGGGGCTCAGCCTGGAGAAAAGGAGGTTCAGGGGGGACCTTCTGGCTCTGCAACTCCCTGACAGGATGGGGGAGCCGGGGGGGGTCGGGCTCTACTCCCAGGGAACAGGGACGGGAGGAGAGGGAACGGCCTCAGGCTGTGCCAGGGGAGGTTTAGGTTGGATATCAGGAAAAATTCCTTCACCAAAAGTGCTGTCAAGCACTGGAACAGACTGTTGGAGTCACCATCCCTGGAGGTGCTCAGAAAACGTGTGGATGTGGCACCTGGGGACATGGTTTAGTGGTGGCCTTGCAGTGCCGGGGAGTGGTTGGACTCCGTGATCTTAGAGGGCTTTTCCAGCCTAAATGATTCTGTGTTTCTGTGATGAAGGTCTGTAAAACACCTACTGGATAAGGTTTTAAAAAACTTATTTCATATACAGGTGCAGTCAGTTGTTCCTAGGGCGGAATTTATGGTCTTCAGTGTCCTGTGTGCAGACACCATGAGAATTACCTGGTCAGGGACACATCCTTCCTTCCTGGTCCTATTTCCAGCTACTATTTAATTTACCTTTGCTTTGCAGTGCCACCAAGGTTTGTGAACAAGGTCAGAAATGCCTATTTTGTGGAGGGTGAAGATGCCCAGTTCACCTGTACTGTGGAGGGAGCACCAAGGCCTCAGATCAGGTCAGTCCTACAAGTCATGCTGGAACAAATGCTGGTTTCCCATTTTGCATAGCCAGAAAAGTCTTTTGAGGTGATGACCCTTTCTTCTCTCTGTCTTCCACCTTTACCCCATCCCAGTGCTGGCTCTTCCTGATCCCAACATTCCTGAGATTCTGGAATTTATTGTAGCCAGGATCTGAAAAGAAACAGCTACAGATAATCCCTGACTGTATCAGATCTAACATTTTATCGTGTCTTTATCCTCCCTGCCTTACACCTGAAATGATTTCACCACCAACCAGTGTTCAGGCAAAAAGCTCAGCAAATCTTTGCATCATTTAAAGCCCTTTTGCTGCACTGACCGATGAGATTCCTTGAGAAGAATCTTGTGTAGTTTAGTATCCACTATCCACTTCCGAGCTGGTTGGAGGTGAGTGGGCCACACACGTTTAAACATCCAAATGTTTGTCTAAAGAGTAGCTATTGAGTTGGCCGATAGCTGGATCAGCGAGATGGGGATCTCTTGGCACTGGATGTATTTTTCCTGGCTTATACTCCGTGTTTTCCACACCCAGATGGTACAAAGATGGGGTGCTGATAAAGGACACAAGTAAATACCAGGCTTTCAGTGAACCACGGAGTGGCATCGTGGTCCTGGTGGTCAAGAACCCTTCCAATGAAGATATGGGACACTATGAATGTGAGGTGAGTTCACGGAGATTTAAGTACCTGCCATTTGCAATGATATAGGTAGAAGAATTCATTTTACTGGAACAGACCCATGGCATGAGATCAGTGGCTGAGTAACTGCTGCCACCTGGCACATAAAAAAAAATAAATAGAAAGTTAGGCTGAAGTGATCTGGACAGTTTCTGGATTGTCTTTAATTTATGACACATTCATGCTGCTACTAAGACACCATCCGAAGGTAAAAGAAAGAAATTAAATCTAATTAGAAGGATAAACCACTGAGATTCCTGTTTGTTTAGCAAGTGTACATGGAAGTATCTAATAAACTAAAATAAATGCAAAATATTTTCTGAAACTTGATCATAGTCTATACACTCATTGTAATAAAAGAGTAATAAGCTCTGAGGGCTTGGCAATAAAAATAATTGATCTTTGTTTAGGAAATTAATGGGTCCATTGCCCCCTGGTAAATGGTTCAGCTCATGGAAGTGTTTAGGATGTTTGCTATAATTTGAAGACTTCTATTGGAATTTTAGCAAAATCAGACTACTTTGTATTTGCCATTAACTAAACCCCCAAGGTTCACTATCCCCTTGGATGAGTAAACCCCCATGGATTAATGGATGATGAACAAACAAACCCCTCTTTCATGTGTGCCCAAGGGCACACAGCAGAATCTGTGCCTGTCGGTAGAGACAGAGCGAAGCCAGGCCCGAGGCACAGGCCAAAACTGCAAATAACTAAGTAAACAACTAAGTTTGCTGATGTGAGTTTGCTGTGATTTGTCTGTGTGGGTCATTTTTGGTAAAATATCACCAAGAACCCCACTGAGCAGCAAAGTGTCCCTTCAAACCCCAGCTTAGCGCTGGGGGTCACACCCTCACCCACTGCTGTTGTCATTTGAGTGCATCGGATTGTTTAGTGTAGCATAGGAAGCTTTTATTACATCCACACACCCCGTGTTTCACTGGCTACTGCCCAATTCTCTTCAGCTGATGAACAGATTAGGGTCTGCAAAAAGTGGAGCAGAGCTTTACCACCACAGTGCCGCAGCCCTGACCCAGGAGAGGAGAGGAGACCAAGCCATCACCATCGAAGGTACGGTCCTTGCCCAGCTCCGTAAGTAGGTCCCTGAATCTCTCCCAAACCACCTCACTGAGGGCCGAACATATTTGCCATCTTATCCATGTTGGTTGTTGGTGTTCCTGTATCTGTATGTCTACCCAGATGTGCATGGGCAGAGTGCAGCTCAGCTCTGGCCCCATCACCATCTGTTGATTTCCCAACCTGGCAAATCAACTCCATATAATGCTCGTCAACGCATTATATGAGAAAGGAGGAGCAAACGAAGGGTGTGTCACACCTCTAGTGCAAGAAAAATGTTCTATATCCCGTTGGAATACTTGAAAATGTGTGTCAGCCTGGCAGAACATGAGTTACAGGGGCCAGTAAGTAAAGCTGGAGGCATATTGTGATTGTTTCTGAAATGCCACTGAAGAGCATCAGGAATGAGTGAGAAAGCAGAACTGACAGCAGTAAACCCTGAGCAATATTCATTCATCCATGATTTAGGGCTGTTCTGGGATAGTCATAGAGTCTGTTCCTTTTTTTCCCGCAAGTTTACCCTGGATTGAAGGGTGATAGGAATTGATTTTACACCCATCCAACAACACATCTCTTTCCTGACACCTCTGGGTATTTCTGCCTGAAGTTACCTTCTCATCCAAGGGCTTTCCACACACAGTGTTAGACAGACTTGCTACAGACCCATCACAACCCACTTTCAATCTGTGGGTACATCTGTGTAAGGGACTTTTCCTGGCACAGGAAACTGGTTCTTTGTACATCTTGGAAGTGTCCTTGGCTGGCTGAGCGTGGACCAGCCAGTGCTGCCTTTCTTGAATAGCTCAGGGCATAATACAGCCAAGGGACCATCTTTAGTAGGTAATAAGTGCTGATTTGGAGGGTGAGAGAGAGGACTAGGATAGGCACAGGCCTTTCCATGCCAGCAAACCTTGGTTCCAGAGACCTCTCCCAGATGTGGTTGGTGGAGACATGGTCAACAAAAGCCAGAGGTTTGCCAACAGCCGTAGAACCTTCTTTCCTCATCTTCAGTGATTCCACATTGCCTTGTGATAATAACAGGAGTTCAAGTGCGTGCCTGACAGGAGATAATTGATATTATCAATGTCCACATTTTGATTCAAGAAGCTGCCAGGCAGAAAATGCTGGAGTCTGGAAAAATGTCCAGGGAAAATGGTCCTCCACTCCTCTTTTCTTCATCATTTTCCATAGTCCTCTGCAGTTGGCCCTGTCTGAGACAGGGGCCTGGTCTGGATGGACCTGTGGGCCAGCCCTCTGTAGACGCTGATGTTTTGTTATTGCATTAAGAGGATTCACTCACAATAAGCTAGTAAGATTAGTATCCTGATCTATGCACTTGCTTGACTTCATTTTAAGCTTGTTTTCCTTTTATTCCTTTCCCAGAGTCCCATCAAAAAAGCATTACAGGGAGAATGGTGTCAGTGTAGAAACACTGAGTTTTTCAGCAGAATAAGCCTTCAAGTACTTGAATGTTTTGTCTTTGTTGTGCCCTAAAGAGAGAAAAATAAGTTGTATGCAGGATGTAGAGGAACACAAACAAATCACTGGTAGGGTGGTGTGTCTTGGTGAAGTTCCCTTCAGGCAGAAGATGTTAGAAAGGAAAACAAGGGTTGTGAAAAGTGTTAGGAGCATTTTCAGCTCTTGGGGCTGCAAATGTGTATATTCAGCCCCAAGTTACTCCTCTGCTGTTATTCCTGCAGTCATAAACAAAAACAAATTGTGCACTTGACTGAAGAAATGTAATTGGAGTTTGCCTGGAAGCTTCAGAAGTGTTATGGAGTAGGTTTGCTCTGTGATGTGCGATTGCTTGAATTTGGTGATGATAGGGAAGGAAAGAGATCCCCGAGTCACCTCCAGGGAGAAACAGAGGGAGAGCTGCTTCAGGCCAGTGGAGAAAACAGGCTCACCCATGGAGCAAGTGGATTGTTGTGAGCAGAATCCCACCAGGGATGAAATTTGACACGATGCATTTGACCCAGGAGGGAACTTGGTGCTTTCTTGAGAATCAATAACCAGCCTTGGTCTGCCTGTGGAAAAATCAGGTTCATCTGGCAAAGAACTGGAGGACGGATGGATCTCATGAAGGCTTTCTCTTTCCATCCTTACCCTCTATTTGTGAATAATGGGATTACTTGTAACTTCACCAAGAGGACAACATTACTGCTGCGCAGTGCTGTCACCACGGGACAGAGATACCGTGTCTGCTCCCTCGCTCGCCTGCACTGTGGGTCTGAGTTTTACCTGATTTGTCGTTGGTTCTGTGGAATGCCCACTGTCTGGGTCTCCTGAGGTGCCCAAGGGGCTTTAGAGGCAACTATTTTAGTTTTTCATCCTCCTGCCTTTGTGTGCTGTGTATTGCACTGAGCCAAAGCCACTGTCACAGTTTGGGACACCATTAGTCCAGTGGTTTATGAGCCCTGACCTGCAGCCGGTGACGATCCACAGTCCAGCACCACAAGTCTCACAACCGAAACTCTTGTTTAAATTCACACTGTGGGAATTTGCAGGTCCTTTGGAAGCACCAAATCCAAAAAAAAGGATGGAAACCACTGGGCTAAGGGGTCCCCTTGTGAGCTGAGACCTGCCTTCAGCCACATCTGGTTGCTGCGCTGAAGTCAATGGAGAGTTGCTTTAAAAAAATCCTCTTTCTGTGGATATTGGAAGTATTTTAAACGCTTTAAAAAAAAAATGTAACCAAAAGAAGATCCTTCTCTTTGACTTCAAGCTGATTGTCTGCTTTGCACCTTGCTGCTTTAACCTACACGTGGCGGATCTGGGCTGTGGTGCTCTGGCGTCCCTTTTTAACATGTCATTGTTGTGATTCCCTCATCTCAGGCTCACTAATGTTCATTGTTTAGGAAAAGCCCAGTTTTTGAACGGTGTTGCATTTGCCTATGAGTGGGCAGGTCCAGGACGCAGAATGAGCCAATAGCCAGGGGAGGATCAGGTAAAAAGTGGAGATAAGCAAAGCCATAAATAAAAATTTCCAATGCAGTTACAACCGGGGAACAGGAATTTCTCCACAGTTTTGCCTTAGATCCCATGCAGAACTTTGGGCAGGTTTAATTGTCTTGTTTGGTAATACCCACCTTTCAAGGAAAAGGTAAATATTCCAAGACTCTCCCATGGAGGATTGTTTCAAAGCACAGGAACAGGAGATCTCCTGGTGTCACCCTTTTACTGAAGAAATAGGGCATAGGATTTTTTTCCCCTGATCACTTGGAAGTTCACTGTTTAGGGTGGATAATTAAGATATTTATGTCATTATTTCATTTTGTTGTCACCATGAGTTAGTCACATTTTTGTCCTGACCACATGGTCCTCAGAGCAAATTCAATCTGCCTTTACAACCGTGTCAGTCACTGCAGGAGTGGAGCCTTTTGGTTGGTTTGGTTTAGGGTTTGTTTCTGGGGTTTTTTGAGAGAGAGAGAGAGAGAGAGAGAGAGCCCAAAACAGTCAAACTTCATTCACACAACTTAGGAAACTGTTCTCTCCATGAATTGAGTCGCCAACAATTTGGAGACCTGTAGATGTGGCACTTGGGGACACGGTTTAGTGGTGAACGTGGCAGTGCTGGACGAGCAGTTGGACTCGATGGTTTTAAGGGTCTTTTCCAACATTAATGGTCCTATGATTGTGTGAATTGCTCATTTCAGGTGTAGCTTTAGCAGTTCATGTCAGGTTTGTGCATCCCCTGCTGCAGATTCATCTCCGAAGTGTAGCAGAGACGAGTGAAAGTGGAGAAGTGCTCCTGTGGCTCAGGTCAGGAAAAGTAGGTTTATGCTCCCGTGAGTGGAGAAAACAGACATAAAAGCTGTAATAAAGGCCATAAAGCGCCTTTCAACCATTCAGGGTTCACTCATCCTAAATGTTTCATCACTTGTGAGTCAATGTTTTAATATATTAACCAAGGAGGAGTCGGGTCCTCCTTGTAGAAGCACTGGCTGATCCTAATGCTTCCAGCTTTTAACCTGCTTATCAGGGGCTCCTGCTTTGCGAAGCTGTTCTTCCTAAAACGCTGTTGAAAAGTTGAAATGATAAATCCGGTGCTAAAACGGATGCAGAATATTTTCCTCTCGGGGGGGGAAAAAAAAAACCAAACGAAAAAACCCAAAAAAACCTAAAACAAAAAGAGAAACCCAAATTCTCTCATCCTACTTTCGTGTGGTTCTATCCTTCGCATAGGGTTGCTCAAATCCTCCCTCACACCTTGGATAACACATGAAAAATTGACTTTATTTTCAGCTTTCTCATCCCAGGGCTGCTGAACTTTTGAATGTTGAAGCCCTTTGACACTTGTCACATATAAAAATGTTGTGCTCAGTGTAATGTGGGAGGCCTGCAAGAGCAGACATTAGGAAACATTAAAGAGACTTTTCCTCACAGACATCCTGAGATTTCATTACATTTATTCAGTTATTTAATTTGTGTTATTTAATTCTCATTTAAACACAGTTGCTGTTAAAATAATCGTATGAAACACCTATTTTCAGGTGTATAATATTTACGTCAGGTGTATAATATTTACGTCAGGACTCTCCTCTCTCTAAGAGTCTTTACTCAGATACCAGTTACGGATTAATTTCCTGATATTATTTGATGACATTTTTCTAAAAGTTGTGTAAAAATTGCCCAATATCATTTGAAGATTCAGTGAAAATCTCAAACCTGGGTGCAGCGAATTTTTTGAGCGCTCAGCTCATCTGCCGTCGTTGTGTAGTTATCATTCCACCACTTAAAAAAGGGTTCAAATTATTTAAAAAAATGCGAATTAAGGATAGGCAAACGGTCATATTGTATTTGTGTTCAGAGATTAATACTGGAAAACAATTTTGCCCCTTTTTTAGCCCAAAAGCGTAAAGTCAAATTTCCGAACAGATTTTGTTTAAACCCGCCCAGCTCTGCAGCAATTCCCGCCGTTCCACGGGAAACGATTCCAGATTTTTACAGGCACGAATGAGACAAAGCCCTGCAAAGAAAACACGAGCTCTAGGTCAGACATTAACACCAAGGTTTGCACAAAGTTCTTTTTCGTTATGATGGGATTTGCGTTTTCACCTGAGGCAGGAAAGAGCCCTTGGAAGTGAAGCGGAAGGAAAATTAGGTTAAAGCATTCCACCTAATATTGCAAATGTATTTTTAATTTTCAGTCAGGGCAGGTTTGGGGCACCACTGAAAACATCAGCACTAATCACCAGTTATTTAACAAATAATACAGACACTCCAAATTCCCGGGGCGAGAAGGGGTTGTGATTTTATGGACATATTTTTCAGTGGCAGTTCACTTAAATTGCACCAACTGAGAATTACCAGAGCTTATTGATTGCAAAGTGGAACACTGAAAACCAATTGCTGGACAAATTGCTTTGAGAATTAAATTATGGGGTTTTTTTTTAGAAATTTTACTAGTTTATTAAATAAAAAGTGGGGCTTGCTGGTGGGTTTTTTTCTAGAGCTCAAACAGGTTCAGCAGTTCAGAGTGTGTTCAAAACAGCCTGATTCGAACAGTGCCTTAATTTTGTTCCAGCAGATAGGATGGGAAAGCTGCTGACAATCTCAATTAACTCTTCAAATGGTATCTTTCTGCTTCATAAAAATGTCAGTTTTAAGAAATATTTGCAGAATCATTCAATCATTACTTTTGATCTTGATATACACCAACAGCTTCCAGTTTGTTGTGGGACAGGGGTCAGGAAAAATTGCAAATTAGAGCAAAAAAGAGACAAAATAGGAGCAGACATAGGTGGATTACAGGGCTCTCCTGGATTTCACAGGATTCGGGGGGGGGTTTATGCTGATTTTCTGTACTGATGATAATGATTTTAGTTGTCATTGTTATCAGCTTGGGGTTTACATCAAGTCCACAAAAGCTTGGCAACAATTCAGTGTTTGGGGAAACGCTTTTTCTAGGAAGTGAAATCACAGTTGAAGGAATTTCAGCTCTCCAGGATTTTCCAGGCCGAGGCATTTTCAGGTTTCTGGCACCATCACTACCTTATTTATAGGATAAAAATATTAAATAAGGACCTTGTTTTCTAGCTCTGACCTGCCAAACCAGAATAGTAGAATAAACAGATTTTTGCCATCTCTCTCTCTGCACAAAATATTTAATTTCAAAGCGAAATCATTCACTGCTCAGAGAACATTCTGGATGCTCATTTTTGGTCAGAAACACTAAATATGATGCTGGAAATAACCACAGAAAGCATGGATGGGATGGTCCAGTTGGGTGGTTTTCGCTCCAGTTTATTTTGATTAACTGAGCAAAGATAATTTAATCATTTCAGCTTTTGCCTTTCTTTAACCCCATGCTGTTCATACTGTTTTCTTTGTAGTCACTGAACAAGAGACTAAAGTGCCCAAGAAAACCATCATCATGTAAGTGCTGGTTTTTTATTTTTTTTATTTTCTTTTTTTTTGGTAACATATGTGTTTTGCTTTGCTGCCTCTGCATGATCCAATAACAAGCTTGTGTTCATTGGCCACGCAAGTGTGTTCCTTCCCATCCCACTGGATCCCACGGAATTCTGAGCTATGTAAAGTGATCACCTCGAGGAAAAAAAGAAAAAGCTTTAAACCCCTTTCAAAAAACAGCAGCACTGGTTCAGACACAGCCTGGGGCGGGTATTTGAGGACATTACACATGGAAGAATATTCAGTGTTGAAAACAAACCAGCTTTGAGAACTGTCTACCTTCAAATACCTGTAAATTTAACAAATACCTCGTAGCTCACAGTGGTTTCTTTTGGCTTTCTATTTTAAATTTCTCGAGAGAGCCTCTTATGATGAAACAGAAGGAAGATATTAATATTTTTATCCCCTTCTGTCTCTGTGTTTCTAATGTGAATTTTTGTTCTGATAATTACATGGTCTTTTTGGATACTTTGAGCCTGGTTTATATTGGATGCCTACAACATACGTAGATTAGTTGCAGCAAAAAGCAGTGTTTTCTCAGTCATAGGTAGACCAGAAGCTCATTAAAGTCTCAACTTATCTTCTTTTCTCTAAGTATCATGAAGAAATACATTATAAAAAAGAAATAAATTATAAAAAATAAATACATTACAAAAAATAAATACATTATAAAAGCGCTTCATGTGCTGGAAGGGCAACACTGTCCTTGTGTGATACGCCTTCAGAGCACCTCAAAACTATTCAAATCATGTCCTGATGGCAGTAAATAGCTACAGAATGGATATTTTGGAAAAATGGATTACCTCCAAAGTTGTACTTGTATTGCTAAAATCAGTCCTTGACTTGGACATGATGCTTAAGTTATTTTACTTTGGTTGGTGAGCAGAATGTGTGAAATGGCAACTGAAGTTGCCATAAGAACTGCTTATCTTTTATTTTTGTTATTATTTTCTGTGGTGACTCTTCCTTGGGATCCAGGCACTTGGTCCATTTGGGATCAGGGGCTTATAAGAAGAAGGGATTCCTAAATTAAGGGCTTCAGCCTTGAAAGAGGTCGGTAAATTTATGAGTAAATTTAGGATCTCAGAACAATTCCCCTCCTCTTGAGGTCATGAACTTGTAAGAGTGGACTCAGCTGGAATTGGGACACTGATGGGGTAGAATTTGGGAACAACTCTCTGAGGGCACATTCCAGCTCTCCTTAATGTGTAGGGAGCTGAGGAACTTTGAAACTACTGGCGGAAAATTAGAGACAATTGAGAGATGGGATTGAACAATGTCTGTATATGCAAATCCCAGACACCCCAAAAAAACCCTTTTGAACCTTCCAATGTAGAGCAAAGTGTGGAGCACGGACAGGAGGATTCGTTTTCATCTTTATCTAAAATGATTCAGTTTTGTGTCATTCAGAAAGGCCCCGAGGCCATTCTGAAGACTCTGCACAGACCTTCAAGGTCCATAAAAAACACTTGGGGGAACGAGTAAAGCAGTGGAAATGAGCAGGAGAAGAAAAGGAACTTTCTGGAAGGAAATAAATCTCCACAACTGTAGTTGTGGACTTCACCACAGCCTCAAAGAGAAAGGCTGATGGTGGAAAGAAATCTGTTCTTCGTAGGAGAAGGCAATACCAGCCTGGATTCATAAAGTCAGTTCAGGCCATTGTTTTTACCTTCAAGTTAATTCTAATTTTTTTAATCCCATTCCTTAGAGGGAGGGACAGAATCTCAACACAGAAGCAAAATGAGCTTTTCCTGTGGTTTCCACAGAACCAGCCGTAGAGCATTAATTATCTTCCTTGTGCTTGCAAAGCAAACACTGTCCTTACCTGCAAGTTTTGCCATGTGAGAAACTCCACAGAAAAACCTGCAGGAAAAACTGTACGTTAAATGTAAAAATTAAAAGCATTTAAGTCTGGGTTTAGATGTTGGGGTAGAGGAGAGCTTTAAAGCTGATTTAGTCCAAACCCCTACATTGAGCAGGGACAGTTTCAGCCAGATCAGGTTACTCAGAGCCCCGTCCAACCTGACCTTGAATGTTTTACAGGGATGAGGCCTTTACACCATCCCTGGAGTCCCGACTGCTTTGGATATGTCAAAAAATCTAAAGTAAGGCCAGCAGAAGTACGCTGAAAAATCATAATCATGCATCCCATATTGGTTGGTGTTCCTGTGTCCACTGGAAGTAGTAGGAGATTAGGCTGTGTCTGCAACAGTAATTCTATGAAGAGTACAAATAAATGCACTTTGGCACAGATGACTCGTGCAGGAAATGTTCTACTTTTCTTTTCCTGGTTGTCTCCACATGTTAAGGGTTAATTCCCTTTTAAGGCAACTGTTCTGCACGTGGAAATGCAGATGTCTGGCTTCAAAAGAGTCTTTGATAAACAAACTAGGGATATGTTACATTTATTAAAAAAGAGAAAGCTGCTGACCCCAATGTAATAGAGGGCATTTAGCCATTGAGGTGGACGAATTCAGGATTTTAGCCAAGGATACTCAGGAATAGGTTAAATTGTTTAAAATGTTGGGGTGAAACTGCTCTGTGGGTCCAAAGTAGAGCAGTAGAGGGTCAACACAAGCACATGAAGAACATTCTCAGCTGGACCTGCTCTTTGTGTGTTCATGCACTCAAGGAGTTGATGGGGCTGGGGTTCACCTGGGGAAAAGGCACTGAGGTTTTGCCTGGATCAGAAAGCAGGTGGAGATGGGCATGTGGGTGTGTGAGCTGTGTGTGTCCCCCTCCCAACATGACCCGCTTCACCAAAGGCTGGAGTGCTCCCAAAACTAACCCCACTGCAGTGCCCCGAGCGACCACGGCATGTGCTGTTGGAGCGTGGCTCCCAAAAAAGTCTCAGCTTCCCGCCAACTCCATTCCAACCCTTTCTGTCATCAGAGAGGAAACCATAACCACTGTGGTGAAGAGCCCAAGACAAAGGGGAAGGGTTTCTCCTGCACGTTCCCCCTCGGGTCATTCGCCGTCCCGCTCCCCGAGGCCGGAGCCGACTCCAGAGCCAGTTTATGTCTCCAAGGTCAGGCAGCCCATCCACAGGCACGACCAGGAGGCAGCACCCAAGTCTGCTGTGCCCAGGCTTTATGTCACAGAGCCAGAGGACAAGCAAGGAGCAGCGGCAAGAGAGGTTGTAGAGGGCCAGGCGGAGGAGAAAAAGCCCAAATGGGTCGAAGTGGAAGAAATAATTGAATTCAAGGTGAAAAAATCACCAAAACCCGCAAGGAAAAGAGGCTCTTCCCCAGTGAAACAAGAAAAAGATGAGTCAGGGGTGTTGACATTCACTTTTCCCAGCTCAAGGCCGAGGCGTTCCCCAGAAGATGATCCAAACACAAACAACTCCAACAATAAGTTGGTGGAACAGTCGAAGCCTCTGCCCAGCGAGGGGCTCTCTGAAGGTGACATCCAGCCCCTGGTGTACACAACCGAGCAGGAAGGGCCTCAGGTCAGCAACGAAGACAGAAACTCCCCGTGCGGGTCTGAGCAACTAGGAAATGATTCACTCATGGATTGTGGAACTGAAGGAAAGAGCTTCCCGCAGGAAACAAGGGCTGGCTGCGGGTCAGACGCCGCCTGCCCACTGCTCGCCTGCGGGGGGGAGCCTTTGGTCTTCAGTTTTGAGGCAGCTGCTGGAGACCAGCACGAACTTGTGTTCTCCCTGGACAGCCCAGAGGTTAAGGAGGAGGTGGACGAGCTGGATGAGTCCTGGCCTGTGGACGAGGGGGTACCTGCAGTGATACAAGAGGATGACGAGGAGGACAACGTCGTCATCGTCGACGAGCCCGGGGAGCTGCAGGCGGACGACATCAGCACCAGGGACCGCAAGATCCTAACCCACAACGGCAAAATCTTAACTCTGGAGGACCTCGAGGACTACGTCCCCCGGGAGGGCGAGACCTACAGGTGTGACGACCAGAGGCCGGCGGCGGAGCGGCCCTGCGAGATCTCGGTGCTCCAGACGGAGATCAACGAGCCGACTGTCGGCAGGCCGGTGCTGCTGAACCTGGGGAGGCCCGTGGTGCCCGAGCCCAGGCAGAGGTTCTTCAGCCAGTACGAGGAGCACGTCCCCGGGGGCGTGTTCGTGTCGGCGTCCCGGGTGACCCCTTCCAACATCTCCTTCCGTGTGAGCGATTCCCGCCTGGCGGCGGCGGCGACAGCGGGGCCTCCCCCGGGCCCTTCCTTCACGGTGAAACCCTCCTTCTGCACCGAAGTCCAGCGCTCGGCCGACAGCGGCCAGGCGAGCTTTAAAACTGAAGTTTCCACCAGGACCCTCAGCTACGGGACCGTGGGCGAGCCCGTCACCTTGCACATCAGCGCAGAAGACCTGTCCCAGAGCTGAGCCGGACGCAAGCA